>JAHLJT010000631.1:12615344-13206037 GCA_031308135.1 Acheta domesticus | reverse complement strand
TTACCTTCGTCTGCTTCTACATCACATTCGTGGTCCAACTTCTTTTGCTATGCTAAAAACAGTGAACAGTATTGTACAGCCTTCTTACCAGACAGCATGTAAGAAACTGGGCCTCATAGAAAATGATGAGCATTGGAAACACACGCGGAGTGATGCTGCACTTACACAGTCACCATCACATATTCGTGAACTATTTGCGATACTATTGGTATTCTGTCAGCCATCTGATCCAAGCAGTTTGTGGTGTGAATTCAAGGAAGTCATGTGTGAGGATATTCTTTTTCAAAGCGTTTGCATGAAGGCAACCAAGATTTACCATTCTCAGTGGATGTATTCAATGAAGGATTAATTATTCTAGAAGACATTATTGCATCTTTCAGTGATAAGCGACTTCGTGATTTTGGTATTCTTGAGCCAAGTAGACAAAGTTCTGACTATACAAAAGATACATATAGTATGTGTGATGTGCATCGATACCTAAAAGAAAATTTGCCAAAATTAGTTCCTGATCAAAGAACAATCTTCAGCGCAGTTATTGACAGTGTTCAAAATGACAACGGTAACCTGTTCTTCATTGATGCCCCTGGAGGCACCGGTAAAACGTTTGTAATCAATTTACTTATTGATAAATGTAGATCAGAGAGAAAAACTGTCATTGCAGTCGCGTCTTCTGGAATCGCAGCAACATTATTAAAAGGTGGAAGAACAGCACATTCTACCTTTAAATTGCCTTTGAACACAATTTTTATAGAACAAGCAACATGTAATGTTAGTAAGAATAGTTCTATTGCAAAGGTTTTTCGTGATTCAGTATTAATTATCTGGGATGAGTGCACCATGAGCAACAGATGTCACATAGAAGCTGTTGACAGAATGTTACGGGATGTACGATCATCTTCCAAATTAATGGGAGGAGTTACTGTTGTATTTTCTGGTGTCTTCCGGCAAACCTTGCCTGTAATTGTTAAAGGCACTAGAGCTGATACAATCAAAGCAAGCTTAAAGACATCCCCAATTTGGCAGAACGTTAAAATAATGACTCTCAGTACAAACATGAGGACTTTGTTAACTGATGACTCAGATTCTGCGCAATTTGCAGCATTGCTTCTCGCAGTTGGAAGCGGTTCAGTTACCAATATCAATAGTCAAAATATATTAGTAGATCATCGGTATGGTCACGTGGTTCACACTATAGATGATTTAATTCAGAAGATATATGAGGATGTGCAAACAATCCTAAATAAGACACACTCATGGTTTTGTGAAAGAGTTATACTGTCTCCAAAAAATGATGTGGTAGATGAAATTAATCATCAAATCCTACAGCGCTTTCAAGCAGAAACAAAAGAATATCGATCATTTGACACTGTTCTGAATGATGACGAGAGTGTTCATTATCCACCAGAATTTTTAAACTCGCTCAACCCAGCAGGTCTTCCACCACATATATTAAATTTGAAAATTGGTACACCTATTATATTGCTTCGTAACCTCAATGCCCCAAAACTTTGTAATGGAACACGACTTCAAATAATTAAGTTTGCCAACAATATTTTACACACCAGAATTCTTACTGGTCCAGCATCTGGTGAAAATGCTCTAATACCCAGAATTCCAATGATTCCGTCTGATTTACCTTTTCAATTTAAAAGGCTGCAGTTTTCCGTTAAACCATGCTTCGCTATTACAATAAATAAAGCTCAAGGACAATCCTTCAAGTTTGTTGGTGTCGATCTTAGAGAAAGCGTCTTCTCTCACGGTCAGCTGTATGTAGCACTCTCCCGTGTTGGGTCAAAAGATAACCAATTCTTGCTTCTTCCAAAAAATAATGAAACTGCCAATGTGGTGTACTCTGAAGCTTTGGTTTAATTTACAAAATGTGTCGTTTTACATAAAACATTCTACAGTGATTCTGTACATTTGTTGTAATTACATTTTCTTCATATGCCAGTTGTCTTCTTTGCAGTTAATTTTGACCCTGTTGAACTTTGTTTTAATATGAGCTAGAGACTAAGTAGTGCAGTGATATGTAATGCAACAATGGTTCTTTACATGTGGAGACTAATAAATGTGTAGTTTTGTATATCAATTTCTCACAATTAATGCAATCATCTATTTTTTGTACAAAAATAAGCAAATATTAATTTATACAAAAATATTTGTCGATGCAAATAAAATATTCTTGGAGTCCTTAGTTTCTATTTTATTATTCAAATTTCAATATCAGTAGTCTCTAGCACTTCTGATGAAGTTAATATTGTTGTGTTAAGTGGTTCAGTACATTGTCAATTTATTGTGTACTAGCAACACATTGCTATCGGGACGAAGACGGACAGATCATGGCAGGAAGGAGTAGAGCGGAGAAGAGATACAATGAAAGATATAGATGTAGGCCCAGCCGCAGGGCATGAGAAGATGGAATTAGTCTTCCTGTCTAATAATATTCTGTAATAATTCCCGGGCAACGCCGGGTACTTCAGCTAGTATATATATATATATATATATATATATATATATATATATATATATATATAGAGAGAGAGAGAGAGAGAGAGAGAGAGAGAGAGTTTGTCTTTGTCTTTACTTGTTAACAATTTTATTCATTTTTGTGCACTTGTATTTCATCTTAAATTTAAGTTGATTACCTTTAAAACTCCTAAAAAATGGGTTGGTAAGAGAAGTAATATAGGGCAGCACAATACAAGTACCTTCTATAGTTCCTTGGTCTTTTTTGATATCATTTCGTGATTCATTTCCTTAATTTAGACAATCTTCTGTTCATGTATTTTTGGCAAAGGCGGCAGAATAAATATTTTGTAGTAGTATTTTAAGAACTTTACCAGATTTTTACCATGAAATTTAGAATTTGGTAATTTAATAGCTCTCTCTACTAAACCATAAATAACCCAAATTTTTTTAGGCAAGGGACGTTTTAATTTATAATTTAAAATTATGTCCATGTTGCTTAGTTTTTGATACCAATCTGTAATGATTCTATTGTTATATTTATGAATAGAAATATCTAGAAAATGTATATGGCCTTGATTCTCTATTTCTGCAGTAAATTTTATATTGTCATCATAACTATTGAACTTAGTCAATATGTATTCAACTTCTTCTTTTTTTAATGTAAGAAAGGTCAATCAACTTATCATCAACATATCAAAGGATCATCAACATATCTACGGTACTAAATTACATCTATTTGTTTTAGTATTGTGTTTTCATCACAATCTCTGCAAACAAACTAATAAGACACCCTCCAGTAAGTACCTTTTAATTGTTGGTATGTTTTGTTATTAAATTTAAAAGCAATATTGTTTAACAAAAACCTAGTGAATGTAATAATTTCTTGTTTTGGTATGGTAATACCTGGGATATCTTCATTCAATAATTTTGTTATCTGTTGTAAAATTAAATAATGTTGTGTTGATGGGAACAATGCCACAACATCCAAAGAACTTAAAATGTGTGTATCTTGAATAGGAATATGCTTCAGATCATCTACCAAATTATAACTATTTTGACTCATTATTTATATTCACTTTCTAATAATACAGTTTTCAATAGTTTGTATAAGAATTTTGATATTTGATATATTGGAGAACCTATACTGGAAGCAACTGGGTGCATTGGAAAGCCTTCATTGTGAATCATAATAAGATCATTGGCTCTTGCTACAATACCACCACGGATAAATGGTTTTAAATGTTTTTTCATCCACGTATTAGTTTTACTTCCATCTCTTAATGATTATTTGTAATTCTTTAATTTCTTTATTGGTTTTGGGTTTACTTATAACTCATTAAAACCCAAAGACAGCCAGAAGATATTAAGGGGAGCAGGAAGGGGTCCACCCCTCAAAAAAATCGATTTTTGTTTTCTTGCTTTAAAAATAATTTCATTTTTGCTCTTCAAAATACAATTTACATTTTTGGTTTACGCGCTCCAGAAGTTGAGATATCATTATTTTTATAAACGCGTGCACCGGATGTAGGCGTAGTTTGACAGCTTGACTTTCAACATATGGTGTTCGATATCTGTATTATTTTGATTATGGTGGCTCTAAAGGGTTCAAGTCTATGGGAACATTGAAACCATATGTTGTACATGTTACTTTAGAAAAATTTGAATGCAGAATTAACACTCAAAAGAGAATGTGGGTGAGATGGGAAAATTGAAACAAAAAACTTGCTATTCTCACTCGTTTAAGAATTGGACACTCTAGATTAACACAGGAATATCTGATATTCAAAGAAGATCCTAAATTATGTGAGTATTGTAAAATCCCACTAACTATACCACATATTCTAATACAGTGTCAAAAATATAACAAACTAAGAAGAAAGTATGGTTTGTCCAACGATATTAAAAGATTACTGAATGACAATTCTGAAATTAAAAAATTAATGAATTTTTTACAAGAAATAAACATGTATGATCTTATATAAACCTTTAAAATAAAACCGTGTTTCAGATAGCTAATTGGAATATTCCAATAACGCTAAATAGGAAAAAATATTATAATAAGTGTTTATAATGTTTGTACCATTTTTGTAATAATGGTGGTCGCTCATGACCTAGCAGTTCATGCGACCTAAATAAATAAATAATAATAATAATAAATATGCTACTCCAAAACTAAGTGATGGGAAATCCATGGGGCAAGAGATCAATTCACTGATTAACCAATAGATAGGTTGCAGAAATATTATGGTTATTGCATAATCGTCTCCTGCATTATTTCAGTAGTATACCTTTCCGTTGCGGCTCTCACACGCAACCAATCTTTATAAATGAGGTCTCCAAAGAAAGAGAATTTCAAGGAAACGTGACGAATTGCACATTAATTTTAAAAATATGAAGGATTTGTTTACAAAATAGCATATATATATATATATATATATATATATATATATATATATATGGTAGATTTTAAGAACAGGGTTCGGCTCCTATTGACGCGCACGATTCGGTTCCGAACGAGTCACTCGCGGCGCCGCCACAGTGTGCACACGGCCACGTGGCCAACGCACTTTCGTGTGGAATCGTGACGCTTCGCTACCCGTGTCCAATTTGAGGACGATTTGAGACGAGGAAAATTACCAACGCATTTTATGCATTTAACATTATGCATGCAACGCATTTTATGCATTTAACCATTGTAATTCTCCATTACACATTCGCACCACACCGCACAATGCACAATGCAAGCAGTGCTCCCTGAGTGATCCGTTCTTGTGGTCCGCGCGAGTGAACCATGCGCAAGTGAACCGTGCGCCGTTGTTTTAGTGAGCCGAACCCTGTCCTTAAAATCAGCCATATATATATACACTAGCTGACCCGACAAACGTTGTTTTGCCCTATAAATTATTCCTAGGATTATTTTAGTAGAAAAAAATGACCAACTTATTGTCAGTGTTTGAGGATGTGGTATATATGAGTTGAAGAGGCATGGAGCGCTGTGAACGATGATGGAATAGAAAAATATCACAATACCAAACATTTATATTTTTAATTTATTGTAATTTATTGTTTGAAATGATATACATTGCTAATCGTCTCCTGTATTATTTCAGTAGTATACCTTTGGGTTCCGGCTCTCACACGCAACCAATCTTTATAAATGAGGGCTCTAAAGAAAGAGAATTTCACGGAGACTTGACGAATTCCATTTTGAATCTACAAATATGGATGATATCTTAAAAAAACGCATTAGAAGGCTTAGATTCGACAAAATTTACGCTTTCCGTTAACGCCGTAGTTTGTGCAGTCATACGAGGTTTATTTGCATAATCAATAATTCATGATTTGCTCTCCAGCAACAACTAGAAGTACTATTATAGTTGCTTGATACCTATACCTATGAAGATTGTTTTTTATGCGTGTAGTGAAACTATTCAATTAATGTTTTTTCATGTTCTATAACTGCTGTGTACTTAATTGTGGAAGGATGTGGGTGTTCAGTGAAGAGTGAAGACTGTGTTTGTGTTTTACCTGTACCAATATTTTCGTTATCATTCGATGAAATTTCAAGTCAACGGGTTCAGACACGTAGCTTTCTCAAAAGTAAAAAGCTAATATTTTTGTGACTATCACGAAAAACTGAAACCTAATTGACAAAGAATATTGAATAATTACTTCAAATGTCTTTAAGTAAGTGTTGGGAATTGTTCGAAGCAAATTCTCCATAATATTGAATAAATATTTATTGAAAATTTCTTTTACACATTAATTGCATGGTTTTTTATTTTTATTTGTAATTGTGTTAGTATATTGCAAGTTACCTTTATAGATTTTAAACAAATAATCGCGTTTCGTTAACTACTTTCCCTCTTAGAATGAAAATAGAAGGATAGGGATTAGTGTGGGGTCTAACATGCGAGAGTATATATACGGAGAGGAAGTGGGGGAAAACTTGTGCTATGGCACAACACAAAGAACAAACTTTTTAAAGTAGCTAAAGCAAAATTGCTTGAAATAAATGGAAACCAAAAACCAAAACTCGCTAGCCTACAATACTACGTGAATCAATTAAAAAACAACTAAATTTAAAATTATAGAAAGAATAGTGCAAGTCACCCGACAACTGCCAACGATCGCAGTCCAAACGCACGATTTAAATGTTGGCGGTATCTGGAAGTATGTACACCAACGCCCAACTGCAAACTCATATTGTAAATAAAACACCATTTGATATTAAACTCATGGTGTCGGTTCGTTAAGATATTCAATATGCAAACATCATTTGAGCAACATTTCCGTGTACCGAAGTGAAGTCTAAGCCTACTAAACTGTTTCTAATGGTAACAAATAGTATTTAGTACTCAAATGTGAAAATATTATTTTGACTATTTCACTCATGTCTGTTCGCGTCATTAGTAGCCAATGCTAAGCAAGGATATATTCAAATTAAACCAATCCCAGATGTTTATCGCCATCAGCTTGTTTACCTTTTTTTATCGCTGTAAAACCTTTGTTTACCTTTTTAAGATATCGGTAGCAATTGTTTCACCTCCAGAATAGCTTGTGTGCATCAATATAATTTTAAAATGTATGGTTTTGGTAATGTTTAAAACTCTGAAATAGAATCTATTATTAAAGATTCAGTGCCGAAAAACAGCAAAAGGAACAGAAAAAGTGTGTAAAAGAAATTTCAAGAATTTTGTCAAGACAGAAAATACAAATGGACAGCTCAAACTACAAATGAAGAAATTACACATTTTTTAGGCAATTAATATACGAAGATTAGATTGTGAAGAGTACAAAGAATATGCCATCAAAACTATGTGGAACGTTACAAACAAAATTATTCAGGAAAATATTTTAATGAGTACACACGTGTGTTCAATCCATTCGAAATTGACGAATTCCGCTGCTAATTCATCTTGTACATCTTCCATTTCAAATACTTCCACGGAAGGGCAAGACTTGGAAAACAACTTCCTACAACTTTAATGATTGTGCTTTTAATAAATGTTCTTTTAAGTAGCTTTGTTATAATTGTTTTTCGAAAGTTTTATTACCATAAAATTGAAACATATTTGAAATAATTTTGTGCATTAAACGGTTATTCAAATGTTACTTGATTTTAAGTTATTCCAGGAGGCAGTGATAAGTCGGAACTGAATGAAAGGTTTTCATTCTTCGGTTGTAATTTTGAGTAATATTTCCCTTTTTCGTAATTCTTGTGATTTAAATTATCCTTTCAAATCATGTAATATGTTTATTCGTGAAATAGTCACAATAAATATCACTCGAAGTGCTGTGCTAGCCGGTAAATTCACTCCTCGCTACGCGAGTCGTGAATTTACCGGTTAGCACAGCACTTCTCGTGATATTACTTATCACTATTTCACTCATGTCTGTCCGCGTCGTAAGTAGCCAACGGTAAGCCTGGATATATTCAAATTAAACCAATCCCAGATGTTTATCGTCATCAGCTTGTTTACCTTTTTTTATCGCTGTAAAACCTTTGTTTACCTTTTTAAGATAACGATAACAATTGTTTCACCTCCAAAATAGCTCTTGTGCATCAATATAATATTAAAATGTGTGGTTTTGGTAATGTTTAAAACTCTGAAATAGAATCTATTATTAAAGATTCAGTGCCGAAAAACAGCAAAAGGAACAGAAAAGTATGTAAAAGAAATTTCAAGAGTTTTGTCAAGACAGAAAATTCAAATGGACAGCACAAACTACAAATGAAGAAATTACACATGTTTTAGGCAATTAATATACGAAGATTAGATTGTGAAGAGTACAAAGAATATGCCATCAAAACTATGTGGAACGTTACATCAAAAATTATTCAGGAAAATACTTTAATTAGTGCACACGTGTGTTCAATCCATTCGAAATCGACGAATTCCGCTGCTAATTAATCTTGAACATCTTCCATTTCAAATACTTCCACGGCAGGGCAAGACTTGGAAAACAACTTCCTACAACTTTAATGATTGTGCTTGTGATAAATGGTCTTTTAAGTAGCCTTGTTATTATTGTTTTTCGGAAGTTTTATTACCATAAAATTGAAACATATTTGAAATCATTTTCTGCATTAAACTGTTATTCAAATGTTACTTGTTTATAAGTTATTCCAGGAGGCAGTGATAAGTCGGAGCTGAATGGTAGGTTTTCATTTTTCGGTTGTAATTTTGAGTAATATTTTTCTTTTTCGTAATTCCTGTGATTTAAATTATCCTTTCAAATCATGTAATGTGTTTATTCGTGAAATAGTCACACTAAATATCACTCGAAGTGCTGTGCTAGCCGGTAAATTCACTCCTCGCTACGCGAGTCGTGAATTTACCGGCTAGCACAGCACTTCTCGTGATATTACTTATGATTATTTTTTGGCTGGGAATTGCTTTTCTTAAGGTACATTACAACGCAGAAAATAATCCAATAGTATCGAAATGATTCTTCAATTTTCGCACCCCAGCAAGGTGGCACTATGCCTCTCCAAAACCCCGTCTGTTCCACATAACAAATCAAAGTAAGTTAAATAATATTGCTAAGAGAAGGGTTGTGCTTGCCCGATCTGGTGTTTTCGCACTACTTTACTTGGCTTTTCTCAAAAGTAAAATCCTTTTCTAATATTTTTGTGACAATCACAGGAAGCGAAAAGCAAACTCGCCAGGACGATTAAATAATTTCTTCAAATGTTGTTTTTAAAGAAGTATGAATTTTTCAAGAACATATTTCTATAATGCTGAATAAACCTTTATTGAAATTTTTTTTCCAACATAAATTGTATTATTATTTTCGTTTGATATTCTGTAAGTTCATTAGAAGTTACATTTACACATTTTGAAACAAATAAACATTAACAACGGTCCTTCTTAATAGAACGGTTAGACAAGGGAAGGGGTGGGGTTTAACATGCGATAGTTCTCGCACGGGTACGCTATACTGCGATTTTTGTAGGAAGAGCTCTCAAGATAACTCCAATCCCATCTTCGCGATGGAATATGTCACGGCATTTCGTATCATTCACAGTCGTTCCGCTAGATTTCGCACGATCGCGACCGTATGAAGCAGTGCTTGCGATCATGCGACTTCTACCGGCAAGACCGAGAAAAGACGCAAAATGCCGTGACATATTTCATCGCGAAGATGGGATTTGAGTTATCTTGAGAGCTCTTCCTAGAAAAATCGCAGTATAGTATCTATTTAACGCTGAAGAGAGCAGTATGGGCTCTGTTCTTCCACGTTGCATATGAAACTCCAACCATAGCGCTGATTCTATGCGCTCATTTATTGTTGGAGATTCCTGGTGACATGTTTTTGCATCGTGTAGTGCTAATACATTCTTGTGTTGCAAATTTAAACTACTAGAGCACTACAAAGTGTCAACAGCTTGTTATACGAGCATTTTTACTTTCCCGTATACTGTATGTACATATTGATAGTATAGGGAAAGTTATGTAATGCTGCGCGAAAAAAACGTATTTTCGGCAGAAAAACGCTTATTACAGGGCCCTGGTAAGGAAAAAGTGGGCAAATCCAGTTGCTAAATTAAGAAAAAAATCTCCTAAGGCCCGCAACAGACTACGCCGAGGAATGTGTTTCCAGAAATGTGCGACGAGAAATGTGGAAAATCGAAACAAGGGACTCTTATGGACCCCCACACACCTGAAAGAGTTTTCTCGTTCGCCTCTGCGGAGGCGAAAGAGTTCCTCGCTCGAGTTGGTCGGCGAGCGAGTTTTCTCGGACACATTTCTACTCTTTCACTTGTTATACGACATTTGGGCGTTCGCTGCCGCAGGAAAACACCAAACAGTGAATAGAACTGAGTGAGGTTATAACGTTTGGCAGTAAAAGATGCGATAAACTACCAGTTTTTTAATTATTTTTTGAATTTTCTCTTCAAACGGAAATAAACAAGAAAAAACTTGTATGGAAGATATTCTTATTTGTATGAAATCCGCTTAAATGAGTAATATAAAAATAAAAATTTGAAGCAAGGAACTTGAAAAGGTATTTTGAAATAATTGAATTAATTTATTACTTTTCTTAATTGGTATTTATGAATGAATTTACTATTTGTGAATATTATTATGAGTTATTTGATCATTCATTATCTATTCATTATTCAACCAACAAATATAGTAAACCAGAGCGGGGTAGAGATTACGGAGCTCAAGAAAATTTGCTGATGTACTACTTCTCCCTTATACGTGACATAATCTCCTGTTTTTTTTTACATTAAATAATGATTTGTATGCAATGCAGTGTCTCTCTAGGTAATTCGAACTCGTTAAACAAATGGTTTACGATTATTGTAACAAAACAAGGATATCATGAGTAAAAATTACATAAGAGCTTTTAATAAAACAAGAAATGGGGCTCTCAGATGATCTCATAGCTTAAACTGCTGCCATCACTCTCGGCTTGTGGCACATAAAGGCATTTCGAGATATCGAATAACCTCTTTGTAGTGTGTGGACGCAGCCTCACCGGCTTATTTCCACATTTCTCGTCGCACATTTCTCGCAACGCATTCCTCGGTGTAGTCTGTTGCGGGCCTAACACGTGGTGCAGCCAGAATCTCTATTTTGTGGATAATTGATACCGAAAAACCAATTGAAAAACGTGTGTCCCTCTGTGAACAACACTAGCGACTAAACCGTTCAACCGATTTTCTCCAAAATTGACACTCCCCGATCGATCTGAATGATCTCGCGGCCCCTTGAATTTGAAATCGATATTTTAATTTTGGAGGATTCTTTATAAAAAGCCCCTGGGACATTTTAAAAATGTTCAAAAAAATGGCGCCAACAATTTTGACTAAATTTTGTTGGATAGTCTGAAAGTCATTTATGAGAATGGCGTAAGTAACTTGTCGAAAAACTGAATTTTCGAAAACTGCAAAAGTCTGAATTTTTGTCGGCGTCTTCCTCCAACTATAAAATTGCAGATTGCAGAAAATTTTTCCTCCAAATAAAATTTCATCTCCAAAGTGAGTTCTTTCATTAAGGTGATGTACTTTTTTTAAACTTTTAGTAGTTTTTGCACAATATTGCGTGAAATATGTTCAGTTATCAAAAACAAGATAATCTCAAAAACGGGTCAAACTTTTTTGTTTAAACTTTTGGTAGCAATATTACTAAATGTACGCTATGAGACGCCGCAAACGCCATACTGCTCTATTCTTTTGTTTTTTCAAAAATTACTAAAATGAAATCTTTTCTACTTCTTTTGAAAAGTTTCTCAAATCTTTAATATGCACATTACCAGCAATTTGTAAACATTATTATATTTGTGAATGTAAGTGCTTCAAATGGCGTCAAATGAAGTTTTTTGAAAACTCAAACATTTTCTGTGAGAAAGAGATTTAAATTTCACATTTTCAGTAGCTCTTAAACGCCATTTTCTTAAAAACGACTACAATTTTTTTTAAATTGCCATTTAGGACGAAGTTTTTGTGTTCTTTAATATACTAAAATTAATATTTCCGTTCTACCATTAGGAAACTGAAAAATTAGGAAAATGTCAAAAAAATGTAGTTTGGCCGGTGATAGATGGCAGCTGGTTTTCTCAATATTTATCACAACTACATCTTCAAATAAGGTCATGCTTAATTTTTTCAAAATACGAGTACTTTTTCTATAATTTCGTGATAAACCAAATAGTCCGCTGCAAAATTACTTCGCTTTAGACTGCCGGATGCGTCGTAAATTAGATTTTGCAATTTTGTATATTATTTCTTTGTTCAATCTTTTTTTATACATTTACACATTAACCTTTAAAGAAATGATTTATTTTCAAATACTGGAAATAAACAATATTAGCTCTTTTAGAGAGTATCGACAATGCAGGGAACGCAACAATTGAATTCCGTTCCGCTGTCGCGAATTTCTGTGTATTACGTGTCATTGTTGTGACTTGATAGAGCTGTGTGGTATCAGACTTCTTTTTCCAATACAAGTTTACAAAACTTTTGTATTGTATGTTTATGCAGTTTTGGACTTCACATAGTTTTGACAACACTGCGATGGAAACAGTGAGTTGTTCGCACTGTGTAAGATATACAGATGTGTATACTCCCAGTCTAAAACTGAAGCTTATGTGAGGCTAGTTCTCACAGTTCTCGCATATAAGTGCTGCGATCTTTGGGTTCCATTTGGGCAAGGTCATGATTGGTCGTGTAATGTTTAACAGCCACAGTTTAAGGTTAATCTTAAAATTTATATCTTGTCTACACTGTTGTTGATCGCTTCTGGGTTGAGTTGGACGTTGTCAAATAATAGCTAAGATGTTAGTAGGGCAGAAAGTGCAATATTTCAGTTCTAAGTAGCTGCTTCCAATAATACGGAAAGTATGTGCTGTTTAGCATCTAGTTTTGGTTATGAAACTTTAGAAGCCATTTCCCGTAAGTTACATATTTTCATATTCAAGGAACATTTTCTCAAAAACTGGTAGGAATACCAAATTTTCACAGCTTATTACCAGGAGTTCAGTCTTCATTTTAACATAGGCATTTAAAAAATTATTTTGCCAGGAATTAAAACTATTTTTTTAATTAAGAAAAAAATTAGTGTAAAATTTAAAAAATATTATGTAAAACCTGTTATGAATATTAAAATTTCCCCCTGTTAAAGTAATAAGAAAGATTCAATGTACGTGCTGAGAAAATTTCAAAGCTCTACCTTTAATAGTTTTTGAAAAGAGGTACATCAAAAATCTTCATTTTAACATGCGTAGTACAGGCACCTCCGGCTCCCCTTAAAATATATTCATAGTTAGTATGGTGGAGTTAAAATCAAAACATCTTCATGTTTGTTCTATTTGAAGAATTTACTACATAATGTTGCGTACACTGTCACAACAATTACAAATTTGAAAGGCTAAAAATTAGTGACACCATTTTTGATTAATTTGATTTTGTGAACTTACCTTTGTTCTATTCGAAGTCAGTTCATGCGTTAGATTCCAAAATCCAGATGCTTTTATGGAATTATCTTGATCCTTTTTAGGCTCGAAGTGAAAGCTCAAACCCCTTGCTGAAACATCCTCACACTGTTCCCATTTATGTATTTCTACGTATTTATAATATCCCTGAAAAAGAGGTATCCGGTATAAGGAAGGCTGCCCAAAAGTAGTAGCCCTAGGGCAAGTATTGCAGTGAGAAGCCAAGGATTGAGGGGAATTCCAACATTGATCGCCCGTCGTGACACACGCATTTTTCAACCTCCAAGGAAAACACTTTTTTTACTTTCCCGTATACGTACGTATACACGGAGTGATATACGTAGTATAGGGAAAGTTATGTAATGCTGCGCGAAAAAATGGCCAATTTTCGGCGGAAAAAAATTAATTGCCGGGCCGTGAAAACGTGTGGATAGTGGATAAAACCAGTTGCTAAATTAAGAAAAAAAATCCTCTATCTCGTGGTGTGGTCAAAATCCATGATTTGTTGCTTCTTTATACTTAAAAATCGATTGACGGCATTCCGTCCGTCTGTCCGTCTGTGGTCAACGCTAGCGCCTAAACCGTTCGGTCGATTTTCTTCAAAATTGATATTCCCCAGTCGATCTGATTCTAGTCGAAGCTTTGTGATTTTGAAAAAGATTCTTTAAAATTTGGGGGTACTTTATATGAAGCCCACTGGGGATTTTCAACATTTTCTCAAAAACGGCTCCAAATTTTTTCTTTAAATTTATTGTATGAATAGAGGAAAATACACTTTTTAACATGGCATAGGTCCTGTTTTCACGTACAGCTCTGAATTTTCGAAAATTGTGAAAGTTTGAATTTTTTTCGGCGTCTTTCTCCACCTACAAAATTGAAGATAGAGATTTTTTCTTCAAATAAAATATGTTTTGCATATTGAGTTCTTTCATAAAGGTCATGTAAATGTTTTTGAAAATTTTGGTAGTTTTCGTGCAATATTGCGTGCAATATGTGCAATTTTAAAAAATTACAAAAACAAGATTTTCTCAAAAACGGCTCCAGATTTTTTCTTTAAACTTTTGGTAGGGATAGTGGTAAATGTACTCTATCAATGACATAAAAGCCATTTTGGTCTATCGGCTGGTTTTTTCAAAAATTACCAAAATGTAAATTTTTTTACTTGTCTCTCACGTCGTTAATATTTACATTATCGGCGATTTTTTTTACATTATTATATTTACGAGTATATATGCTTTAAATAATGTCAAGTAAAGTTTCTCGAAAACACTACCGTTTTCTGTGAAAAGTAGCTCAAATTTCGGCATTTTCAGAAATGCTCAAACGTCATTTTCTCGTATATGGCTGCAATTTTTTTCTTGAAACTTTTGTAACGGATAGTGCTAATTACACTCATTAGTATAGCGTGAAGTTTATTTTGAGTTTTTTTTGTTTTTTTTTTCAAAAATTATATAAATGTAAATTTTTTGAAAGATCTCTCACATCTTTAATATGCACATTATCCGCAATTTGTAAAGATGATTATATTTGTGAGTGTAAGTGCTTCAATTAACTTCAAATAAAGTATTTTGAAAACTCAAAAATTTTCTGTGAAAATGAGCTTCAAATTTCGCATTTTTAGTAGTGCTAAAACGCCATTTTCTCTTAAACGGCACATAATTTTTAAAAGAAAATGGCCATTTACGGCTAGGTTTTTGTGTTCTTTAATATTCTAAAATTAATGTTTCTGTTCTACCAATAGGAAACCGAAAAATTAAGAAAATGACAAAAAAATGTACTTTTGGCGATGATAGATGGTAGCTGGCAAGGAAGAGTATGTGGCAATTCCGAATAGCTAGCGAAGACCCAGGAAAATAGAAAACTAATACGGGAAAGTCTGTGCTATTCTGTAGCACTACTAGTTTCTAGTTTTCATATTGCCACATATTTGCGAGATAATTGTCGTTACTAATTGTCTTTTACGTTATCATTTACTTATTTGAGAGTCAGTCAACCCTTCATTAGGCGCGCATGGGTCTAGTAGACCCATTGCATATTAAGAACTCAATTGTTTATTGTTTATAATACTTGGATTACAAGTTTCAGACAATGTCATTGTTTTTAGATAAAAACAATTAGCACTAACCGTAATAATAATTAATTAAATCATAATAATAAACTTAAGTTCTACAACTTAAGTTTAAATTGCTTGTCCTAAAGAAATAAATAACTTATCGTATTGTAAAAAATATATAATCATTGTAGCATTTCTCTCTTTGCCTATGATAATTTTTTAAGCACAAGTTTCAATTAAGTAATTGTTTAGTGCTTTTTTGAATTTAGTTTTTCTTAACTCCTTAATATGGTTAGGTAGTTTATTGAAGAGTAACGCAGCATTCCTTTAAGGATCCTTCTTTGAGGAGGATATGTCGCTGAGATCTAGATGTAAGATTATGAGATCTGGTGACATCCTGTGTTGAACGATTCTGCATCCGGTGGCGAGGTTACCGCGAGATAAACCGGACGGTGAGTGGTCACGTAGCTCGTCTTTCCGATCGCGGGCAACGCGTGTGATAGCCAGAACCAACGCCGTCCACACTTACGAGCCACGAACATAAACTTGGCAACGTTGCACAGGGCAATAGCGGTAGTCCTACGGTGGACGGGGCTAGGTAATTCTTGAGAGCGAAGACTAGATAGTTCTTTTTTATAATATTTGTTATAAAACATGTTCATTGAGAAAGTTAATTTCTCACAGCTATAGGTCTATTTTTTAAAAAAAACGGTAGTCTCCTTTAGACACAACTAAATTTGCCGGTAATTGCAAAATTACTTGTTACTATCAAAGTAGACTTTTGTACTAAAAGCCTACTTCTCTAAGCATGTGCCATTTTAATGCAAATAAAAAAGTTTAATCATTCATTAAATTTATTATGAATAAGATGAAAACAAGGATTGTTAAGGAATAAAAGATAGGATTGAATCACAATTAGATTGTAGAAATCATAAAAAGAACTCACTGAACTAATTTTTAACAAAATTTATTCAACACACCAACTAATCTCATTTAAGAATTTTCAGTTTCCTTTTTTTATTGCTGGAAGTTGGAAAAATTTCATTTTTGTATTTTGTATAATTATGTATCAAAACATTAGCAAATATTGAAATTACTTTGTCAAAAATGCTCTTGACACTCCTTCCACAAGCCCACTGAATACCTGTTTCATCATAAAAATCATTGGCGTCAAGGCTGAGACTTGTCAGAGACATTAATAGTTTTTTTGTCTACCAACAAACAGGAACTTCTCTTCATATTCAGGAGTGTTTATAATGCATTCTAAAATTGCATACATATGAAACAGACCATCTCTCTGCAGTGAATGGAAGTAAACATCACCTATCTCTTCTCCCGTCGAATCACACAGTAAATCTGCACAGGAACTACAATTTACCTGTTTCAGCATTGAATGTAATGCATATCCACTAACATAGATTTCACTTGATACGTCAATGTCACATCTATCTAAATAATTACTATTAAAATATCACTAAACGCACTTGAATCCACTTCAGTGGTAACACAGTCATTCTTAATACTTAGTTCATTTATAATTTCATTCAGAGCAATATTACTTGTAGATGGCGTTGCCAGAACCCAGGCGCCCAAAGGCGTCACATGCAGTTCGGTGAATTTCTCGATGCCGTTGCGTTGTGTTCCTCTCTCGCTGAATCTTTCGTTTCTTGTGTTCCTGTCCGTTAGAGTAACGTTATATTATATGTGCGCTATATACCAGTTCTCAATACGAGTGAACATTTTGATCTCCAAATCTTGATGACCCCGTGGTTGATTACACCAGTATTTACAAGGAATACCCACAATTACTAGTCTTCCAGAAGAAATTCAACAAATGCTAACTAAACACAGAAAAGGCGAAAATCAAAATACGATTCCTATCGGAAGATATTGTCGCACTAAATATGCTTGTGTAAAGTGTGATAATTTTTTATGTTTACAGCAACATGCATTTTTTCTTGTGAAAATTGCCTTAATGTAAATACCACTGCTAATATTAGCGATGAAGTCTGAGAAATAATTATGGGCTATCGTTTAGTATTGATTTGCACAATATTCTCTTTTACTCTTTCACATCATTATGTAAAATGAACCATTGATAATATACACAATCAAAACTGACATTTATTTCTGAACAGATATCATCTTAACACTTCCTCAAACAACGTAGATAATACATTTTTCCCAAAAGACATACAGAATGTTGTAGAAAAACAAAAAAGTACAATAGGTACTTTTTTGTTTGAATGCTGTAGAAAAACAAAAGTACAATGGGTACAGAGCGTCTAACCACGTTCCAAAACTGGCGCGTCTTCTTCTTCTTGAATTGCCGTCCCCATTAGTGGAGGTTGGAGACTACTTGCCCGAACTTTTCTCTGTTTTGTGCCGCATGGAGCAACTCAGAAGCACTCGAGATACCTGTCCATTTTCGGATGTTTGCCAACCAGGACATCTTCCTGCCGTCTCCCCTTCTACCCTGAACTTTCCCCATCATTATTAGTTGTAATAGTTCATATTTGGGGTTTCTAAGTAAATGAACAAGATACAATGTTTTTCTAATTTTAATCATTTTTAATATCTCTCGGCATGTACCATTTTTCTCTAGTATGTTATCATTACGAACTTTGTCAGTCCAGGGGATTCTCAACATTCTCCTGATCACCCACATCTCGAATGCCTCCAGTCTATTAATTGATGCTGTTTTCAGAGTACATGTTTCATCACCATATAAGAGAACAGTTGCCACGTAACATTTTGCCACTCTCCATCTGAGGATAAAACTCAAGTCTCTGCTACATAGACAATTCCTCATTTTGTTGCATGTGGATCTTGCTATTTAAATTCTCGTTTTTATTTCCAAATCTGATGTCCACGACTCATTTAAAATTTGTCCCAAATATTTATATTGAGAAATTTGCTCAATCGGTCGATCGTTGATGGACAGTTGAAATGGTCTTCCACCTTTCTTACTAATTAGCATGTACTTTGTTTTATGTACATCTATTTCTAATTCATAATTTTTGCAAGCTCGATTTATTCTGTTCATTATTTCTTGCAGATCCGCAGCAGATTCTGCCAAGATTAGTGTATCATCTGCGTAACGTAGATTAGAAATAGGAATACCATTCACTTTTACTCCCAGATTACAATCCTGTAATGCATCTTTAAAAACATGTTCAGAATACAGGTTAGATAGCAATGGAGACAGAATACATCCCTGTCTACCTCCTTTTCTCACATCCACTTCCGCAGTAAAGTGCTGATCAACTGGCACTTGAGCAGTTTGTCCCCAATATAGAGTTTTTTTATGATACGTATATCTTTTAAATCTATATTAATACTCTCCAAAAAATTCATAAGCCTATCGTGTTTCACATTATCAAACGCCTTTTTAAAATCAATAAAACAAAAATACTTCTCGACCTTGATCCAAACATTTCTGTACTAAAACGTGAGTGGCAAACAGGGCTTCTCGTGTACCAAAAGCATTTCTAAAACCAAATTGTGTATTTCCTATTTCAACTTCTACTTTTCTCCAAAGACGAGCATGTATGATGCGTAAAAATATCTTGAGTACATGGCTCATTAAACTTATCGTCCGATAATCGTCACAACTTCTTGCCCTAGCTCTCTCATGACAAATACAGATTTTAGCCAAGCAATAGGTAGATACCCAGTGTCATATATATTGTTAAAAAGATTTGTAATTTTAGCAATACTCGCATCGTTCAAAAGTTTTAAAATTTGTACGTTGATGGCATCCAAACTTACAGCTTTGCCATTTTTACTAGCAATAATGGCTTTTTGAACTTCTTCCTTAAGAATATGTGGTCCAGTTCCGTCTATTAACTCAGGCAGTGCATATTCTCGATCATCATCAAACAATTTTTCTATGTAACGCTTCCAAACATCATATTTGTCTTCTTTACTAATTGCAGCATTCCCATCATCCTTCAGAAACTTAAGGCAGTGCTTTCTTCTGCATGTATTAGTAATTTCTTTGATTCTTTTATGGAGGTTAAAGTCATCATGCATCTTATTTAACATTTCTGTCTCCCTACATTGTGAAGCATACCACTGGCGCGTCTAACGAAGGGTTAAGAAACGCAGCAAAAAACGATGTTTCAACGAATACACACGTTATTTTAAAAAATCTCCCACTGTCATTTCAACGTAATGAGTGAACACAAGCTTTTCCCTAAGATGAAGTTGTTAAGAAATTCTTGTTTAAATATTTTTCCATTCTTGTTTGTGTTCGTATACTTGTATTATAGAGAAGAGGAGGAGAGAGAGAGAGCAATTTGCGCACATAAATATTACCCATGTCCTATTTTCGTGGAACTCTGAAGTGTCGAAAATCATAATAATTCAGGATGTTTCCGTAGTTTTGCGACAAGTTCATTCTTGAGGATTCAGATTTTTTCGTGATAAAATATGTTATTTAAAAACACAATCAAATACGAACTTGCACACGTTTTCAAAAGTAGTGATAGGTTTTCCGAAATTTTACGTATAATGGCAAATTTTGAAGCAATTCTTTCCTCAAAAACATCCCAAAATTTGTTCATTATTTTCTCGAATAGAGCAAAAAATGGCACATCTCCAATTTTCAACAAACCATGTGTTTTTTTGAAAATTCCAAAAAATCAACATTGCAAAACAAATAAGTTTGTGATAGTTTTTTAAGAAAATCTTTTGAAAAAAAATAGACATTTAAATAATGTAATGCACAATTATTTCAAAAAGCGAATATTTTTCTTGTAATTTGTGCTTTAAAGCAATTTATAAAAACTGAATAACTAAATAATTCTCTCCCCCCCCTTCGCATAGTGCAGAGAACGCTTTTCATAAGAGGCAGACCTTATTTCCGTTGAACTTTCAGGAACTTTGTTAATATTTGAGAATTTCAAATAATGTGGGAAAGTTCGTGTTGTTTGCAGCACTACTTGTTTCTAAATAAAACGCTATTTTCATAAAGGAAATTTTACATGAATGTATAGTAACCCTTCCGTTGTTTATACTCTAAATTATATGTACTACCTACGAGATTTTTAGCCTCGTGGCGAGGTCACGGTCAGCGTGCTCGCTCTCCACCACGCGGCCTCAGGTTTGATTCCCCGTCGAGGCAAGACTATAATGTGCGTTTTCCTTGCAATGTCCCAATACACGTTGCTGTGTGACGATGAGGAAATTCACTTTTCAAGTTGAGAAGACCGCAATACAGCATAGGAATGTCTACGTGCTAACCACACGTACCCGCTTAAACCCATGGTCGCGAGGCAGGGATGTCACCGGTAGGCCTGAGCCCGTTCACGGGCTGTCACGTCGAGAACATATATACATACGTGATTTTTGGTTGGTATTGTTACGTTTCTTGGATTTTATTGTGTTTAGGCAGGCGAATAGTTTCTAAGAAAATACATTACATGCTGCTAATGCATAAAATGCATCAGATTCAGTTGTATTATCGTATTTATTAAATGTTTAAGTTGAACAACACAGTAACAGGTATTAAAGTAATTCAACCTAGTGAGACAGGAATAATGGTAGGCGGCGCAAGTACGAGGACACCAAAGCTCCGTGTTCCAAACCCGTAAAGGCAGGGATGTTTTGTGTTGACGGCGTAGGAACTTTCGCGACCCTCCGGCTTCACGTCTTTAATCCTTCTTTATTACCTTGACATGACAGGCCTCTGTGTGTGCAATGTGGAGGTACTGTATCCGTACAAAAATGGTTCAAGGATCGAGCTGGGACCAAAGACAATCATGGAGAAATAGGCACAAGGCAGTGGTAAGCCTACATGCTGCTGGGGGAACGCGAATATGTTCTTGATTGATTGATTCGTGTTTCCGGGCGCGCCAACTACTTCGGTCATTAGTCCCGTTAGTGTAGTGCGTGTTTTTTCTCGGGAGGTGGTAATGATCCATTCCCCGCTGGATGGCGAGATGTGGCGCGTCGATTTTAATGGTCGTACCTACCATTTTCCCCTCAACCAGGTATCTCCCACCAGCGGGGCACCGCCCCAGCCGGAACAAGCGCCAAGCTCCCGACCGGTCTCCCGGCATTTGTGATAGTGTACTGCATGTTAATGTAAGAGTATGTGTGTAAGAGGAGAGGATAGGACAAGGAAGCGGAAGCAAAGATCGTGCGCGGTCCGTGGCCCGTTTGTTAGGGTACTGCTCCGGCATTCGCCTGGTGTTGGATCGGAGAAACCACGGAAAACTACCGATCAGAGCAGCCGGCCGCTAGAATTCTCCTCCAGAAAGCGACTGAACTCGACCTATCTGGCAAGCTAGTGTCGAAAATCCTGCAGCCTTCGGGAGAGGACCTCCCGGTCAGAGCGACTGCAGTGACATCAGGTTGATTCACTGAGCCATCTCTCCCGGTAATATGTTCTTCATTGGCGATGTGCACAGAGGAGCGGTAGTTACTTCGAAGGTCCTGGTGAGCCATTTAAAGGCCAATAAATTGCAGCTGCAAAGAGGACTGACAAGACCAAAAATTTATCCCAGACGCAAGAGAATAGAAAAATGAAGGCGGGCCATTCTCTAGTACAGATCGTGTGCAATTGTTCAATTTTCAGTTAAATTTGACAAAATTTTTATATTTTGAAGTAGGTGTGCATTCATATTTTTATTATTTTTTTTTGTCTTCGTTTGCAATGATAGTTCGGAGGGTGGTGCTATTTGGTATTAACTTATAAACTACCTTTACCCTACGTTCAAGATAAGTGCTACAAATGTGATTTCTGTTAGCTTGAAATTTTTCACTTACCATCATCTGGGCTTCTGTTACAGATAATGTTGCTGCAGCAAATGATAATAACAAAATTGAAACCATCTCGAACACAGTAGACCATCAGTAATATTCATCTGTACTTGATGTGCAACTGCATTTCGTGATGAAGCCGTTGCATAATGGGAGGAAGACTAGACCATTATATTTCGGAGGAGATAGAGATCTGTTTGTGTGAATGCTATTCAGACCTTTTATTGAGTTTCAATTACATGATCTGATACAAATTAACAATGCTGTTTATTATTTATTTTTAGTAACGACCATTGATTCGAAGTAAACTTTTTTGTGTGTGTCACTACATTGATTTATTTCCTTTCTGTGAAATAACATTTTTATTGAAAACTTTAACGCACAGATTTCTTGTTTTGTTCAGATTGTGGAGGCCATCGAAGAGGAAGATTAGTTTTATTGTTTAGATAATGTATGCACAATTATACTACCTGATTTAAAATTCCTTTTCGTGTGTTGATACACTCATTTTGAAAATTAAATAGTTTTCGTGCAATATTTGCGATTTTGAAAAATTACAAAAGAAGATTTTCTTAAAACCGACTGCAAATTTTTTCTTTGAACTTTTGTCAGAGATAGTGCTAAATACCTTCGGTAAGAAGACATAAACGCCACATTGCTTTATTCTTTTGTTTTTTCAAAAATTACAAAGTAATTAAACTGTTTTGACTTTTCTCTCACGCCATTAATATTTACATTATCAGCGATTTGTTCACATTATTATGTTACATGTGCTTTGAATAATGTTAAGTATAGTTTCTCGACAACTCAACCGTTTTGTGTGAAAACTAGCTCAAAATTCCGCATTTTCAGAAACGCTCAAACGCCATTTTCTAAAAAATGGCTGCAATTTTTTTCTTCAAACTATTCGAATAGATAGTGGTAATTTCACACTTAAATATGACGTAAAGTTATTTTCGGGGTATTTTTTGTTTTTTCAAAAATTACACAAATGTAATGTTTTTGAAAGATCACTGGCACCGTTAATATGCACATTCCCCGCAAGTTGTAAACACTATTGTATTTGTGAGTTAAAGTGCTGTAAATGACTTTTAATGAAGCTTTTTGAAATCACAAAAGATTCTTGTAAAATAGAGCTTCAATTTTCACTTTTACAGTATCGCTTAAACGTCTTTTTGTTAACTCCAAATTTTTCAAACAAAATTGCTATTCAGCACGAGATTTCACTGTTTTTAAAATTCTTAAAATAATATTTTATACTATTTCTCCTTTTCTTTACAAATTTAAAGTTCATAAAAATAATTGGAAAAATGTATAATTCTATAAAATAATTAGGGCTGGTAATAATACAGTATACACTGTATATTCTAAAATATAATAAACGTGCTGGCAATGATGATAAAAACAAATCCAAAGTTCAATGCATAACAATTTATAAATATGAACTAATGGATCTAAACATTGTACTATTTACTACGAACTGATATATTCTTGCTTTCTGGGTTACTCCATCGACCAAAATAACTTCCTATCACACCGTCTCACGATAACATCCTCTTTTCGTTGTTGATTTTTTCTGTCGTCATGACATCCATGGTCCATGGCTTACTACATAATCTTTCCCGTCAGCATGCTTTGCGTCAATCACGGATTCATTACAACTTCCGTTTACTTTTAAGAACAAAAAATTAAGAAAATGTAAAAAACAAAATTACTTTGGGCGGTGATAGATGACAGCTGGCATGACAATATGTCAAGTCCAAACACCTAGCCGAGTCCAAAAGAAATAGAAAACCAATACGGAAAATTCTGTGCTATTCTGTAGCACAACTAGTTACTATCTCGTATACATGTACTGGCATAATATTTTACTTTCTCCTACGGATTTGAAAGTTATGTAATGCCGTAGAAAAAACGGAGAATTTTGGGCAGAGAAACTCTTATTTCAGTGCTCTGGTAACGAAAAAGTGAAATCGGGTTGCTAAATTTAGAGAAAAAAAACCTCTATCACGAGGTGTAGCCAGAACGCGTGTTTTGTGGATCCTTGATACCGAAAAAGCGAATGAGGGCAAAACATCTGTCCGTCCGTCTGTGAACAACGCTAGTGACTAAACGGTTCAGCCGATTTTATTAAAAATTTCCCCAATCGATTTGGCTGCTGTAGCGGACCCTTGAATTTGAAACTGATATTTTAATTTTGGGTGATAGTTTGCATGAATTTCTGGTTCATTTTACAATATAATAAAATTGCACCATCGTTTTTTATTAAATTTTGTTGTTGGATAGTGTGAAAGACGTTTCATGAAATGGTCTCATGTTGTTTGAAAACCCTGATTTTTCGAAAATTGCAAAAGTTCAAAATTGTTTGGGAGTCTTCCTGCAACTAAAATATTAAAGATAGATATTCTTCCCTCAATGAAACTGTTCCTTAATCGTTAACTGATATCGTGCCTTCAAACTTCTCTTTCCGGTGACATGCGGTCTGTCACACCTCAAAAGTTTTAGGCAGATTATTTTCGGTGTTCCATTTCATATTGACTTGACAATATTTTTTTCACGTTAACAATACTATAATAAACAAGAAAATAAAAGGATATGTTGTTCATGTGTAAAATGAAAATAATGTAATTATTTATTACTCGCCGAGTAAACTTCTGGCTATTAGTTGTTCCATACTGTTTCTTCATCATTAATTATCTTAACCCGGGAGTGCTCGCAATGTATCTGTGAGATACAAGCCGCAGTAAAATTCAGATCCTGAATTATTGCGTTGCATTTGTCGTCTGACATTTCATGTATTCCTTCACTGTACTTTTCTGAGAACGCCTGGCAGTCTATTTTCATCCTGTCAATGAATCACTTCCCGTGAGGATGTTGAAACGTGATCGCTGCGCTGCGCGATATCTCTCAGATACATTGCGGGCACTGGCGTGAGTGCTTTTTGAGCTCCCGACGCATACGGTGCGAATCATGGCCTCGCGCAAAGACAGATTTGACTTGAATAATTCAGATGATGTTGATATGATAAGGAATATAATTTTGTGCAACAATGATAGTGATTACGAGGATTGTGATTCTTCTGACACTGATTGTGAGGATTACGTGGAACAAAGACAAAGTGATTCTGAGACTGATCAAAGTATTGCGGACGAAAGCGATTTTCATTCTTTTGAAGGTTTCTATTTGGGTAAGTTTTTTCTTCTCGTGAGGTAGTCGTTATATAAATAATGCTTGAAATGTATGCTTGTTTCCCTAGGCAAAGATATGATGACGAAGTGGTTCAAGAATGCCCCATCAAAAATTTCAAAAAAGAAGCCTCACAACATCGTCACGCACTTACCTGGAGTTAGAGGATTAGCAAAACAATCTAAATCAGTACTAGAATGTTGGAATTGCTTTTTTACTGAAGAAATGTTAGAAATGGTTGTTCAGGAAACCAACAGATTTATTGAATCTGTAAGAAATTCATACGGTAGGGAAAGAGATGCCAATAGCACAGATGCTGTAGAAATAAAAGCATTTTTTGGATTGCTTTACCTGGCTGGGGTTCTAAAAAGCAACAAACAAAATGTTCAAGATTTATGGGCCACTGATGGAATGGGTGTCGAGTTATTTAGATTAGTAATGACAAAAAAACGTTTTCAATTTCTTCTTAGGCACATAAGATTCGATAATAAGGCCACACGTATGCAAAGGAAAGAGATTGATAAATTAGCTGCTATACGAACGTTATTTGATGCATTCATAAAAAGATGTAAAGAATGTTACTCTGTAGGACAAAATGTAACAATTGATGAAATGTTGCCGTCTTTCCGTGGAAGGTGCAGCTTTAGACAATACATTCCATCCAAGCCGTCTCGTTATGGCATAAAAATGTTTGCTTCAGTGGATTCAAGAATCCATTACCTGCACAACCTAGAAGTCTATGTGGGGAAGCAGCCCGACGGGCCGTTTTCTTTGAGTAATTCCCCTTTCGATGTTGTTATGAGATTATCGGAGCCGCTTCATGGAACTGGAAGGAACATAGTGGCTGACAACTGGTTCTCAAGTGTGCCTCTTGTCCAAGAACTAAAGAAGAAGAAATTATCGTTTGTTGGCACCATGAAGAAAAACAAGAAGGAACTACCAACACATTTTATTGCTGGGAAAAATCGCAAAGTATGTAGCTCAGTTTTCGGGTTCAATGAAGATGGAACTTTAGTGTCCTATGTTCCGAAAAAAAACAAATGCGTTATTTTGATATCAAGCATGCATTATGATGACAGGATAGATGAGAGCAGTGGAGAAAGTATGAAACCCGATATTATCACTCATTACAACATGCACAAAGGAGGAGTTGACACTCTTGATGAAATGATTGCGTCTTACAGTGTTGCAAGATGTACTAGGAGATGGCCCATGGTCATATTCTACACTATCCTTAACATTTCAGCAATTAATGGTCACATTATATATTTGGGTAATAAAAATAAAATTATGAACAGAAGGAATTTCATCAAAGAGTTGGTACAGTCCCTTACCAAAGAAGAACTACAAAGGAGAGCTCAAAAGTCAAGGGGCATTCCTACAGCACTTCAGGTAGGCAATATTATTTTCTCCCTTGTCTATAACAAGTGACAATTTAGAAAATACAATCATATGTTCTCTCTAGGACCGATTGTCGCAATTTGTTCCCAAAGAAACAGCAGATGTGCAGGAGACGTCTGTAGGAAAAAGAAGAAAATGTGAGCCTTGCAAAAAGGAAAAAAGACAAAGATTATCTAAATATTTTTGTCAAAAATGTAACATTTATGTTTGTTTGGAACATGCAAAAATCATTTGTAATAATTGCATTTAATATTATTAAAATACATTAATATGATTAATTATTTCGAAGTGTATTTCGTCAAATTTCACTTTTCCTACCGTAATTATTTTTACAAGTTGTAAGAAGTGTAGGATTCATTAAAAATAGCTTTGGAGGGAATGTACAAACTAAATAAAATACATATTTTAGTTAATAGAGCTTTAGATCACTCGAAATCAACAGACGTTTCCGCTGTATCTGTGAGATACATTGCGAGCACTGGCGTGAGTCAACCTATTGCGAGCACTCCCGGGTTAAGACTCGTAGAAAGGTTTGAAATATTATTCACTACACTAAAAAGCCTTCATTGAAATACGATAATGCATTGTTACACAAAAATTATTCATTAATAAAAAAAATTGCAATGCACATTCACTGTGGGAAGAAAAGTCCCACTACTGGTAACGTGTTGTCTGCGAGACCGCTCCGAAACTTCAACTGGCCTTCAAAGGCTGTCACTGGATCCGCTGCCCCGCGTGTGCATGTAGCTTAGAAAGGGATAGGAAGGTACTGTAAAGGAAAGCTTATTGCGACGTACCAGAAAGGAGGGATACGCGTTTATTTTGCGTCAGCGGTCTCAGAGACCGCACGTCACTAGTTAAGGGTTAAAGATAGATTTTGAAATAAGGTCATTGCCAATTTTTTGAAAATTTGAGTAATTGTTGCGTAATTTTGCGTGCAAATACGCGGTAGAAAGTACGTGCTGTTTTAGTACCTCTAGTTTCAAAAAGGGTTTACATGGCTGTGGCTGAAGCGTATGCATAGGAATTTAATTCCTAAGGAATTCGTTGCTCTAAGATGGGAGCGTTGCATTGGGCAGGTATCTCCGCGCTTCTTGTGGAAGGGCTTGAAATCAGTCTGACACAGGCTCTTATTAACTAGTACATTTATTCAGTCACAAATTACATTGGATAACCTTATATCCTAGTATCATGGAGCCAGACTTGTTCTATGGTTCTAGGATTCTTACATGTCATAGAATATTGAGGAGTCCTTCGACACGTATACCGTGATAAGTGTGGTGAAGAGATGTGCAGGCATCTTCCGAAGGCCTGGTCAGCAGGGTAGAGGCCCCCGCCACAACGCCAGGGAGAATCCGGAGACAAGAGAGCGAGGCGGGAGTATGTGTGGGGGAATGTGACGTCAAATGCCCTTCTGCAATATTCCATTGGGAGAAACCAGAATCGGACGCAAGTGTCACCTAGTCGCGCCTAGGTTTGCATAAGTGAATAATAGGATGTGATGCTTATCCTGCGGGTGCAGCGCTTCTATGTCCTAATACGTCGTCCAAAAAAGAATTTTATATATTTTATACTTGTGCGAATCTTGACAGTGCTATGAGTATTCACTGAAAAAGGTGAATTGAATTCGTGATGTTCTTCAGACATCCAGAAAAAAAAATAGTTTTTGATGTTTAAATTCTTTGTTCCCTCTCACAGATGGATTCAGGGACGCTGAGGCATACATTCACAGGAGAGTGTAAATTACGTCTTTGAGTACGAAATAATAATTTTCTAAGAAATCACACAGGAAAATGAAAATGATGTAAAATTTTACTTCTGTCTCGTGAACAGAGCGAAGTCGGCAAACGATGGGTGAAGACAGCAGTAGAAACAGAACGTGAATTAACTCTGTTAGTTTCTTTATTTTCAGGTAATACAATACATTAGGGTGAGCAGGCCCAACCAGGACCAGCGGTGCATGTTCATTCACCATTGTCGCTGTCTAATATATTTGCTGGACAGTGACAATTTGGACAATTTTCACTTGTTTGAACAAAACCTTCACATGACTAACCACATGTAGAACCTTTTAACCCTTTATAGGATTCTGGTTCTCTCCGCGACCACATGCTGTTCGGCCGTTTTTTGCTTAACTATTCCAAGCAATTTTCATCCTTATCGCTAATATCACATTGTAGAGTCGTCATCAATGAAATGCGATTGTTGCAGATAGTGTGATCACATTTATTCTTAGAAATCTTGCTGATGGGCCATGCATGTGGTCGTCGTCGCGACCACAATGCATACAGGCACTGTCGCGGAGTGTTCATTTGAGCATTTTGTTGAGAAATGATTTTTCACGTTTCGAGTTTCCGGAGTTTTTCCAGAACAGAGGGTTATTACTTATTTATTATTGTTTATTAAGATATTTTTTTAGTATTATATAGTACATTATATAGTATTTAGTATTATATAGTATATTATATTTTTTTAGTATTATATATTATTTAGTATAGATTTATTCATAAAATACTCCATTTTTACATCAATATGGTTAATTTATATTTTCAAGGGTGTAGTCAGGAGTAAGTACACAATCGTACAATTTTTTTTGTTCTGTGAAAATATGAATTTTAAAAAATGTTTTGAACAATTAAATTTATTGTCTAATAATATAATGTATTTGCTAAATAGATTTAGTTTTGCGAATATTTGTGACTTAGAAAATATTTCAATATTTTTACATTTCTTCAGTGATTACGTATATTTGCGTATAATGTAACACCCATACTTGTTACTAGTGGTGTGATATCTTACAGAATGGCTAAAATTTGGAGTTTCCACATTTCTGAACCCGTGGTCTAATATGAATTTAACAGTTTCTTGGGAATATTGACGAGAATGATGATGCGGCGTTAGATTCGGAGTATAGAGGGGATTCCAATGCAGATGACGTGACGCTAATAACGCAGCTTATGAACTCTAGCAGCCCACGTTTCTTTCAATATTGTTTTCTTTAGTCAATGATTTATTATTTTAGATTTTTGTTTGTAAATGTATATCATATTGATTTTCACTACATATTTATTTGCACTATTTTTTTTCAATTTTCTTGCTTTTTGTATTTCACGTCTGTTCCTACGTGTTTCTTATATTTTGTAAAGAACATGCACACGTTTATTTACGACTGGATATTAGATTTTTATTCAGGAATTATTCGAGATGATTCTGTACGCAACCACAATCCATAGTGTAATGTGTAGTCCTAAATGGATTGTGGTCGTTTATACGACCGCATCATTTTCGCAATTATCTCACTTTATATTTAAACAAATGACAAATTAATATTTTTCTCATGTTTCTAAGATCAAAATTTAACAATTAAAAGATAAATTCAAATAATTCCGGAGAAAAAGTTACCCGACCTATAAAGGGTTAAAACCTGTTTTTACAAAGATATATCTTTTTTGACCGTACATTTTCAAGTTTCAACTTCTCGAGAATCGTACTTGTGCAATGTAAACGTATACTACATCTGCAATTGTAGGTTTTCATATTAAGGTAATGTAAATAACAGTAGTGTTGATATTATTATAAGGCTAACAGTGGACACTAATTTCACAGAACAATGCAAGTGTTTCTCGGATATCTCTTTTACACAACTGACTTCAGTATATCTGAGAAAGAAGGCTGTTCTCTGATTCATGTCAATGAATCTGATCTCTGATCAATATCAAAAATATACTTTGGGTGGCGATAGATGGCAGCTGGTTTTCACAATGAAATGTATTTATCAAAACTACATCTTCAAATAAGGTCTTGCTTACGTTTTTGAAAATTCGCGTAGTTTTTCTATAATTTCGTGATTAACATATTAGCCCACTGCAAATTTACTGCTTCAGACAGCTGAATGCGTTGTAAATTAGAATGTCAAATTTTGTATATTATTTCTTTGTTCATTTCTTACGTTCAACCTTTTCATATACATTAGCCTTTACACATTTATCTTTTAGAAATTATTTATTTTGAAATAAAAATTACTAGCTCTCAGAGAATATCGACAATGCAGGGAATGTAACAATGGAATGCCTTTTCGCTTTGCGAATTTCTGTGACTTACGTGTCATTGTTGTGACTTGATGTAGCTGAATGAAAATGAGTTATAATTGTCGAATTTATGTTGATATTTGCATGAACATATTTAGTTTTCGCACCAAATAGTGTACCATTTGTAGTGAGTAGAGTATTTTTGCATGTTTTGGAATACTCTTCCCTAATCACGGCCCTATGAAATGCATTTCTATGTTGTCCGGCATATCAGGCTTCTTTTTCCAATACAATTGTACAAAATTTTGTATTATATTTTTATGCAGTTGTAGAATTCCTGCGATGGATACAGTGAGTTGTTCGCTTCTTGGTTGAATCGGCCGTTTTCAAATAACACTCAAGATGTTAGTAGCGCAGAAAGTGCAGTATTTCAATATTACAGAGCTGTTTCCTATAACTCGGGAAAGTATGTGCTGTTGTAGCACCACCAATTTTTCAAAACGTCTTTCCGTCCGTGTGTAAACACTAATAGCGCCTAAACCATGTGTGGGATTTTTTCGAAAAGTGAAGAAATCCATGTCCCTCTAACTCGAGTGGAAGCTTTGAGATTTTGAATAAGATTCCATTAAATTTGGGGGTACTCTACATGAAGCCATCCGGACATCTTCAAAATTTTTTCAAAAGCGTCTCCATATTTTAAAAAAATTAAATTTTTATAGAGTAAAATACGTTTATTACGATCACATAGGTACAATTTTCAAGGTTAACTTTGAATTTTCGATAATTGCAAAAGTTTGGATTTTTTCGGTGTCTTCCTAAAGCTACAAATTTGCAGATACAGATTTTTTCCAAGGAATAAAATTTGTTATCTTTAATCATATCTTTAATCAGTTCTTTTTGAACATTTTAGTCGTTTTTGATCAATATTCCGATCAATAAGTGTAATTTTAAAAAAATAACAAAAATACGATTTTCTATAAAAGAGCTCCAAATTTTTTCTTTAAACTTTTGATAGAGATAGTGCTCTATGGGAATTTGGTGGAAATGTACTCTATGGGATGACATAAACGTCTTATTGCTCTATTCTTTTTTGTTTTTCCGAAAATTACAATAATGTAATTTTCTTCACTTGCCTCTCACGACGTTAATATTTCTATTAGTGACGATTCGTTTACGAGTGTTTACTCTTATTTATGAGTGCTTGTACTTCAAATAACCTGATAAAAATTTCTCGAAAAATCAGTTGTTTTTTGTGAAAACGAACTCAAAATCCTACATTTGCAGAAATCCTCAAATGCCATTTTCTCATAAATGGTGTTGGCACATAGGCATCAAAAAGGATTCATATTTGGCGCCGTGGCGGGAGATTGGTTTTTAATAACAATCTTTGGCCTTTATTACTAGCTCAGAATTTACATTTTAAACGTACCGCCTCGGACTTATAAAAAATTTCCTCCAAAACCGCGTCCTGGGGGCTAAAAGAGCGGGTATATAAAATTCTTTTGTTTTCTGTCGAAATTGCATTCGTCCTGCGGTCTGCTCGCAATAGTTTCATCTGTCTTCGACAGGGGGCAGTACTTGCTGGGGTTCCGTCCCAGGCACTGTGGTGCAGAGGAAATTATTAAAGACACACTCGAGCTCCGTTTTAACCAATGACAGCATTGAAACACAAATTCAAACAGCGAAACAGGTTTTTCAAAGTAGTTGCTCCGCCCATGGAACGAGCTTCAGTGCACTCGCCTAAACGTTCCATGAGAACAGTTTAAGTTAGCAAGGTTGGCATCCGTGTCGCTTTTTACAAAACATTTCTAAGAGCAACGGTTTCCGCGGGAAGCACTCTCAAGTCATGAGTGAAATTTTGTGGAATACAGATGAAAAGAAGGTATTGCTTTTCATGTGAGATGAGGTAAAAGGTTGAACGATTTATTCTCTGATTGCTTATTTCTTTATATTATCTTTTAATAAGAGGGGTACACTGTGTCTTTTCAGAGAGCGAGCGAGAAATACCATAACGTTCGTCTCGCCGTAACCAAAACTGATGATAGCTCTCCCAAAATTGAATATTAACCTAAAATCTGAACCTGAATAAGAAGCTATATTTTGCAGCGTTAACAAATGGCTTCAAATTGTGGCTTCAAACTCCACGAATGGACAGTGATATTTGGCATGAAGTTAATTTTTTTTACAAAAATTACACGAGTCTAATTTTTTGAAAGATCTCTAACACTGTTAATATGTGCATTTCCAGCAATTTGTAAACAACATTAGATAGGTAAATTAATAAGCTTCAAATTACTTCCAATGAAGTTTTTTCAATAATTTTCTATGAAATTGAGCTTCAAATTTCAAAATTACAGAAGCGCTTAAACGCCATTTTCCTAAAAACTGTTCCATATTTTTCAAAGAAAATTGCCATTTAGGTCGTGGTCTTACTGTTGTTTACTATTAGTGAAAGAATATTTCTGTTCTACTACTATGACATCAAAAAATTAAGAAAATGGATTAATTAAATTAATGGAATTGGGATTAAAATTACTCATCTAGATTGCATCGGACTTTAGCCCGTCAAAACCTTAACTCACTGACGTTTGGTAGAATTTCAGTGCATTTTCTGTTCATAAGTGACGCAAAAGACATGTGGAACTCTGCCAAACAAGCGATTCGTCTTGAAAATGCTCGTACACTTTTGGTGACATAAATGCTGCGCCGTTTTGAAAGATCACAGAATAGTATATTCTTCAACGAGCGTAGAATGATAGCTATTATTCACGAGTTGATGTTTACGACACGAGCGACGTAGGAGCGAGTGTCGGAATTTCAACGAGTGAATAATAGACATTCTACGCGAGTAGAAGACTATACTTTCTCTACGACTTTAAAATTGATATTTTAAAAATATCCAATGGGCACCTTACCCTCAACATCAACTCGCATACTGTTTTGTGGCTCACCTGTCTAACGACAGTGACGACCAGCCGCGGCAGAGCACGCAGCGCCTCTGTAGGCGACTGCGAGAACCGTCTGTCGTGTTGTAATGAACTAAGACGAATGTGATTGGTCGACAGCCGTGTGAGAATAATATTCTCGCACGGCTTGTGGAATAGGCATCATTACTGCATCCGATAACGTGCAGAAATGTATGCATTCTGTAGCAGTCGTAGAGAAAATACATTCTCTATTGATCTATGCTTCTGAGAAGGAAAATTATTTATTGTAAATTTTATGATTGTCAATTTTATGAGAATCACTGTGCTGTTTATTTTCACCTTAATTGATTCACCTGCGTACATCAGAAAAATATTGTAATATATTGTTTATTAAGAGTAAAGAGAAGCATGTTAAATTATGAGAAGCGTTGAATATCTCATTTAAACTTTGTGCTTCATTTTTAGGCACCAAGGAGCACTTTCTTTTTATCTGCAGGCCAAACAGTACATTCCCCTTCTCCACAACCGAAGTCATTTCCATCATACAAAAAGACAAAACGCAATTTATATTTTCCAATTGGTAGGAATGGAAAGTTCTTCAGCATTTCCGGAAGTAACATGGCAGGAAATCCGTCCAGATAATGAGAACCCTGGAACCAAAGAAAGCTGTTAAATAATTCATTCTATGGGTGCCTCTGCTCCAATATTGTGGCGGAGATGGTGTAACGGTTAGCTTATTGGACTGTTATACCCAAGTTCGCGGGTTCAAACCCGGTCGAAACCATGGAATTTTAGGGGCGAAAAAATTCTTCGGAGGGGAAGTAAAGCCGGCTGTCCCATGTTAGTAGATTTACTGCATATAAAAGATCCTCAATCCTAAATGACGCATCTGAGCAAAATTCAAAATCACCTGTTCCGTCGCCCATGGAATATCTTCTTTCTCTGCTAGTTGGTGAAAGGAGCATAAGGAAATTAGCGTGGTCAGAAGGAAGAGCAGGCCTCATGGCCTGAGTCTCGCCACGTAAAATAAGGCAGTTCAATTCAATATTCTATTTTGTTGATTGGGACGGAAATATTAACAATTTGTGGTGATAAATGTGTACAAACACAAATACAACTTGTAGTAAAACATTTTATTTTTGCTCATAATCAACAAATATGGTATATGAGATGTGTTGAATATCATTGCGTTGTGGGATATACATGTGGACTAATAAAACAAATTTGAACGAGAAATGAATTTGCCAAAGTGTTTCTGTGTCACTATTTGTATACTCAGAGTAATTTAACTAGACAATATTTCTACAATTCAAAATGTTCACGAAACAATTTATTGATTCAGAGTTCTAAAATAAAGAAAATAAATTAAAAATTATATGTATTAAATGTTCTTGATATTTTCATTATAATATGTAATGATTGCATTTCTACATTTTTTATGATTTACATGAGCTGCAAAGTGGAAGTTACTATTTTTCATGTAACTTGCTATTGAAATAAGATATAATTTCATTTGTACTTACCGCTGGAATAGGGCATTCTAACTCTGTTGTAAATTCGGAATATTTTTGTATCAAATACATTACATCAGGCACAGTCTCCTTCAAAGTTGTGCAGAAGTTTTCCCCCGTGTACTCATAAAATTTTGCCCAAGACGTAGTACTCCACCTCCACGCGGTTACCATAACCTATAATTTTACGAATGCATTAAAGTTTTTGTTACAATATTCTACGTGTGTGTAGTTTGTAATAGACGAAGCAGAATATTTATGAGCATACAAAATGCTTTTTTGAACGGTTGAAAAAGCTATATGATTGATCTAGTTTTGTTTTCTTTCGCCAGATACTTAAATGGCTTAAGTTGAGCTGTTAATTTAAATAATAGAATGCATCGTTGATCTGAAATTCGATGCATAACCAAACTGAAATCACTTATAACGTTAATATAACAGCAACAACGACAGCGGCAGCTGCAGCAGAACAAAAAAGGAAAAATAGTTCAACTAAAAACCTTCTTTAGCTTAAGAAGTTGTGTATTACTAATAAAATGTATTTCTCATAAATTGTTGCAAATTTTTTGTTCAAACTTTTCGAACGGATAGTGCTCATTGCACTCTTTAATATGACGTAAAGTTCAATTTGGGGTATTCTTTTTGTTTTGCAAAAATTACACCAATGTAATTTTTTGAATGATCTCTCACATCGTTAATATGCACATTTAGAGCAAATTGTAAACACTATTGTATTTGTAATTTAATGATCTTCAAATGATTTCAAAACAAGTTGTTCGAAAACTCAATAATTTTCTGTGAAAAGGAGCTTCAAATTTTGCATGTTTAGTAGCGCTTAGAAGACATTTTCTTAAAAACGGCTAAACATTTTTCAAAGAAAATTGCTATTTAGGAAGAAGTTTTAGTGTTCTTTAATATTCTAAAATTAATTTTTCCGTTTTACCATTAGGAAGCCAAATAATCAAGAAAATGTAAAAAAAATGTACTTTTGGCGGCGAGAAATGGCAGCTATTAAAAATAAGTTGCACTACTTATGAATTTATGAATATGGGGTATAAAAGGGGTATAAAAGCCCGGTGGACAACGGGTCAGGGGAAGTCAGCTACGAGTCGTCAACCCGTTCAGCTACGAATCTGCCAAAAGTCAGGCAATGAAATGAAATCAAAAGAAATGGCAGCTATACTATTTATATAGCAAAGCCGAATATTTTTGCGGTCAGACATGTTTGTGTGGTGTTTGTTCGTAAACACCACGGAGGCGAACGCGGTTACGAGTCGGCATCTGGCGGCGAGTGTGATTTTGTCACATACTGCGGCGCTGAACCAGCTCACAGCGAAATACAACAGATTTATTTTGTTATCTGCTACGAAGACGCTTTTATGAGGCCAAGTAATGTTCAAATTAAATAGATTAAGAATCAATACGGCCGTATTAAAAAATGCGCATTGTGGTATGAATGGATTTTTTTGCTAATTTTTCAGTGTCAATGGTTTTCTTTTTTGTTGTTAATTTAATTTGTTTTTATGTCAAGTGAAGGGCATTTATGTTACATGTTAATTGTTTATTGAAAAAAAAATTTCAGTAATAATCAAAAGAGAGGTTGAGAAAATAAATGGAGGTGAACACTGTTGTGTTTGTCAATAAAACCTTGCAATGCTGTGTAATGATTTACAGTAACTAGATACTGACCCACGCGCGCGTTGCAAGTACCATGTTTAAGCCCCAGTACAGGGGTTATAACAAATTCACGCCAGCAAAATTCTTAAAGATAATGAAAAGTTAGCTAGCTTACGGGCAAACTAGAGCAGTAAAACTATAGAGAAGCGTGTTTATTAGTCGGGCACCTGACGGAGATGTTTAACGGGTATCACGAAGCGTAGGGAGCACGTGACAGGTGCCATTAAGCACAAAGAGAGTGGGATATTCTACTAGCAAGGATAGGATAGGTGGACAGCGCAGTTGCCATTACAATATTTTCTCCACATTTATAATAAGGGACGGCAAAACTAGTGGTGCTATAGAATAGCACAGACTTTCTCGCAGAACTTATGTTATCTAATCTCTATTTATTAAACTAGGTTTTCTGTTATGAATGATTATCTTCCCAGATACCTTCTTTGGGTGCCCAAAGGACATTTGTTTCACATTCTCTGTATTTGTCGGTTTCCTAATGCTAGAAATGAAAGCACCGTACACTTCTTACTATTATATAAGTGTGTATGCCACGCATAGTGAAGGTTGCTTCAGTGGTTAAATACCGAGCATTGGCACAGCCCTTCCGAGGGGAGCTTCGCTGGTTTGAGTCCTCTTCGGGGAACACTCTGTTTCAAACTTCTCTGTTGTCACAGGAAATAATTGAAAATTCTAGAAATTTGATTGAAAACTATTTGAAACAATTCGGATCAAAAATATTGATAACTAGGATAAATATACTGGGAGTGTCTGTATGTAATTTCGAAAATTTAACTTTTTGACAATTTTCCACAACTCTTCTTGGATTTGTAAAACTTATGTACTATCATATCAGTTGTTTTCCTATCATGAATTTACCATTTTATGCCTCGGTTCGATTAATTTGTGCCGGCTCGGAGAATCAGATTTCGGGTCTCGGAACGGAAAAAATTTCCTGGTAGAAAAAACTTTTGCTGATTTATGTAGTAGTGTAATAGCATTTAGGATCATGCAGTAGCAGTGCGAGAAAGTATGTGCTTTGGAAACATCACTAGTTTCCAAAGAAAAGTCGATCTGGCTGCTTGTCGCGCAATATTGCATGCAATAGTTTTCGCAGTAGTTTTCGCGCAATATTGCATGCAATTGTGCAAATTTAAAAAAATTACAAAAACAAGATTTTCTCGAAAGCGTCCCCATATTTTTTCTTTTACCTTTTGGTAAAGATATAGACTTATGTACTCTAAGAGATGACATAAACCTTGTGTTGCTTTATTCTTTTGTTTTTTCAAAAATTACAAAAATGTTTTTTGACTAGTTTCTCACGTCCTTAATATTTACATTTGCGGTGATTAGTTTACATTATATTTACGAGTACATGTGCTTTAAATAATGTAAGATAAAGTTTCTCGAAAACTCAACCATTTTCGGTGAAAACTAGCTCAAAATTAATCATTTTCAGAAACGCTCAAACGCAATTTGTCTCATAAAGGGCTACAAATTTTTTCTTCAAACGGATAGTGCCAATTGCACTCTTTAATATGATGTTGTTGTGTCTTTACAATCCAAAAGAAAAACTCCGTTTCTCACAACATTTATTTTTCACAAAATAAAAATACAATGGTCGCCGGGAGGCGGACTGGGTGAGCCACTTGCTCCGTTTTTACGGCCGACGGCCGTGGTGAGTGGCAGTGTGGGGGCCGTGACAACGGCCGCGGCGAGCAGGTAGTGTCGCCGGTAGAGAGACGTGGCGGCGGCGGAGCCGTCGCCCAAGTGCCGAGAGGCTGGAGTGCGGGGGCCAGGTAGCGCCCGTGACAGTGTGAGGCCGTAGCACCACCCAGGCGATGCCAGGCGGAAACGTCGCTAGCCTAATGTGGCGATGGCAGCGGGGCTGTCCGCTCGGCCGTGGTGAGGCCGGGAAGTGGCCGCGTCACTGGCAGAGCGTCGTGGCGGCGGCGGGGCCGGCGCCCGGGATAGCGAGGCAGTGGCGTTGTGTGTTGCTGTTGCCTCGGCGAGACGAGTCGGTAGACTCGGTCGGTTGGCTCGGGCTGGCGGTTGCGTGCGCTGGTCCTCCTTTGCTCGCTGGCAGACTTTTGGCAGATTCGTAGCTGAACGGGTTGACGACTCGTAACTGACTTCCCCTGACCCGTTGTCCACCGGGCTTTTATACCCCGGTGGGCCAATGGGAAATCAAGTTTTACGCTACGGTGAGTGCACAGCGCGTTTGTGCTGCGCCCTTTTGACCGAGTCTTTGGGTTTTGCTGGCGCGCGCCGTTTGAATAGTCGGCGCGCACACAGCAGATGTAAAGTTCTTTTTGGCGTATTTTTTCGTTTTTTTTTTAAAATACACAAATATAATTTTGTTGAAAGATCTCTCACGCCGTTTTTATGCACATTTCCAGCAATTTGTAAACACTTGTATTTGTGAGTTTGTATGCTTTGAATGACTTGCAATGATGTTTTTCGAAAACTCAAAAACTTTCTGTGAAAAAGAGCTTCAAATTTTCGCATTTACCGTAGCGCTTAAACAGGGCGCGAAATGTTTCAAAGAAAATTGACATTTAGGACAAGGTTTTACTGTTCTTTAATATTCTTAAAAAATATTTCCGTTTTACTGTTAGGAAACCGAGAAATTTAGAAAATGTAAAAAAAATGTACTTTGGGCTGCAATAGTTGCTAGTTGGCAGGAGTGTGTAGGAAGACTGAATAGCTAGCCGGACCAATGGAAATAGAAAACTAATCTGGGAAATTCTGTGCCATTCTGTAGCACCACTGGTTGTTAACTATTTGCTATTTTCGAGAAAACACACTTTTATTCTCAGTCTGACAGGAAACCATCATTCAGACGAATCAAATGGCATTCAGAGTATATACTCGGGAAGAGACATACAGCAAACTGATTTAAGATCTCAATGGTAAAGGCTGATTTATTTTGGAGGATTTTGGATCTTGGAGTAAATAAAACAACAAAAAATTTCAGTGACTCATGGTACGTGGTGGAGGATTAAAATCAAAATATCTTAATGTTTGTTCTATCTTAACAATTTACTACATAATCTTTTTTGTGGTTCATTGTCCCAAAAATAAAGTACTTTAAAGCTAAAACTCAGTGAGTATTTTCATTAATGTGATTTATGAACTTACCTTCGACTCATTCGTACCAAAGTGATTAGTCAGATTCCAAAATCCATAAAATTTAACAGCATCATCTTGATCCTTTTTAGGCTCCATGTAATAACTGAAATTCCTTGCTGAAACACTCTCACATGTTCCACATTTGTGTATTTCCACGTACTTGTAGGGACCCTAGAAATATAGTATCCTGTGTAAGGTAGGCGTACCCGTCGGTGGAGAACGCTAGCCTTAAAGTATTCGAAGGATTTTGTATAAAATGAATTTTCCTCGATTAGTCAGGGCTCATCGCCATCGAAATTCTTCAAATTTGGCACTTCGCAAGGAGCCCCACGAAATTTAACATTTTTTCTTATAAATAGCTTCAAGTTTTTTCTTTATTTTTTCCCCTCAGAAAACCATAAGCGCATATAAAAGTTGGCCTTGTCAGATTTTCATGAGACTTGGAATTGTTGGAATTTGCAACAGTCTGAAATATGTTCGGCATCTTCCTACAACTACATTCTTGAGGATTGATATTTTATTGTCATAAAATATGTTTTTTAAAGGCATCTTCAAATAAGTTAATGCACACATCGCGCAATTTTACATAAAATGTAGTCAATTTCAAATAAATTATTTTCTTAAAAAGTCTCTAAATTTGTGTTTTTTATTCGGATGGAGCAAAAACCTCAGATAAAAACGACGCAGTTCACCTTTTCAACGATGTATTTGTATTTTATAAAATTGCAAAAAAATCGCCAAAATCCTATATTGATGGTAGTTTCTACTTTCTGGATACATATACAGAGTAATATACGTAGTATAGGGAAAGTTATGCAATGCTGCGGAAAATCGATTTGGAGTTTTTAATGGAAATACTCGTGTTGGGGGTCCCCTGATACCGAAAAAGTGGTTCTTTTCAAAACGTCCATCCATCTATGTCTGTGAACACCACTTGTACCTAACTAATGCGTAGGATTTTTTCCAAATTGAAGGAACCCTATCCACCCGAAACTTCCATTCGAAACTTTGACATTTTGAAAAAGATTCCGTAAAATTTAGGGATACTTTGCATGAAGCCCCCCCGGACATTTTCTAAACTTTCTCAAAACCGTCGCCAAATTTTTTTACATTTTTTTATGAATAGAGTAAAATACATTTATTAAGGTGACGTAGATCTAAACTTTACGGTGAACTCTAAATTTCTGAAAATTTCAAGTTTGAATTTTTATTGGCCTCTTCCTATATCTCCAAAACCGAAGGTAGAAATTTTTGACATTCCTTTTCCATAGTAAATTCTTTCATTAAGGTCATGAAGATTTAAAAAAAAAAAATTAGCAGTTTTCGCCCAGTAATGCGTGCAATATGTGCTAGTTTAAAAAATAATAAAAACAAGAGTTTCTCAAAAACGGCTCTAAATTTTTTTTTAACTTTTGGTAGGGATAGTAATAAATTTTCTCCATGAGATGACATAAACGGCATATTGCTCTTTTCTTTTATTTTTTCAAACATCACAGAAATGTTTTGACTGTTCTCATGTCGGAACTATTTTCATTAGCAGCGATTTGTTCACATTATATTGACCAATACATGTGCTTTAAATAATGTCAAGTAAAGTTTGTCGAAAACACAACCGTTTTCTGTGAAAACTAGCTCTAAATTCCGCATTTTCGGAAACATTCAAACGACATTATTCATAAATACCTCTAAATTTTTTTTTCAAACTTTTCGATCCGATAGTACAAATTTCACTCTTGAATATGACGCAAAGTTTATTTTCGGGTATTTTTTTTGTTAAAATTTTGTGTGGAAAATAGCTTCAAATTTGGAATATGTTAGTGCTTAAACGCCATTCTTTTAAAAACTGCTCCAAATTGTTCGAAGAAAATTGCCTTTTAGGACGAGATTTTACTGTTTTTTAATATTCTTAAAATAATATTTTCGCCAAAAAATTAAGAAAGTGTTTAAAAAAAGTAATTTGAGTGGCGATAGTTTGCAGCTGGCATGAGTATGTGCCAAGTCTGAATAGCTAGCAGAGACCAATGGTAATAGAAAAGAAATACGGGAAAGTCTACGCCATTCTGTAACACAACTAGTTACTTTTTCGCTACTACTTATGCAGTTTAGAGAATTTATTGTAATGATGTGGAAAAAACTATGAATTTTTTAGAGAAAACCTTGTCCAGGTAACGAAAAGCTGGATAAATCCCTACGAAATGTTTTCCTCTAACATATAGATTGGAAATTCTCTCTATATTGTATAGTAAATTGCTTTCTCTAGAAAATATACAAGGAAGTATAGTAAATTACTTTCTCTAGTAATATACAAGGAGAAACTACAAAATAATGATAAATGAACAAAAGTTTAAAAAAATAAAATAAATGAATGTTCATGTATACTTGTTCATGTTCATATTCAAGTATATGTATATATGAAGCTACAGCTATGTCCAGATGCAAATCAAGGCGACATCTCAACCTTTTCTCAATGGATCAAGTGAACTGGACAAAACCTGATCGAGATGCGGGACATTGTTCCTCGAGCTAAAGTAAATTTTTTGTTGTTGGCATATTAAGTCTGTACAAAAATTACACAACAAATGTAAACGAATGCATTATGTATCATTGTTAAAATAAACTTTATTTTTCTTTTTGATGATCAGTATAGATTCTGATTGTATAGGAAAAGTTGTGTAGCAGAAAATATTTTACTTTTAACTTAAATTTGTGTACCGTTTTTAGTTGTTTAATATTATCTTGCAATGTATTGCAAAGTAATGTAAATGTATTATATGTAGATTTCTGGTAGTGAGCTGTTGATACTGACAGCTGATGCATATGATTTCTACGAAATGTATTGTGGCGGCACATTAATATTTATTCATAAAATAATGTTTAGAGGAAGGAATTCGAGTTCTCGTTAACCCACACGCCAGACCGCCCGGGAAACCTTGTGGCACATTTTCATAAAATTATATGACCAACAGCCGCGCAGGCGGGCGTCGCTTCGGAGGGGACCCTCATCTAAGAAGGGGTTTGTTCTGGGCCCACCCCCCTCCAGGTACCCCTTCTTCCCCCCCACAAGGTGATTTGTTCTCGGTAGGCGAACAAGCCCACGCTTGACGCGAGCAGAGAAGCAACCGCCAGATAAATGAACTCTATTTATTGCAACGCGTACCCGCGGGCGTCGCCAGACCCCCATGCGCACAGCTGCACCTCAAAGATAGAGAGGAAAAGTCCAGAAGATCGCCGGAGCTGATTGGCGGGGAATAAAGTAAGACGCCACAAGTTTTGGCCAATAAGATGATGACTGCCGGGGAAGGGGTAAATTCGAAGCCGAGAAGGGCTGTGGGGAAGGGGAACCGAGGGGTACGTAGGAGAAGCGCGCGTATACTGCGATTTTTCTAAGAGCGACTCTCAAGGAAACTCAAATCCCATCTTCGCGATGGAATATGTCACGGCATTTTGCGTCTTTTCTCGGTCTTGCCGGTAGAAGTCGCATGATCGTAAGTACTGCTTCATACGGTCGCGATCGTGCGAAATCTAGCGGAACGACTGAGAAAGACGCGAAATGCCGTGACATATTTCATCGCGAAGATGGGATTTCAGTTTCCTTGAGAGTCGCTCTTAGAAAAATCGCAGTATAAGCGAGAGGCACTTCGTTCACTTCACTCACTTCGGTCACCGGGTCTCATTCTGAAGAGACGTCCTAATTTTTTGATCCTGATCGAGAGACGTTCGCATTCGATTATTCTGAGTCCGGCGTTTGATGGCCGTACCACCAACATTTCACGAACGTTGAAATTATTCGCGGGATATGACCGCAAAGGATCGACTGTAATTGCGAATGGTCCGCGACTGCCTCGGTCGGCGAATGTCCACCTCATGTACGCGGGTACGAAGTGTCTGAGCCACGCCACGATTCGACGTTGCGACTGCAGGGTGAGCTGAAGGCCGCACCGGACCGCGGGTGACGCCCCAGACCGCTCGCCACGCCCCCCCCCCCCGGCGGCTCCGCCGCCACGCATCACAATCTGCTGCTGCCGCCGCCGCCATCGCCGCCGCTGCGGCGCCGCCCTGCACAGCATCCTTTCAAGAGTATAGCTCAGGCTAACCCGCGCTTACGGGTATTTCAGACTGCTTTTCACGCATGACGTGATCTTTATTGTCATTAAAGAGGCCTCAGACGAGAGTTGTCGCGCTTTGACAAATAACGTCATATTGATGAGGCTAATTTTGTGATAATTTTAATGATTCAATTTAATGATTCATTTTGTTCTTGTTTTGGAAATCTTAACAATAGTTTCATTTAATAAGAGCTCATCAGGCAGGGCATGATTCTATCCTATTCTATCATAAAATTATTTTGTAACTTCCCTGATAGCCAGTCAGGAATAAATTCAGTGTTTACCAGTGAAGCATGCTATTTTAATTGTGTCAAATTGAACCTACAACTTCCTTCCATCATTTCGTTTTCTAAGGAACAGCTAAAAAAAAACAACTAAACCGACTAAGCTGACGCCGAGGCAACACTGCACATTATTACGGCGACCCGTGCGTGACAGTATTGTAATTATAAATGTAAGTAATACATGCAAATATTTTCCCACCTTTAAGTTAGTTCTGACAAAAACTATAAAAAATAATAGACAATGCACTGCAATATTCAATGTAATTGTAAATAAATAGGCAAGGCATTGGTATGATTCCAAGTTAAATGAAGATATGCTTGAGGAATAACGTCATTTTACTGTTATAATATTTTTTCTGCTTTCTAAAGGCCTGGGTCTTACAAGATGATCTTCTCCAGAATATTATGTGTATCTCAGACGAGAATGTACATTTTCACAATACACGCAACGAGCTGCAGGCAGGCTGGCAGAATTTGCAACAAGTTTGAATACGTAACATAATGAACGTAATTTAGTGTTTAATTATTTTATAGGTACATTCCACTTTAGGTTTGATTGAATTGTGAGACCTCGAAAGTTTGTTACCTTAACATCAGCTATTGCAGATTGTTCATTTACAATGCAACAAGCGATTGCACATTTGAAATGCAAAAACACATAGAAACATTTTTCCTTCATTAAGTATTAATTTGTTATTACGAAAAACGTCTGAAATCGTACTATTTATTGCTTCTTTTTTGCAAAGAACATTCGTGTCATCGGCGAAGACAACTAAGAACAGTTGCGTTCGCCGACGACACGAATCGGAGGCCACTTTGAATGGTCGAGGGCATATCGTTTACGTGTAACAGAAAGAGGACAAGACCTAAGATAAAACCTTGCGGAACAATATGCTCAATTGGCATAGAATTGGAAAGATAAGTAAATAATGTTCTATCGTTCGAGTACGGTATTTCTACTCTTTGAGATCCATATTTGCGGTACGAAGTTATCCATATAAGGCTATATCACTAATTCCAATGAAGTAATTTTGAGCGCAAGATGATGTGGTCAGTAACGTCAAAAACTTTCGAAATGTTTAAAAAGATTCCAAATGGTGATTTATCTTGGCCTATTAATGAAGCAATGCCTTTACGAAAAGAAAAAAGATGGTAGTTTTCGTTGCTTTTGAGTTTCTAAATTCGATTTAAAAATTGTTCAACAAATAATGAGAAAATTTTAACATTCATTGAAGCGATGGAATCAGTGATAGTGATTTTTACTTTCTCGTATACGTACCTTCGCCGACACAAAATGAGCAACAACCAAAGTATGCCAGCGTTCTGCACACTGGCAGCGTTGTACGGAGGATAACGCCATCTCGTTCTTGCGTAGTTAACTATTGCTAAACAAATTGTCAGTCATCTGCCAATGACTGTGAATGTGATAGGCTAGAATTTCCCCCATCCTATCTCTAGCACGAACGTTCCCTCTGACAGGCGTGCTCGTCATGAGGGTTGAGAGTATTTCAGGGGATTGTTTCCTTTTAAGGTGAATGAAAAGCCATATACAGTTATGAATGAATCAAAATTTAATCTTTGATGTGTATAGGTAAATAGTATAGTAGTACGCCGGAGGACCAATGAAAAATTCTAAAGTTTATGAATGCTTTTTTCTTTCTTGACGTTCATATAATTTACAGTTTATTGTACTGCAAGCACCAATCCAAACCTGACGGCTGAGTGTGTGGATGCCGTCGGTGCTGAGGTTGGTTACAGTTTCATCCCGCGACCTGAATGTTCCAACGGGTACGGACTCGATAAGGATCGGAGCTGTCCGGTTGTGCAGTTTCTCGTGAATTCTGCCAGGTGACGGCTGATGCTCGTGAGTGACTCGAATTTAGAGCTAGAGACCCGTTGGTCGCACTGGTTGATTGCGAAAGCATTGGTAGGCGAGGCGAGAGCGGTCAACTCCTGAGCCAGTGGAGCGTGTATGGATACACTCGTCCGTAGTTTTGACGGATGAGTCAATAATCCTCGATAGCGTCTTACACAGCTGGAGGCTGATGTCCGAGTTCGCAAGTGAGTTGCATTTGGCATGTGTTAGTTCTAGTAGTAGTTCTGAGCAGCAGTAATGAAGTTGTAGCACTTTAAGAATTGAACAAAAACTTGATTTGTTCTCATTCCAGACTCAATAATTGTCCGAGCAGTCTCGACACTAGAGAATAGTGAGTAGAGTTTTGTCTCAGTACTTGTGCGAGTTAGTAGTTGACTAATGAGTAGACTCCGAGTTAGTCGTGTGAGAAACAGGCCTGAAAGTTCGTAAATCGGAATTGTGATGATGGAGGAGAAATGAGTTCTTAGCTAGGAGAAGAAAATTAGTATCTTATATATAATGTCCTATGCATACAATTGTTTGCAGTGTGGACAGATATTATAAAATTCGGACTCTTCTGTGTTACTTTATTTGTTTTTTGTTTATTTATTCATATATTTTTAACACATATTATGCCTTTATACATATACGTATTTTATTTCTTCAAACGACTGTATATAAATCAATCAAAATTGTATTCTATACCAAATTACAAAATTAAGGACAATAGTCATTATGTATAAAATCGCACAGTCATAAAGTATCACTATCTGAATTTTTTTATGAGTTCTATGATCGAAAATAGGTGACTTGCTTCTTAATTTTTTGTCTAATCTCACTAGATTCCGAAATATTTCTTATGTTTGAGAGGGCAAGCGACTAAATAGGCACTTGAGACAGATGTTAACGTAAACCCAATTTATTGTAAACATTCCAAATCAGGATTACAGTACGTGAAACATGTGTCTCCCGCCCAGAACTGAGCCGCTTCCTCATCACGGCTTCTACCTCTTCACCAAAATATCTTGTAAAAAAGTATTTAAATACCGTACCTACTCAAAATACATCGTCTCCTGTATTATTTCAGTAGTATACCTTTGCGTTCCGGCTCTCACACGCAACCAATCTTTATAAATGAGGGCTCTAAAGAAAGAGAATTTCACGGAGACTTGACGAATTCCACTTTAACTTTAAAAAATATGGATGATTTCTTTTAAAAAAACGCATCGAAATATACATGTAAAATGCGGCCCGCATCACATGTCAATCTATATTGGCAAATAACTCATAAAAAAGCGTTTTAGAGCCTTAGAAAGTAAAATTGTTTCACATCATAATCTACAAGATGAGACATTCCTCTATCCATTCAATTAACTTTTCGGTTCCACGCTTTAATACTATCAAGACCACCAAACCATCAATATTTCAACCCTTCTTGCTGGTAGCAATTTTTGTGGCGACACGCTTAGAAGCCTTAGATTTGACAATCTTTATTTACGCTTTCTGTTAACACCTTAGTTTGTGCAGTCTGACGAGGTTTATTTGCATAATCATTCATTCAAGATTTGTTCTCCAGCAACAACTAGACGTACTGTTATGTACGGACTGTACTGTAAAAAGCATTGGATTATTTTCTGCGTCCTTATGTACCTCAAGAATAGTTATATATGTATCAAGGGCGTTAAGTAGATGTTTTTGCCCCGAGGGTGACTTCCAAACCCGAGGGCCTCTGGCCCGAGGGGTTGGAAGTCGCCTGAGGGGCAAAAACATCTAGTAACCCCGTGGTGCATACAAAACTTTATGGTTTACTAGTTCGTTGGTGAATAATTTCTATTGATAATCGTTAATGGACTGATTTGTTCGTACAAAACGAAAGAATGTTGTGAAGTTCCTACGGAAATTCTCACAAAAGCTAACAAAACTACGGACAGTGGTTTCCATTAAAATCCTGAGAAATGTATGAAAGTCTTTATTGTATTTGAGATTTACCAGCGTGAATAACAGTGTAAATTGCGCTGATGAAACCGTACTTTTAGGTTATTAGCGTCTATTCTCAAACGTTATTTAGAATATGTCATAACACCAAAAAATAACATTTCGAGGATGTTAGTCGATGTGCCTTATATTTGTTAAAACGATTACGAGTACCGCAACTGAAGAAGAATAAAATTATCTCTATAAAAGGTGATACGTAACAGTGAAATGCGAGTAAATGATGGCAATTATAAATTCACGGAAACATTCCAAAATTTCAGTTTTCATATCAAATAAGCAAAATATGGTTTATAACAAATTATTTTATTTATTTGAGCATTATGCAATTTATTTATTGTATTTGCTTGCATCTTAACTGTTAAAAATCGAATTAATAACTAAGTTCGATTTGTTGTGTTGGTATTAGAGCGGGCTATAAAGTATTCAAAAGGCCCTAGGGCATAAAGAACCAGAAAGGCCCGCAAGGGTATTAAATATACCGTTACGTGTTTTGTTTCAGGTCTGTAAACACACAGCAATGACGTAGTAAAACATGAAATAAATTTCGAGCCAAAAAATAATCAAACTAATATTTTCACCTTTGAGTAGTAAATACCATTTGTTAACATTAGTAACAATTTTGTAGTCTTAGACTTCACTTCGGTACATGGAAATGTTGCTCAAACGATGTTTGCATATTGAATATCTTAACGAACCTTGAGTTTAATATCAAACGGCGTACTACTTACAATATGAGTTTGCAGCTGGGCGTTGATGTCTATGCTTGCAGATAGCGCCAAAATTTAAATTGTGCGTTTGGACTGTGATCGTTGGCAGTGTCGAGTGACTTACATTTGGGTTTTTATTTGTTGGCGTGTGAGGGCTTGTATTCACGATGGAATATCACACAATGGAATATCATTCTTCGTCGTGCCGTTAGAAGTCGCATGATTGCCAGCACTGTTCGATACAGTCACGATGAGGCGACTCCTAGCGGCACTACCAAAACGACGCGAAATACCGTGAGATATAACATCGTGAAGACAGACCCCCACACGCCAAGAAATAAAAAACCCAAGTATACGCTATTCTTTCTATAACTTTAAATTTAGTTGCTTTTTTAAATTAATTCACGTAGTATCGTAGGCTAGCGGGTTTTGTTTTTCATTTATATAAAGATAATTTACTTTAGCTAATTTAAAAAGTTTTTTCTTTGCGTTATGTCATAGCACAAGTTTTCCCTTACTACCTCCGCGTACCCGTGCAAGAACTCACGCATGTTAAACCCCACACTCATCCTTTCTATTTCCATTCTAAGAGGGAAATTTGTAAACGAAACGTTTTTATTTGCTTAAAAATGTATAAAGGTAACTTGCAACCCTATATCAAATTAAAATAGAAAACAATGCAATTGACGTTTAAAGACATTTTCAACAAAGATTTATTCAGTATTATCGAGAGTTTTCTTGAAACAATTCACAACACTTCCTTAAAGACAACATTTCAAGTAACTATTCAATATTTGTTGACGGTTTGCTTTTAGCTTTTCGTGATAGTCACAAAAATATTAGCTTTTGACTTTTGAGAAAGCTACGTGTCTGAACCCGCTGACTTGAAAATGTCAATGAATCACTGCTGATAACGAAAATACTGGTAAAGATAAAACAAACGCAGCTTTTACTCTACACCCACATCCCTCCACAATTAGGTACATAGCACTTACAGACCACGGTAAAAAAATAATTGAATGGATTCACTACACGCATAAGATTCATCTTCATAGGTATCAAGTAATTATAATAACACTTCTAGTTGTTGATGGAGAGCAAATCTTGAATCAGTGATTATGCAAATGAACCTCGTCAGACTGCACAAACCACGGTGTATACAGAAAGCGTAAATATAAGATTGAGGAATCTAAACCTTCGAAGCATGTCATCACAAAAAGGGGTAACAGCAGCAAGGGTTGAAATATTGAGTTGGTTTTGATAGTATTGAAGCACGGAACCGAAAATTTAATTGAACGTCGAGAAATGTCTTATCTTGTAGACTGTGGTGTAAAAAACGGATTTTCGCCTCTAAATGTGAGTTTTTAAGGCCCTAAAACGCTTTGTTTAGGAGCCACTTGACGAAAACTTTGGCAAGTGTTGCGGGTTGCATTTAAGTTGAATATTTACATGCGTTTTTTAAACAAATCCTTCATATTTTTTGAGTCCAAGTTCAATTTGTCACGTCTCCGTGAAATCGTCTCCTGCACTGAAAAAAAAGGATTGCTTGCCGCACATTAAAATTCGGTTCTCCCAACCAAATTTAATAGTAAAATATGGCCCAGCTATTTGTGTGGTTGACACAACGTCGGCGCCATGTGTGAACCTCCGTGGTGCTCTCAACCACCGCTGGGTCTTGTGATTCCCTTGCCGACGTAGGGTCTTGAACCACAAAATGTTTGCAGTGCGTGGTTGACTGTCTCGGAACTTCGGTGGGTGGTTGAACAAACCAAAATTTGGTGCTAGTTCCTAGATAAATGTTTACACCAAAAATGGGAAAATTTTGCATCAACCCTTGTTTGCATGTTTACTTACTGTTATATCCAGGAAAACACAGAAGTTTCGTAAACAATGTTTTTATTCCACAAATGCAGTAAATCAATTATAACAAACCGGTAACCAAAGAATAATACCAAATAACAAAGCCGGGTTACCGTTTTACCAATAGATGTCCAAAGTACAATGCAGTTTTACCAGTTGACAAGAAGAACGTCCAATAATACAATTGCCTGGTCTAAATATATATCACTTTGGCCGTACTACGTCACTTTACACTCGGAACTCTGCTATAACACTGTCTGCCCGCTCGGCGGCGGGGCCCGCTTTTATTCTCGCCGGCGGCATAGCCTCGCAACCACTCCTGGGCTTCGCTAGCTGGCCGCCTCTTCCTCTTTCTCCCGGTCTCGCCACGGTCCGTTGCTCGCTGTGCTGACGCCGAGTGCTGGTGGTGCGGCGCGTGATTCAACTCGCCGCGCACCACCATAACACCCTCCCCTCTCGAAAACGTCGTGTACGGTGCGAACCGCACGCGACGTCTTGTCGACCTCATCGGCGCCTCCGACTGCAGGCTCGGCGCCGGTTGCTGCTCCACTGGGTGCTCGGCTGACTGCTCCGTTGCTTGCTGTGTTGGCCACTCCTGCAACCGGTCCATATCAATTAATTCCCTCATTGACTTTTCTCTTTTTTCTCTCTCTGCTCTCTTCCCCATTGCATCCACTGGTTCTAGTGTGTATCTCGGGCGCACCTGGCCCTGATGCCTAACTACTACTTTTTCCAAAACTTGTATTTGATACATCTTATTTCCCATTGTGCTTATAACAATGCCTGGCCACCAAGCAGGATCTCTCTTAAAGCTGGTACAATATATTTTATCTCCTACCTTATATTTCGGTTCCACCGCCTCTTCGTTGCGGTGGTTACCTGGCTTTAACAATGACAGCAGGGTTCTGTGCTGCCGGCCGTGTAGCACCTCCGCTGGGCTCCTCCCCTCTGGTCCTGGCAGCGTCCTGTAAGTTGCCAAGACGCGCAACAAAGCGCGGCTCCTTGGTGTCCCTGTGTCTCTCGCCTTCTTCATGGCCGTCTTGAAAGTGCGCACGCACCTTTCCACTTCCCCATTGGACTGGGGATGGAAAGGAGGCGCGCAAACATGTCTGATGCCGTTTGCCTTACAAAACCGAAAAAAATCTTCAGATGTAAATTGTGGACCGTTATCTGAGACTAACGTCTGCGGGAGCCCTTCCGTCACGAATATTTTCTCCAACGCATCTATCGTAGCTCCGGCCGTTGTAACCCCCATCTCCACTATGTAAGGGAAATTAGACAGTGCGTCTACCGCCACTAACCACATCTTTCCCCAGAACGGGCCCGCAAAATCTACATGCACTCGCTCCCACGGAGCTTCCGGCTTGGGCCACGAGTGCCACTCTTGCCGCGGTGCCGACTGGTTGATCTGACAGGCGTTGCACCGCCTGACCATGTCCTGAATATCTTTTGCCATCTCTCGCCAATAGCAATGCCGCCTAGCCAACTGCTTAGTATTCACTATACCCCAATGTCCCTCATGTAACAACTCTAAAATTTGTTTTCTCAGGACCTTCGGCACTACTACCCTAGTCCCCTGGTCCCCTGCCAATAATAATACCCCTGCTTTTACTGAAAGCCTATCTTTCTTCTCGAACCATGATGCATTGCTTCTTAGCAACTTCCTCGGCCACCCTTTCCTCACATACTCCCTAACTACTCGCAACTCTGGATCCTCGTCCACTGCCGCTGCTATTGTGGCTGCTGTGATGGGGAACTCTTGTAATACCTGCCAGTCTTCTTGGTCCAGTTGCTGGCACACCTCCTCGGACCCATCAAAATCCACATCCGGTCCCGCTGGCAGCCTGGAAAGCGCGTCCGCGTTGGCGTGCTGCGTAGTCGGCCTGTAATGGATCTGATAGTGATAGTCAGATAAAAATAAGGCCCATCTCTGTAGTTTCTTCGCTGTGCCTTCCGGTAACCTCTTCCCCATATGGAACAATTGCACCAAAGGCTTGTGGTCTGTAATTATGTGAAATTTTGATCCATAGACATACTCGTGGAATTTTTTTTACACCAAATAAAATCGCTAATGCTTCTTTTTCCACTTGTGACCAGTTCCTCTGATATTTATTTAGAGATTTCGACGCGAAGGCTATGGGGCGCTCCACACCATTTTCATCCTTTTGTGACAGCACGGCTCCAACACCATAGTCGGATGCATCAGTAGCTATTGATGTCACTCTTCCTGGCACATAATGGTTGAGTTGCGTAGTTTCTATTATCGCACTCTTCAGCTCCTTAAGGGCTCTTTCGCACTCCGGTGACCACACAAACTTGACACCTTTCTTCTTTAATGCATTTAACGGTGCTGCAATTGACGAGAAGTTCCTAATAAATTTGCTATAATAGTTGATCTTACCTACTAATGCCTGCAATTCTTTGATGTTCTTAGGTGCTGGTAGGTTTCTAATTGCTTGCACATGTTGCTGCGTCGGCTTAATTCCTGACTCCGTTAGTTCGTGACCTAAGAAAGTGACCTGTTGCTTGAAAAACTCACACTTATTGAAGTTCACTTTAAATCCCCACTCTTTTAACAATCCTAGTAAACTCTTTAAATTAGTCACGTGATCTTCTGTGTTTTTCCCTGTCACTATGATATCGTCCAGATAGTTAATGCACCCACTCACTTGAGACGTGATTTCTTCCAACACTTTTTGAAATATTGCCGCTGCTGAGGCGACCCCAAACGGCAATCGGTTGTATTGATACAATCCCAACTGCGTGTTTACCACTAACACTTTTTTTGCTTCTTCATTTAGAGGTATTTGTAAATATGCATCTTTAAGATCAATTTTGGTGAACTGCTGCCGTCGCCCATGCCGCCTTCATATCGCGTAATCTTTCTTCCGCGATAACGCGCCGGCCGGACCACCTCGTTATCGGGGCTGCCCGCCGACCTCGCCCTAACCGGGCTGTTGCGCGGCCGCCTTCTTATCTTGTAACTCGGCTCCTTATCAGAGCCACCTTGGCTCTCCTGGCGTTGCCCTCGTTCGTAACCGGTCTGAAATACTTGGTTGTTACTGGCGATTTCTCGTGCGGTGCGCGATGTTACTTCGAACGTCGTAGCCAATTTTTGAATTTCATCTAGTGACGGATCGCTGCTCTTGAGTGCTTCAAACCTGATTCTGTCTTCCGGAGTGTTCAAGATTACCGCGTCTCTTATCAGTGTCTCTGCATAAGATTTTCCACACTTCTTAGATTGGCACTTAAATTCGCAGTTCCTCGCTAACCCGTTCAACTCAGTAATCCACTCTGTGTGTGTTTGCGTATCTTTCTTTCTACATTGAAAAAATGCATACCGCGCTGCTACCACATGCGGCCTTTTTTCATAATATTTATCTAATGTTTCTTTTATCTCTGACCACGGCAATTTACAAATTTCTTTATCACTGCACAATTTCTTTAACAATGAATTCGTCTCAATGCCCACAGTACTTAAAAATGCTGCCCGTTTTCTTTCTTCACTTTCAACCCCATAATATATCCAATGTTGCTCTAATCTCTCAACATAATCTGCCCAACTTTCTACTTGCGGCAGGAATGGGGTAAATGGCGCAGGCGCATGCTCGCCTCTTGTTGCACTCACCGCTAACTGCGCTTGAAGCTGCTTCTCTTGTCCTGTTGCTAACTGTTGTATCAGTTGCATCTGGTGCTGATGCTGTTGCTGCTGCATAAACTGCAGAATCTGCGCTAGCTCTGACTGGGCCGGTGCACTTGCCATGTTCACGTTTTCCTCGTCGCCAATTGTTATATCCAGGAAAACACAGAAGTTTCGTAAACAATGTTTTTATTCCACAAATGCAGTAAATCAATTATAACAAACCGGTAACCAAAGAATAATACCAAATAACAAAGCCGGGTTACCGTTTTACCAATAGATGTCCAAAGTACAATGCAGTTTCACCAGTTGACAAGAAGAACGTCCAATAATACAATTGCCTGGTCTAAATATATATCACTTTGGCCGTACTACGTCACTTTACACTCGGAACTCTGCTATAACACTGTCGGCCCGCTCGGCGGCAGGGCCCGCTTTTATTCTCGCCGGCGGCATAGCCTCGCAACCACTCCTGGGCTTCGCTAGCTGGCCGCCTCTTCCTCTTTCTCCCGGTCTCGCCACGGTCCGTTGCTCGCTGTGCTGACGCCGAGTGCTGGTGGTGCGGCGCGTGATTCAACTCGCCGCGCACCACCATAACACTTACCTTCTTTTATACTCGTACCTGTAGCATTAAATTGTTGGTTATGTAGTTAAGAAATAATACAATTTTTCAGAATTGCATAAATTTGTGCGTATGCAAGACAATTCAAAACCACAAGTAGAGACAATGTCAAAATTCAAATTTTCAATTAAATTCAGTGTAAATTAAGTGGATAAATGAATTAAATTTTGTATAATTTTGTAAAATTATATAACAATGTCTGGAATCAAATTTATATAAACATGATTCTAGAAATTGTTACATTTTAAAAATTCAACTGAAAAACAAGTAAGAAGTCAATTTGAAGAATTTTTGAAAACTTGACACTAAAAGTACTTGCTGAATAGAATTAGATATATAAAAATTAAATCTGAAATAATTTAATTCATAATATTTTGCCAAATATTTTCACTCTTAACATTTAATAGCAACAAGTAAACACTCTTAAGACCCCTAACCAACAAAAAAAATTAAGCAAAACTCAATACAGTATTTGTAAATTCAATTAACCAACTCAAAAATATAGAGTATTTCTTAGTTCATTTCTTCAGTCCTTTGTTTCACCAAGTCATTTGCAACTTGTGGCACACAACCATCACTAAATAAAAGTTTAAATTTCTTACATTCCATGAAACTAATTTATTAATTTTAACCGTCACATAATCTCTCTTAAGACCCAGTTGCAAATGACTCCACTGAAACAAGGGTCAGAATAAATTAACACACAAACTCAATCACATTAAACTGATAACAGTTTTGCAGGCATGGAAATCACAAACAGGAATATGAACAAATGTGAAAGCAATTGAAATAGATATATTTGGGAAATTGATATGAGAAAAACACTTGATGGATACTTATAAATGCTTCCTTATATTTTAAATAATTATTTACATTATCTTTTTATACATTTAAAATGAACATTTCACAGCAACAAGTTTTAGCTAGTAAGTGCCCTAGGCACCACAAAAAATAAAACTTTACAATGAAGCCAAATACTGAAAAATAAGATATCAGTTTTGCATCTGAGAACGATACAAGTTTTGCTTATGTAGTAAAAACCACACAAGAACATTTTGGAAACAGCCCATAGCCTCGTATAACACAAAAATTGCATGCAGCACTTACTCCTTTAGAATAAGATATATGATAAAGAGATGAAAATCCATTGTATTTATGCACATTATTAATGTTATTTTATTGAACTTAGTTTTGACGGATGAGTCAATAATCCTCGATAGCGTCTTACACAGCTGGAGGCTGATGTCCGAGTTCGCAAGTGAGTTGCATTTGGCATGTGTTAGTTCTAGTAGTAGTTCTGAGCAGCAGTAATGAAGTTGTAGCACTTTAAGAATTGAACAAAAACTTGATTTGTTCTCATTCCAGACTCAGTAATTGTCCGAGCAGTCTCGACACTAGTGAATAGTGAGTAGAGTTTTGTCTCAGTACTTGTGCGAGTTAGTAGTTGACTAATTATTACTTGCAGGCCTCTCAGTGTTTAATGAGGTTCAAATTAGTCTAATCAAATAAGTTTCGTTGTCCAAAAATAGTGAGTCAGGAAACAATGTAAACATTGTTTATGAAGAAATAATAATTACAAGAGGAAATAGCTTTTATAAATGCACTAATCGTGATTCATTGCATCAATCCCAAATTATAATAAGTGTTCCCAAATCACAAATTTTTATTAACAAAAGCACAGTGTAATTAATTTTTCACATGAGAGGGCTAGTTCCAATTTTCATGTCTTCTTTCTAATAAAAATTTAGTTATTGCATAGTAGATCAATGTTGGACATTAGAATTGCATGTTCCCTGAAACTAGACAAAAATATTTATGATTTTTTCACAATAAAAATCGATGACAAAATAAACGCCAGCAGTCTTTAAAAATTGATTGTTCCAAATTGTATATAATACTTTTTATAGAAACAAAATTCTCACCTCTCAGTATGAAGTTAGCATTGTTACATGAGATACCAATTATACACACATTACAAAGTTTGCTAATATTAACATTGTTAATCCCTAGTAATTTCTGAAAGTGACAGTATTCCGAATGTATAATATAAGAACAATCAAAATTGTTCTGTAAATTAAAACTCAAATCCATAGAGTAAAATCATTAAAGAAAGAAAGTTTCATATTTTCTTAGACCAAGGTCAAAATCCAACTATGCAATTCTAAATTTTCTTTTCTGAAGTAAAAATAATTGTGTACTTACATACTCATCTAAATAATCATGTACACTAGTAACAAATCGTCAATAAAGATTGAATTAAAAAATTGAATTAATAATTCAATATTTGTTAAAAAAAGTGAGAATAATTAGGGAACATGATAGCAGTATGAAAATAGTTTTAAAAAGTGTGTCGCTAAGGGATCTGTACTAGCAAATAATTAAAATATGAAAATAAAACTGTTAATTGAAAGGATCAGAAATAGTGTATGCATCCCCAGTCTGCACACTCCTAACATAAAAACTCAAATTCTACAATGTAGAGTCCATGAAATTTGCATGCCTGTCACAATTGAAACTTTACAATAAAAAAATAAAAATCACACTCATTGAGAAAATTTACTTAATACATCTTGCAATTGTTTTTTTTTATATTTTGATGTAAGTTTTCAAATTAAATTGGGTATAACGTTAATTTTTTTTAAATTTAGTAATTTTTATGTTCTTCCTTAATTTAACTAATATTGTAAACTCTAATTTGGCTTCTTCTTCGGAAACTAATTTTGTAGTTTGTTACACTTGATGAGGGAAATAGAATCTCAAATGTAAACCCTTCATTGAACAAAATAAAAAATAAATTTGCATTTTTTTAAATGTGGTTGTCCTACATAAAAAAGGGACTGAAAAATATTAGAAAATATAATTTCAATAGTGACAACCAAATCAAAACTTTTCTTTCAACTTTTCAAAAGTTTTCTGTCCTCAAGAAGCGCTATCACACAGTACTGCCTCATATTTTGAAAAAGTTTTTGACATCATGTGTTGGGCACACATTTGTATTTTAACAAGTTTATTATAACTACATAAACACAACTAATAGTCTCAAAATTCTGGAATATACAAAATATGCATTACATGTAAAACATTTTCTATCTCAGACTTCATATTTTGCTCTAGGACATATTTCAAGTTTCTGAGAGATATTGGCATCAAAAAATGTGGAATAACATGACCGTTCGTAGCTTTACAAATAATAAGTATGTACAGAATGTAGAGATACAATTCTAAACCTGAGATATTCTAAGCCTGTTCGTTGTCATTTTGTTTAAAAATTGACTAATTTTGTCTAGGAATGTAAGGTTTGAGAAATTATGCTTTTTAACATGGATTTGTTCAACACTTTTGCTGGGTTTTTTTTTTCATTAGCACAATGATACAATGACTTTCAACAATATTCTTAAAATTCTTATACTGAAATTGAAAATAAGTTAATTAATTATTTTGGGCATCAGGTTATACACCAGAAGTATTTAAATTATTAATAACGTATCAAATGCTCAGTCCCGCCAAAGGTTAGTCAACTCCACCACACCAAACCATTGCATTTACCATCTCCGAAGCGTTGAGCAGGCGTTTGGAACCCCGTGGTTGCGGGAACCAATTAGAACGTTATATGAAGTCAACTGATGGTTATAAGATTCTCGTATTTCCCAACCTTCGTCGGTTGGTTAGCGTGACAATCAACTACCAGAACGTCATCTATGGCGATTATTGCCATATACTCTCTGATTATTGCCACAATGTATAAATCGATCCTCACAACTGGAAGACACTTAACCATGGGTTTGTGGTTGAGAGTCAATGGCCCTTTTTTTCAGTGTGTATTATTTCAGAAGTATACCTTTGGGTTCCGGCTCTCACACGCAACCAATCTTTATAAATGAGGGCTCTAAAGAAAGAGAATTTCACGGAGACTTGAATTCCATTTTGACTTTAAAAATATGGATGATTTCTTTAAAAAGACGAATCGAAATATTCATGTAAAATGCAACCCGCATGACATGTTGACTTACATCGGCAAATAACTCATAAACAAAGCGTTTTAGAATCTTAAAAAGTAGAATTTTGAGGCCGTCGGCCTCAAAGAAACAGTTTTTACACCATAATCTACAAGGTGAGACATTCTCCGATCCATTCAATGAACTTATCGGTTCCACGCTTCAATACTATCAAGGCCACCTCAATATTTCAGTCCTACCTGCTGGTAGCAATTTTTGTGGCGACACGCTTAGAAGGCTTAGATTCGACAATCTTTATTTACGTTTTACGTTAACACCGTAGTTTGTGCAGTCTGACGAGGTTTATTTGCATTATTATTAATTCAAGATTTGCTCTCCAGCAACAACTAGAACTACTATTATAGTTGCTTGATACCTATACCTATGAAGATTGTTTCTTATGCGTGTAGTGAAACTATTCAATTAACGGTTTTTCATGGTCTGTAAGTGCTGTGTACTTAATTGTGGAAGGATGTGGGTGTTCAGTGAAGAGTGAAGACTGTGTTTGTGTTTTATCTATACCAATATTTTCGTTATCATTCGATGAAATTTTCAACACGTAGCTTTCTCGGACACGTAGCTTTCTCAAAAGCAAAAAGCTAATATTTTTGTGTCTATCACGAAAACTAAAACCTAATTGACGAAGAATATTGAATATTTACTCCAAATATCTGTAAGTAAATGTTGGGAATTGTTCAAAGCAAATTCTCCATGATATTGAATAAATATTTATTGAAAATTTCTTTTACACATTAATTGCATTGTTTTTTATTTTTATTTGTAATTGTGTTTGTACATTGCAATTTACCTTTATAGATTTTAAACAAATAAACACGTTTCGTTAACTACTTTCCCTCTTAGAATGAATATAGAAGGATAGGGATAGTGTGGGGTCTAACATGCGAGAGTTCTCGCACGGGTACGTAGAGGTAGTGGGGGAAAACTTGTGCTATGGCACAACACAAAGAACAAACTTTTTAAAGTATCTAAAGTAAAATAGCTTGAAATAAATGGGAAACAAAAATCAAAACGTGCTAGCCTACAATACTACGTGAATCAATTAAAAAACAACTAAATTTAAAATTATAGAAAGAATAGTGCAAGTCACCCGACAACAGCCAATGATCGCAGTCCAAATACACGATTTAAATGTTGGCGATATCTGGAAGTATGTACACCTACGCCCAATTGCAAACTCATATTGTAAATAAAACCCCGTTTGATATTAAACTCAACGTGTCGGTTCGTTAAGATATTAAAAATGCAAACATAGTTTGAGCACCATTCCCATGTACCTAAGTGGGCTTACTAATGCCTACTAAATTGTTTCTAATGCTAACAAATGGTATTTAGTACTCAAAGGTGAAAACATTAGTTTGATTATTTTTTGGCTTGGAATTGTTTTTCGTGAGGTACGTAAGGACGCAGAAAATAATTCAATACTTTTTAGTTAACAAGTAATTTTTCAGTTTTCTCACCCCAGCAAGCTGGCACCCTGACTCTCCAAAACCCACTCGGTTCTTCATAACAAATCAAAGAAAGTTAAATAATATTGCAATGAGTAGGTCTGTTCTTGCCCGATCCGGTATTTTTGCACTACTTTACTAGGCTTTCTCAAGAGTAAAAACCTTTTCTATTATTTGACTATCAAGGAAAGCGAAAAGCTAACTCTGAAGAAAGATTGAAAAATTTTCTTCAAATGTTGTTTTTAAAGTAGTATGAATTGTTCCAAGAACATCTCTCTATAACGTTGAATAAACTTTAACTGAAAATTTGTTTCAAACATCAATTGCATTGTTATTTTGTTTGATATTCTGTAAGTACATTAGTAGTTCCTCTCCTTTATGGGACGGATAGACAAATGGATAGGGAAAGGTTCGGATTTAACATGCGAGAGTTCTCGCACGGGTACGCTAGTATTATTTATTGGGAAAAAACGTGGCTCAAATGACTTTATAATGGTTCTATTTTTGATGGGGGTGGGGACGGGGCAGGTGTAAAGGGTTTGCGTGTGGCTCCCATCGTCTCTTTAAAATGGCTATATTTTATTTTTTTTAGTACAAACTAATATTGCAGTGGAACAACCTGGTACAGACAATGTAGGATAGTTCCCATTGTTTTACGGTGGTGGAGGTGCCAGCGTGAAATTATTATAATGACTATATTATAATTATAATGACGCTGCATTTTAATGACTGTATCTCAATTAATTTCTTTGTTATAAACGAAAATTCTGATGCTATAATTTGGTAGCAATTATTTTGAATGATTACAAATTTTCTTACGAAAGTGGAGGTGCCAATGTGGGATTGCCATCACCATAATTGACAGTGCTCTACCTTTTAGATGGTTTGGTACAAGCAAATGCTGTTGTAGAACAAATGGGTACAAACGAGATACAAATGAATGGTAATGGTTTTAGTGGTTATCACTGTGGTGGCAATGCTAACATCTCTGGCATAGCGTTGTTCTTTTTTTTCGTCTTTTAGTCAATCAACATTTATTGCATTGGCTTTCTGTGAATTAACTGAAAACTTGCTTAGAGAAATAGATATCTCGTCTCAGTACGTATCGCGCAGACAGTAATAGTTCCCTTTTTTATTTCCTAATCGAAATAACAGGCAAGAAATTTGTTAGAAAAATTTTCACGTACGTCGCCGCCATTGACACTGGTTTTTACCATTGTCGTATTTATAGGACACATAATTTTTCTTGCAAGTTTCTCTTAGATGAAATTCGGTATTGGGAAATAAATGTACAAACATATTCGAAAAACTACAGTAATTGATACTTTATTCACTATTTGAATGATATATTACGTTGGTTTTTCATTTTATTGAGTTATAAGAAAGCGTACCTTTGTTAAGAAATAACAGAATATTCAGAAATAATTATTTATTAAATGCGCTCAAATTATTCTGTCAGTTATAATTTCGTCATAAGGTAAAATTTCAAAAAGTGCTAAAAACAATATATATTGACAATTGATGAAAAATCAACGAAATAAAGAGGAGCAAAAAATGCAAAATGAACTGCCATATAAATAGATTAACCTCTCGCGATCGTTGTGAATCACATCTATCATCATCATACATATTATTAGTGTAAGGCAGTTTCGATTTAGAACTACTACGGATAAATTACGCGACCGATTTCGCTCGGGAAGCATTTTTCTTGAAGCTATTTTTTCATTGTGTCGGACCTGGGAATAACTTTTTAAATTCTTTTACTATAACAATAAATATTTGCAATAAAATGAGCAGACGGGCAATAAGTGCGATTCGATGGTGATCATTGATTCTCTTCAGAATCGATTCTTGAATCGACGGGAACAGCGGCATGAGAAAGTATGGCCGGCCCGGCCAGAGAGTAGTAGCATTATTCGGCGTGAAGCAAATACGACGTTGCACATTGGAACGAAAACTTATTGTACCGTGGCAGCATGCTTCAATACTTCGTGAATTCAAAGTATGTACGAATGAATTCAGTTAGAATTTTATGTTTGGTATTAGCAGTTTCACATTATACTTAACCATTTACTATTTCATGTTTTAAAACATTGCAGTTGCTGAATATTTTTCAGCAGCTTGCAAAAGCCACGAAAAATCCATCCGATCGTGGCAGTAAGCTTTGAAATTTGTGAATCCAAAATAGGTAGGAACGGTACGTATTAATACAATTGGGATTTTATGTGTTATGGGTTTTATGTGTTACGTTCGCGCCTAACCAAACCTAACCTAACCTAATTTCTTCAGTTGTATTTGTACAAGTAAATTTGTTTCAACTACGAAACCAAACTAATGTAAATAATTTATTCAAAGGAGTAACTGTGTTTCATTCCTTTTTTATAAAGATAAAAAGTAACTTACTGTATCCATAAATGTGCTTTTTGCACTATTTTCCCCCTTGATTTATTCTGTTGATTATGTGCATTTATTGCAATACTTTTTTCTTGATTGATTGGTTTTATTGATCTTTATTACATTAACATTTTCAGCTGTTGTCCATGTGAATTGGTTTCATCTACCAAACATGTCAGTGCTGCAATGACGTTATATCCAATAGTCTTACTATAGAACTGAATTGTTGTGATGTGTAATTTGTAGATAGATTGGCATGTATTTGTGTACTGATATTGATGAATCATTTTCAGCAAAGTGCTAGACCTCTGACAAATTACTTGTGTGGGAATGCAGTTTAACTTTTTTCAGCATTACATTTTTTAAGAAAAGAAAAATAGTAATTTACTTTATCCGTAAGTGTATTTCTTTTAATATTTATTCTGATCAATACTGAAAATTACTAATAAATTTAAAAATATCACAATGCTGTAATATTGTTAGTGATAACTGTACATCTCAATACTTTGTTAATATACAACTGAATTATTATGGTAGATCATTTGTAGATATATTCTATCTACAATGTAGTATCATTTGTATATTGATGTTGATGAATTATTTTTCAGCGACTTGCAAGGTCACTGACTAATTATTTATGTGTGGCTGTTTGTGGAGCTTTGAAATTTGGAAGTTCAAAAGTACGCGTTAATTAATGAATGAAATGATATAAAATTGTGTGTTGTGATACAGTATAATATATCATTATTGCTACAGTAACATTTGACACAAGATTATTGTTAGGACATAACTGAATTGATATGATTTGTAATTTGTAGCTACAATGGCATGTAAGAGGCGTTTGACTTTGGAAAGCTAACGTAAAAAAGGAAGAAAGATCAAAACAACAGAAACAGTCCTCCACGCCAAGTTAATGTTGTCAGAGGATCAGGGGAAGCAGATGTAGCAGTCTACAAAGAAGTATACATAGTACAGCCAAACCGTAGTGTGAACAGGAAGAGACATGATGCTCCAAACATAGAACATGATGCTCCAAAACAATAAAGATGTCCAGAAAGTTTATTTTGAAGAAATGTCTGTATTTTTTGAGTACTTAAACTAGAGACATTTTGCCTCCGAAAAAGCACAAGGCGGATTTATTAAGCCAAGCAAAATAAAATCTGATATTGTTTCCCCTATTGAGGTTCCTGAACTCCTAGGAAAATTAATTACAAAAAATGATGAAAGATCAAAACATTACTTGAGTAATATTAGAAGTTATACTAATGTTCTAGCATTTGTCTCTGTGCAAGCAAATCTTTTAACATTTAAAAACCATAGGCCGTACTGTTACGCATTCAAGGGCATATATACCATTCAGTGATAACTGTACATCTCAATAATGACAATCCTTTTAAGCATGCAAGTCTATCTTTATTCGAGACTCGGACAATTCTGTACAGTTCAGAATAAATCAAGGTAGTAATAACGAATGCGAAGCAGATTTAATGATATTATTGATGCACAGTCTTCTCAATGTCAATCCGTATGCTCAATTGTTTCAACATAAAGTTGATGTGAAACAAACCTGTTCTAATTCTGTTCCTATTTACCATCTCATTTTTTCTGCGGAATACTTTTGATAAAAGACATTACGATCTATCTACAACTGTAGAAATTGCTTCTGTATTTCTAAGTGACGATGAAGGTCCCTTCAACAATATTTCTTTCACAATTCATTCTGAAGTATTTGGTCATCGAATAAAAATAATATCTGCTCTCGACTCCGATACTGATCCCATTTCTTATCCATTACTTTTTGTACGTAGAGAATTATTGTGGAAGCTTTGGATGAGTCTTGATTCTGTCCATACAACTTCGGTTTGTAATGTTGTTACTCAGTTGCAGAACTATTCTTATCGCTTAGCAATATGAGGTGGTTTCAGCCATTTGCCCAATTCTGGAAGACTGTTCCAACAATATGTTGTAGATTCTTACATCAAAATTTTATCAAAAACAAAATGAACAAAATATTTAGCATCCCTTATAACTTTTTAGGTGCAAAATAATTCTGTATGGTGTTGAATTCCATTATATTCTTAAGAGTTCTCCGAAAATAAAATATGATGTGTAGAACAGTAATTGTGAATAGTTAAATAATTGAGTAATGTTTATGTAATATCTTGCATCTTCATGCATTCTGAGGAATATTAGTTAACATTTCACTTACAATACCAGCATAGGCTCTTTCTTCTCTAGAGGAAACAAACATTTTTCCAGCTTGAAATTGAGTTGTTTCTGTGCCACTTCAGATAATCTGTCTTAATATTAATGCAATGCAATACATACATTACAATAAAGAGGGAATGATTTAAACAGATTTCAATATCGCCATGGAACTACAAAATGTATCCCCCCTAAGAACTACATTGTACATTGAAGAGCTAAAAAAGTGTATGACCTGCAATTGTCTCAAGTTTGATTTAATTTTATAAAATTAATAGGAAAAATATTGTTTTGGGGATACTATATTTTAGAGGATAGACAGTCCTGAGAGCTTAGACAATGGATGTGTTATTGTATCAATATAAATTTCAATACTTGCGTTGGTTACAACGTTTTCCACTTTGATGTGCAACGTATCATGTACCGGTAAACTGAAATTGAATTTTTATAGTACATTTATTCATGTTTTAAACTGAATGGATTTAAAAAGTGGTTTCACATGGAATGTATTCATAATTTCATGAAGTTACGTTTTAACAATGAATACAATCACTTTCATTTAGTGGAAAAATAATAATGATTCACGTTTATTCATTACCATATATGTATGGTGTATTGTAACAAATTCTTTACACGTAAAATTTTAATCACACATATAAATTGCGACTATCTAATATATCAAGAAATTGTTTAAAAACTATATGATAAATATATTGTCATTGAATTGCAAAGACTTTTTTTCATTTTGTAAACCTTTCAATCCTTCATCTGAAAAAGAGATGCTTAATTTTGCAAGTTTATTTTCTTTACCTGATCGCTTCCCGAATGGAGAAAAAAGAAACCGCTCATTTAATGAGCGGGTATACCTCTAGTACTCTAATATTTCTTTATTCTCTTGACCCAACAGATCTCTGTGTGTGCAATATGGAGAAACTGTATCCATAAAAAACTGTACAAGAATCCAACTGGAGCTAAGAACTGTTACGGACAAACGGTGATGTTCCCAGGGGAGCAGTATGCGAATGAAGGTGTCTGTACAGTTTCACAGAACAAGTAGTGATGAATTTGCACTATTTTCATGTCAGTGTTTGTGAAAATGCTTATTTTGTGAAAAAGTTGTGCATTCATTAATGTAATTTTTGTTAGCGTCAAATTTTTCACTCACCATCACCTGGGATAATGTTACAGAAAAAGTTGCTACTGCAACTGATAATAAAAAAATCGAAACCATCTCGGACACACTAGACTAATCGTAATATTCGTCTATACTTTATATGCAACTGCATTTTCTTATGAAGCCGTTGCATAATGAGAGGATGACCCGAACATTTTATTTCTGTGGAGATAGAGATCTGTTTGTGTGAATGCAATTCATATCATGTATTGAGTTTGAATAGGTAGATGATCTGATACAAATTTACAATTCTATTTATTATTTATTATCAGTTACGACCATTGAAGAATAGGAGTTGGATAGATGAACTTATATAAATTTCCAATGTTCATAATTTTCAGTAATGGCCATTAATTCATAGTATGCACTTTTCTGTGTGTCCATACATTGATAGTTTTTTGCTTTTGCACCGACTTTTTTTCAGATTTTGGAGGCCACCAACCATGAACATTAATGTTAAAGTTCTGATGTGTCAAGCACAATATTATTTCCTAAATTATTTATTTTCGTATTTTTTAAAATATTCATTGTTTTGCATTTAAAATAACAATAAATGATAAAGGGTATTTTGAAAGTCTTTTTTGACTTTCGTAGAAAATTACGCATGATTTCCCCGGATTTTTAATTTAATTTCGATTCAAAATATTTGTCGAGAAATATTGAGAAAATGTATCAGTCAGTGAAGCGATAGACTCAGTGGTAGTGATTTTTACTTTCCCGTCTACATACGTATATACGGAGTAACATACGTAGAAGGGTTAAGTTAAGTTATGCTGCTGGAAAAACCGGCAAATTGTCGGCAGGACATATCCGGGCCCTGACAACGAAAAAGTTAATAAAACCAGTTTCTAAATTAAAAAAAAACCATTACGTGGTTTAACCAGAATCCTTGTGTTATAAGTTCCTGATGCCGAAAAAACAATAGAATGGAAAACGTCCTCTGCCCGTCCGTCCTTCTATCCGTCTGTGAACATCACTAGCGCCGAAGCCACAGATAGGATTTTGTCCAAATTGAAGAAACCGCCGTCCATCTGGCTCCACCCTCGTCCATCTGGCTGTAGTCAAAGCTTTGAGATTTTGAAAAACGTTCTTTAAAAGTTGGGTGTACACTGCATGAAGCCTCCCGGACTTTTTCAAACTTTTCTCCAACGCGGCTCCAACTTTTTCTGTAAACGTTTGGTAGGGATAGTGCCTAATGTAGTCTATGAAATGACATAACCGTCTATTGCTGTATTCTTTTGTTTTTTTAAATTACAAAAATGGAACTCTTTTGACTTGTGTATCACTTCGGTAAGATTTACATTATTATATTTGATTCCAGTATTGTACTTCACATTATTATATTTACGAGTGCGTGTGCTTTAAATAGTGTCATACAGTTTCTCGATAATTCAACCATTTTCTGTGAAAACTAGCTGAAAATTTCGCGTTTTCAGAAACGCTTAAATGCCATTTTCTCAAAAATGATTTTTCTTTACATTTTTATCTTCAAATATTTCGAACTGTTAGTGCTAATTACAATCTTTAATGTGGCGTTAAATTGAGTTTAGATTATTAAATTGAGTTTAGATATTTACACAAAAGTAATTTTTTGAAAGATCTCTCAAACCGATATTATGCACATTTCAGGCCAGTTTAAACACTATTGTATTTGTAATTTACAGTGCTTCAAATGACATCAAATGAAGTTGAACTCATAAATTTTCTGAGAAAAGAGCTTCAAATTACGCATTTTTAATAGCGCTCAAACGTAATTTTGTTAAAACGACTACATATTTATAAAAGAAAATTGCCATTATTAGGGCAATTTTTATTCCTCACTACCATTATGAGGTTTTTGTTTTCTGTAATATTTTAAAATTAATAATTCCTTTCTATCATTAGAAAACCGAAAAATTAAGAAAGTTTAAAAAAATGTACTTTGGTCGGCGATAGATGGCAGCTGGTTTTCTCAATATTTATCGAAACTACATCTTCAAATAATGTCATTTTAATTTGTTGGAAATACGAGTAATTTTTCTATAATTTCGTGACAAACATAATAGCCTGCTGCAAATTTACTGCGCTTCAGACAGCCGGATGCGTCGTAAATTAGAATTTACAATTTTTTTTATTTCTTTGTTCGTTTGAACATTCGACCTCTTGTAATTACACATTTTTTATTTACATGTTAATCTTTCAAGAAATTATTGCTTTTCAAATATTGGAAATAAAAATTGCTAGCTCTTTAAGGGAGTTCTACAATGCAGGGAACGCAACAATTGAATTCCTTTCCGCAGTCACAAATTTATGTGTATTACGTGTCATTGTTGTGACCTGATAGAGATCTATGGTATCAGACTTCGTTTTCTAACAAAAGTTAACAAAACTTCTGTATTATATTTTTATGCAGTTGTGGAATTCACATAATTTTGACAACACTGCGATGGAAATAGTGAGTTGTTCGGACTGAGTAAGATATATAGGTGTATTCACTCCCAGTCTAAAACTAAAGATCAAGTGAGGCTAGTTCTCACAGTTCCGGCATATAAGTGGTGCAATATTTTTATTTATTTATTTATTTCATCAAAAAACAGTAAAAAACTCTATATGACGTGTGGGGAAAGATATTATCTGCACACATTTTCCTGAGGCCCAGAATTTAAAAAAGCAATATTTGAAAACCTAGAAACAAGAATTTATAAAATAATTATTATTTTAGAAAAATAAAAATTTGAAAAATCTTTGTTCCCGAGTTATAGAAAATCAATTTCAACGGTAAATGAACTGTTGATTTGATTTTTCTGCATTGCTAATAAAATAGTTCTACTCCTACCTCTACAAGAAAAAGGAGTGTTCTACAAAACGTGCGCACAGCGAAGCTACATTTACGTCAAGAGCAAAACAAGGGGCCATCTCAGCATTTGCTCAATGTATCAGGGAAACTGGACAAAAACCTAATCGAGATGGGGGGTTATTGACCCGGAAGCTGAAGTACATTACTTGTTACTGGCGTATTAAATATTTTTTTAAATGTATGCAATACAAACGAAAAAATAATTAATTATAAATCATTGTTTTGTTACAATAAACATTACTTTCCTTTTTGACGATCAGTATACTCTCTAATTGTATAGAAACAGTTTTGCAGCAGAAAAAATTTTACTTGTAACTTAAATTTGTGTACCGACTTTAATTGTTTGATGTCTACTGGCAATGCGTGGTGAAGTAACGTACATGTATTGTATGTTGATTTCTAGTACTGAGCTGTTGATACTGACACTTGATGCACGTGCTTTCTATGGCGTATGTTGTAATTATAAATATCTTGCATGAAAATTTGTTCCCTCCGTTAAGTAGGTCATTTTAATACAGTATTACAGATTCGTAAATAAATAGACAAGGTAATGGTAAGATTCCAAGCTCAATGGAAAGAGGCAGAGATCACGTGGAAGGCATTTTTTCATTATTCGAATAATTTTCGTTTGCAATTTGAAGGTCTGAGTACTACAGGATGAGTTCCCCAGAATATTATGCCGTATCTCAGGCGGGAATATACATTTGCGAAATAAACGCAACGAGCTGTATGAAGGCCGATAGAATTTGAAAGAATTCTGAATGTGTAACCTAATGAACTTAATTTAGTGTTTAATTCTGTTATATGTACATTTATTTGAGGTTTGATTGAATTGAGAGTCCTAAAAATTTTGTCCACATTAGCTAATTGTATATTGTTCATTTTCAATGGAACATGCGATTGCCGATTTGAAATGCAAAAATGCATTAAAACAGTTTTTCTTTCGTTAACAATTAATTTGTTATTATTAAACCAATTTGAAACTTCTGAAATCGTACTATTTACTGCTTCTTTTTTCCAAAGAACATTCATGTCATCGGCAAACACAACCGTTTTTCCATTTTTAATAGATGGCAATAGAAGGTGTAATCTTAAGATGAATATCTTACACCGTGACTTAAACCGATCGTGCGCTCCGTACGGACAAGCGAGGAACTAGCCTCAACCTGGCTTCAGAAATTTGGCCCAAAGGCGGCTATATATCTTACACCGTGGTTGATCGCTTCTTGGTTGATTTGGACGTTTTCAAATAATAGCTAAGATGTTAGTAGGTCAGAAAGTGCAATATTTCAATTCTACATAACTGCTTCCAATAATTCGGGAAAGTATGTGCTGTTGTATCACCTAGTTTCCCTGGTGTGAATACTCGGTATACGTTAATATTTTGATCAGTACGATCATCACTTTCTTTTTCTTGGTTACATACTGTTACGTATCTCTACGTTGCGTTCAGCGAACTTACCTGCCAGCTAGCTCCGATAGCAAATTGGTGAGCTAAAAGAGAACATATGGATGATGGAGCGACGTTACGTTTGAAATAAATAAAATTGAATGAGGTAAAAAATAGATTTAATTGAAAAGGATAAATTGACCAAATTTATCAAATTGACCAAATTACACAAATTCAAACGAATACACCTCGTTCACGAGCTCGTATTCCCCCAAAATAAAACAACAATGAAACACAACCCTATGTGACAGTGAATCTTAGAATTAGGATTTTTTAGGAATTAGCATTAGGCCCCGGCTGATTGCGTTTTAAATACGAAAATTTAGTCTTTCCGTCAAAAGCCAAGCACGGCTCGGAAAAAAACTACTTCTGCCCAACCTCTAGACGTGAACTTTAAAGAACTTCCGGGCATCGGGGTCCACGGAAGAGATTCTCTTATGAAATGCTCGACTCGGCGCCTGACAATGTAGGTTCAGGAAGAATCTTGAAGTGCCTTTTTTGCTCGGAGCTCCTAACTAGTTCGACTTCCTAAAATCAGTGTCTTCCTCCAGCTGCTGGTGTTACGAAGCAGCTCGCGTTTCTCTCTCCAAAACTCGCCAAAAGATCCTGGAATGTTCCAGAAATCGTGAAATTTCATTTATGATTGGTCTAAACCTTCTATGTAGCGAAAATTCCTTGTCCAATCGCGGACGGAGATTCACTTAGGGGCTGAGTGGAAATTTCCACTTACCCTCTCTCTCTAGCATTGTTTACAAAGCGGACGTGCGACTTCGTGCAGCTGGGCTACTGGGTGGGTTGGTAATTATTTATCGTAAAGCTATCGCGGACCTGGGTGGTTCCCGCACGCGTTCCATAGCGGAACAATGGGCGGGTTTGTCACTGCGGGCGCGGGGCAAGGCTGACGAAGAGCTGGGCTCGCCCTGAAAGGCGGCGTGAACAATTGCGGTGCCGCCGGACCGGCGGCGGTGTCTCGGGCGGGGTGAACCGGGTGCTAGCCAGAGACCTTTTTGTAACACATCTCGTAAATAATATAAGATTAAACCTATTTAATTGTTTAATATTCGGTATCGCCACAATACATAAGCACTACAGAAGGCCCGAGATCAAGTTATTGATACATATCTGAGAGTGGAGTTTTAGCTCCCTGATATGACTCCATCCATAAAACATATCCTTCAAATGTAACTTCAACACAGAGTTTGTAGACATATGCATTTACTTTTCTATGTAATGTTTACCGCCTTGGCGATCATAATATGGAACCATTGACGGAGTGGCATTCAAAGTGCGGTGCCATTTCTTGAAATGTCATGTTTAGTAAAGTGAAAAGTGGTCTTACTCTATCAAAGCAAGCATTATAATTGAACAGGCCATTATCATAACAATGAACATTTGACATATCAATTCGGATCTAACGCATTGCGACAGTTTCATTGCAGGTGTCTTTACATATTTCTGAGTAAAGTCTTCTTCTTGGAACCTGATTGTACCCCCTCAACAAAAGTATTCCTAAAAAGAATTTCATTTCGTTTTCAGTGACATCATCCAATTTAATTTCTTTTAGCCGTATACCTGTTAGTAGGCATAAATGCCACCAACTACTCTATGACATGATAAAAAAGTCCAAAAATATTTCATTTAGCAATGCTTCGTTAAAAATCTCCGGAATTACTGACCATTCCCTATCAATTGGCATTTTAATTGGCCTTTATTCCATTTAAACCTTTTGTCGGGAGATACACTAAGAGATTTAATTTGAGAATTTGCACAAACGTTCATTTCAAGTCACGATGAACATTTTTTTGCAAAGAGTCTCCATACAACCGTCGATTGCATCATAATTTACATTGAATAGCTCCGCTGCAACACTCACCTGCGATCCAGAAAGATTGGGTGAAACTATGTTTTTGTCTCCAGAGTCCTCATCCGTTACATGTCCAGTAGCGTTCACAGGGTTCATTATTGCAAAGTCCACTTCATGTGGTTATTTGTAATTGTTATCACCATCATCCTCAAGTATTGACAGAAATACATCGAGAATAAAACCTCTGGACCTACAAATATTCGCATAATCAGCAATCTAAACTAACTACATCATTGTGACCGTAATGTTCCCTCAGATGCCTACTGACTTTATAAAAGAACACCTAACTTTGCAAAATAATTGTGTCTACTTATATTGTAGAATTGGATTGCTGTAGTTAGGCCTCTTATCCCTCATTGCCACCCCTCTCAGTCTTCTCTCTCCACGCAACAGTCTTGACGCCGCCAAGGCCACTGTCCCCGAAGGCGGCCGTTGCAACGCGTTGCAAGAGCTGCTACACGAAATATTGTCCGTTTCATTCAAAATCATGTATCAGAAAGTTTAATTTTATACGCAAATTACTACCAAAATACTATCATATGAAACATCATTTTATTCCTCTTTTCATGATCTATCCATTGCTGGTGAGAAAAATATATAGTTCCATTTAAAAAATCAAAGCGGATTAAATTTCTCGAAAACCAAAAATATTATAGACAATTTCTCTACGGCATGCTACTTGCCCCATGATTCTGCAATATTCAGCGAAAACTGCATTTCGATATCCTGAACCCTTATGGGAACCCTAAGTTATGGGGGTGGTCCATAATTAGTAGGACATTCTGTATATAAAACAAAGTCGTGTTAGTTAAACCATTTGTAACTCAAGAACGGCCGGACCAATTTTAATTATCTCTGTTTTGTTGGATAAACAATAATATATCGAAAAAATGGCGCTACGTGGAGAAGAAGAATAAACAAACTAAATATTCTTGTACATACAACCTGCAGCACTCAGTAGGATCTATCTCGTTAAGTAACTTCTAATTAAGGAGAAACATTAAGAAAATGTCAAAAAATTTACTTTGGGCGCCAATAGAAGGCAGCTGGCAAGTGTATGTGGCAAGTTCGAATAGCTAGCCGAGACCAAAGAAAATAGAAAACTAATGCGGGAAAGTCTGTGCCATTCTGTAGCACCACTAGTTTCGTGATCAGGGCCCGGCAGTGAATACTTTTTCTGCCGAAAAATCCTCGTTTTTTCGCTCAGCAGTACATAACTTCCCCTGTACTACGAATATTACTCCTTATGTACCGTTCTGGAAACAAAAATTGATCGCGGCCGTTTGCGGCTAAGTTCAGCTTGTGCACGGCTTGGGCAGCCCTTGTCATGACGAAACGTCGCAGGCGGAGCCTCACAAACCTACGCAGCCAATCTCAACACAGGGGGGAGTGCCTTAACAAACTTACGTCGTACAAAATGGCGGGCGTCGCTAGTTCCGATGTCAAAATATTTTCAAATAAAAATACAAGGAATGAAACACTTTTACGAGCATTAAAGTAAATTTATTCAAATATATATGAAAACATACATTTAACCACTATTAACACAATTCTTTTTGAAGAAATTACGTTGATGTGAGATAAAATAATACTAATTTTAGACAAATTACTTTCTTATACGCATTCTAATTCCAATATTGTTGTTTATACACAATCCATGAACTTTATCAAATGTCAAGATTTTTTCCATAAAAAAATTATAATTGCACATTTTCAAGTGTTCATAAGTGATTCTAAAAGTTCCAAAAATTGCAAAATACTGTCTTTCTGCATTCGATAGGAAATTTCTAGGGAACCATTTCAATAAAAGACAATAAAATTCACAGACCTAGTGTATATTTATTATTAAAGCAACAATCAAACTAGATATTAAGCAATCAATTTGCATCTCTGGTCAAAACTGTTATTTTGCGATATTGAACTTACGGACAATTTGGGCACACTCTTCCGCAGGTATAACGCACATTTCAAAATTGTTTATAAAATTGTTAATTGTTACAAAATGTTTAATTCGCAGTTTTCGGTTCTGGGCCATCAGGAAACTTCCCAATTTAGAATTTCAAAAATTGGAAATTGTTTATAAATTTACAAATTATGCAATATTTCGTTACTCTCTCATCTCAATTGCCTTTCAACAAGTTGCGAAATTCCGCAATCCGATCGGCGCTATCACCTTTCTTTACGCAATTGTTTATGGGAAATTAGCATCTGATGCCAACCCTCATTTCTTTTACAGACAATCCGGTCGCTCTTTGCGTCAAGTATTTGCAGTCAAGTATTTGGTTCAGATCGTTTTGCTTTTCGCCGATTATATTATATTAACGATTTCTGACTTATGGCAAAACGGTAGAAATTGTTGCTAAGGAAGTATTGCTGTTTTCTAACTTCGAAAATTTCTTTTATATTCTTGATACATCGTTGAAACTTGAGTTTCATTCTTTTCATTCGTCTGCATTACAAATAAATTTTGTTTCAAATTTCAAAACGCAGCTGTTGTCCTGCAAATGTGTAGGCTTCTTTATTATGTGCTTGGATAACTTCTACTTACTTGTGGAAAGTGGCTGCCAATAGTTAACCGTCTAGAGAGGAAATTGAGTATAAACAAATTATTTCATTATTAATAGAAATTTGATATAAAGAAATTGATTTTTAAAATTGCATTTCGACGGAACGGTGGCACGGAAGATAAAATGGAACTGCGTAGGTTTTTACCTGAAATGAATAGATCATGTGAAGAGAGATACAATAATGTCTGATTTGGTAATAATTAGATCGAGCCATCGAGTATAAATATATTTTAAGCGTCGTGGCAGCGTAGTGGTTAGGACACACGCTTGCTAACCTGAGGGACCCGGGTTCAAATCCAAGCATGGCTGGGGATTTTTATCCGATGATGTCCTATTCAGGGCGATCCTTAGGTCCTTCTCAGCCTTCTTTCCAAATGAGTACCAATATTTACTGGCTTTATTAACTGTAAATATTGGGTAAAAAGGTGTCCGGTTGAAGCATGACGCTTGCCACGCCATCTTCACCCCACTTCTAGAGTTACGAACATCTACGAATACCCGTTACATTCTTCTGTACAGAGGGCCTTGGAAGTGGGGATAAACCGGAAAAATGGCTGAAATAGGAGTCCTAACCTCCTCTAACTCTAAGCAGGATAATCCTGCAGCACTTAAGTGCAAAGGGTAAATTAATTAATTAATTAAAAATATATTTTAGACACGCGACTTGAGCCATCCTCAACTCTAATTGTTAGACAAGCAACGCTTATCTAACAATTCAAGCTAACGCGTTCTAGCAATTCAAGTAAATACATAAAAGGAAAGACGGCGTTTGAAGAATGTGGCACTAATTCAGTAATATCGGAGAATAATGGAAGAATGCTTCGCTACGATCTCTTGGACAATTGTGACATATAATTTAAATTCAATAGAGAAACAAACAAAAGATTTGTATTACAAATTGTAATGTTACACACATGTAAATAAATATGTGTAATTAGAGAAATTTCTAGTGAATGATATGGAAAATTAAAAACGAATTCACTTAATTTTAATGAGAGAGCAATTTTGCGGGGAAAATGTTTTTTAAATGCATTTATTCCAAACCTATATATACTCTCTTGTATTCATTAACATTCAGTGTCTATTCGTTCCTCGGACTTCAGTGTTTGGAAATGACCTTCAGAGGGGTCGCTTGGTCGTGCTCGCTTGCTATTAACTCGAACTTTGAAACCTTGAGTTCTTACAGAAGTTCTCGAAACTCATAAATAAGGCCATCTCAAACTTCCAGTAGTGGCGCTCTACGCGTCGGATTGTGAGTTTACGCACGCCGATTAAAAAAAATTAGTTCCCCTGTGCAACTTAAGTGTCGGAGAGGCTGTGATTCTTTGGGTGAATAGTGTAGTAGACATTAGTGTAGTAATATTTTGCTGAACCTAAATACGTGAGTTCGTATCCCAGCGTTGACAAAACTTTAGGGAATTGGAAACACTTCTGCGGGCCTTGTGTGGTATTTTAATATTGTTATTACATAAATGTAATATGTATATGCATATATGCAAGGAACTATGTGCCGATGCAGCATTTAGTTTTAATTCAATTTTGTCTTTTGCTTTGTTTCCACTTTCATCGTAGCGGAAACACCGCTGAGAGATCAAGGACTGAACGATGAAAGTGAAGAATGATTATTCCGTATGAGTTCTTTTATTAAAGAAAATATACTGTTACGAAAAAGCTGTTATTAATTTTTTTAATGTAATGAAAATTTGCTCTGAATAGAACTATATAGAAACTTTTATTTAGAACATATTTGCATTACAAGTTCATTTACATTTGAAAAAATTGTTAGGACATTTCCAGTTGTGATCAGCGAGATCATTTCTGTTTGGAACTCTTCTCAGAGAAGAAAAGTATTTTCCCAAACGCAAGCAAATCGAAATATACAAGTATTATGATGTTTGCTGAAGATGTAAACACACGGAGAAAGAGTAACCGAGGACATTTTTTATAAAAGCTTGTTTGTTTTTTTTTCAAAGTAGAATAGATCTTTGGTGTGACTATCACAACTGATGATAAATTAATTTTAACTGATAATCAGTGGGTACGTATCTGTTTAATTATGTGTGATCGTTTTCCCAAGCTCTAGATTTTAATGGCATCAACTTTGAAAAGTGACAAGTATTCATACAAACATAACATTTTCCAGGGTGGGTTTAAAACACTATTCCCAAGTAGGAGTGAAAGACAATTGATTAGCTTCCATGTTATTCACTTTATCACGCTGTGTGTAAGACGTTGCCTCTACGAAGCGTTCTTCCGCCAATTCTGCCAATCATCGGATCATCTCTTTGCTTATATCTGATGGATGTAATTATCTTTAGAGCTTTTGTTTATAGAACGTGTTAATACTAATACTTTTATTTTGTTGTTGTTGTTTAAGGTCGCATCAACTACTCGGTCATTAGCGACCACTATTGGGAGTAACGTTATGACATGATGGTGACACGACATGGGGATGAGAGGCGGTGAAAGGAAGAACACATACAACCATGCCCGAGGCGGGACTCGAACCCGTGACCCCACGGTCCAAGACCACTACGGCACTACTGCCGTAGCAGTCTCGGCCACGGGACCGTCCCTTTCATTTTATTACACATGGTCTGCAAGTAAAAAAAACTCCATAGGATTTTTATACATTTTATAGATTTCAACTCGGTAAAAACGAAAAAAAAATACTGCTGCCACCACAGAATTTACCAAAAATGTTCCATCTCGTCAGTTTTTTTTGTTACTCTTAATTTTTTCTTTGTATTTAGCGTAAAATTCCTAATAAACTTAAACATAGCATTCTGCTTTTTGTTTAAAAATGACCTTAAAACTAAGACTTCTCGTATTAATGGTATCAATTATAGCTGTACTTTGTAATATAAATGAAAACGTTATGGTACAGAACGGCACAAACTTTTCCGTATTAGTTTTTTAGTATATTTTGGTCTCGGCTAGCTGTACGGACTGGCCATATGCTCTCGCCAGCTGCCATCCACCGCCGCCCAAATTACGTTTTTTTATATTTTCTTAATTTTTCGGTTTCGTAAATGTAGAACGGAAATATTATTTTACGAATATTAAAGAACAGCAAAACTTCGTCATAAATGACAATTTTTTTATAAAATTTGGAGCCGTTTTTAAGAAAATGGCGTTTAAGCGATACTCTAAATTCGAAATTTAAAGCTCTTTTTCACAGAAATTTTTTGAGTTTTCGAAAAATTTTATTTAAAGTTATAAGAACCTCACAATTACCTCACAATTACAATAATGTTTACAAATTGCGGGAAATGTGACGTAAAAACAAGATTTTCTCCAAAACGGCTCCAATTTTTTTCTTTAAACATTTGGTAAGGATAGTGCCTAATGTACTCTATAACATGACATATACACCATATTGCTCTATTCTTTTGTTTTCTCAAAAATTACAAAAATGAAATTTTTTGACCTGAATCTCTCCCGTCATTAATATTAAATTATCGATTTGAGATTACAATAGGTGATTTGTTCATAGTATTATATTTGTGAGTACATTTGTGAATACAGTTAATTTGACAAAACAAATCACTGATAAGCAAAACCAATTCTGGGCAAGCACCTGATTCGATCCTGTAGCCTAGGGGTCTGGAAGAAAGGATTCTACCACTGAGCCAAACGAATACACCTTTCAATTTCTTACATAAACTAACGTATTTAAATTGCTTGTGTAAGTTATTGTGCGAAATTGCGGACAACGTTTAAAATGGCTCCAATATATTTAGATAATTACAAATAATTTTGATGTGTGACATCTTCTATCAAACGGAATTAAAACTTGAATTACTGAAATACATCTCACTAACTAGTCCTACTTTAAGGAGGTCCCACTAACTATTGACCATCCCCAAAACTTCTAAACGGTTCCCAATATCGAAATACAGTTTTCTCTCAAGAATGTATAATCATGGTTCAAGACAAAAGAGAAATGGTGTAGAGATATTGTTTGAAGTATTTTAGTTGTGGAGAAATTAAATAATCTTTAGTTTTTCTTAAGGGAACCATATATTTTCTCACTAGCAATAGATAAGATCATAAGAGGAATGCAATAATGTAACATATGCTAATATTTTATAGTATTTTATGTATAAAATTATACATTCTGACATGAGATTTTAAACGAAACGTGTAGTTTTTCCTGTAGCAGTCGTCGCAATTGTCGGGAAGGTGTCGCGGCCTCTCCCCGCCAAAGTGAAGGCGCCGAGAAGGTAAACTTCCTCAAAGGTGGCAGATGCAAGGGTTGCTACAGGAAATCTCAAGTATTTAATTTAAAATTACATGTCAGAAAGTATATTGTTGTACTCAAAATACTATCAAAACATTAATATATGTTACATCATTGCATTCGTCTATTTATTATCTCTCTAATGCTAGTGAGAAAAATACATGATTGCATTTAAAAACTCAAAGGTGATTAAATTTCTCAAAAACTAAAAATATTTCGAACAATATCTCTACGGCAAATTGCTTGCCCCATGATTCCGCATTGTTGAGCGAAAACTGCATTTCGATAACGGGAACCTTTTAGATTTAGAAGTTAAGGGGGTGGTCCTTAGTTGGTGGGACTCCCAGTATATTGCTTGGATATACACACAAAAACTGTTGAACAGATAATACAAAGAATAATTCAGTGTTAAACATCCCCCAACAAAAAGTAGCGGTTTGTTTTGGTTTAAATTCTTAATGAACTGTTGTCCCACAATTGAACTTCTTCTGATGAATGGGTAACAGTTCAACGTGGAAATGAATTCCAGTCGCTAGAAATCTTTGTTGATGCGTGATTCCCTTCCCGAGGAAACTTCTTTAATGCATTTCTGTTGATGGTGAGCATTTTATTTTACGAGCGCATTCTCATGGTAGGTTTTGACGGTCTACGATATAAAAATAATTTTATTTTTGTAAAAGTAACAATAATAGCACAATATATTAAAATCCTTCTTCCTTGCAATTTACCTATATATCGCGCATGCGGGCGGTGTTTGGACCTGCCCTAACAATTGGTTTGAATTTTCTTTGTTCAAAATTCTCCTTGATATATTAGTAAAAGTGCGGGGCAACAGTCATGCTTAAAATATATTTCAGAAGAGTAGTTCTACAATACATATTTTGTTTTCTTTTTATACATTTGTTATATTCATAAATAAAGGAGGAAGTAGATTAACAATAAAGAATATTAGAAACTTGCAGCCAATCTATGTTCTGTTTAATTATCTCGAGATATTACTGTAAAACATCTTAACCTATTGATCCCTTGCCTTCTACTTGAAATATTTTAAAATGTAGGCTTGTTTCTGTCGCCGTTACAAATTAAGGTTAATGCTTGTTAGGTCTGAAAATGGCCTTTAATATTTTCTTTCTTAAGCTGACAGTTTCTTACATCGTTCTTTTCGCCTTTTTTTAACATTGATGTCCATTTCTAAGCATTCCCTGCCATGATTACATTATGCACGCATACATTCCATCACTTGCCTACCATTGCAGTCTAAAGGTCGCGGCACCGCGAAGGCCAAGTGTCCGAAAGGCGATCGCCGCACTGGCGTCTCAAGGCAAATATTTCCCTACCAACAACTGTTCATAATTTCAAATCAAGTTTAGGTAAAAAATATTTGTTACTCTATATTTCTTTTAAGTTAGTAACAACTAAGAAATTGTATTCCTCTTCAAATAATCTAATCATTTCAGTTAAAAAATCTATGTAGTTCTATTAAAAAATCAAATATTGTTCAATTTCTGCAAAATTAAAAATGTTTCAAAGAATATCTCTGCTACACAACACTTGTATCGTGGATTAAATGTTAAAATTATCTATATTCAAACTTGGCTAGTTATTAATTATTATTAATAAAAATTGAAAATATTAAGCTCCAGAATGTATCACTAGGGGGTTTCGAAATAATTCCTTACATCCCACTGCGAATTTCGGCAGCAGTCTCGTATTACCGTCTAATATTTTCTGCAATTTTGACGGTAATAGAGAAATAGATGGAATTAAAACTTTCTTCTGGTTAGCTCAAACTGGCACTTCAAAAAAATCAAGAAAACAATCCGATAGATAAACTTCTTGATACAAAATTTTTAATTAGTAATAATATAGTATGTGCCACCGCTCCATCAAAATGCATTTTCAAAATAATTGGTTTATAATAGATTTCATCACTAGACGATAAAGATACCGGCGTGCAGTTGGCACCATTGACTGAAATATAGACAAACACGCAGTGAAATTTTACTTTCACATTCGCAGGGCAACAATTTCGGCGTTTTGATAATTTATTTATAACGCAGACAAATTATAATATCAGAACGACAGTTCAAACAAAGTATTAAGAATTCAAAGAAAATGTTGAAAGATAAAAGTGAGCAATAGTTCATTTGCAGAAATTTTCATTGATTTGTCGTTAAGTCAGAAATCGTTAATGCAATATAATCGGCGGAAAGCGAGACACTGCAAAACGAACTGAACCATATACTTGACTGCAAAGAGCGACCGGATTGTCTGTAAAACAAATGAGGGTTGGCATCAGATGCTAATTTCCCATAAAAAATTGCGTAAGGAAAGGTGATAGCACGAACGGATTGCGAAATTTCGCAACTTGTTGAAAGGCAATTGAGATGAGAGAGTAAAGAAATATTGCATAATTTGTAAATTTATAAACAATTTCCAATTTTTGCAATTCTAAATTGGGAAGTTTCCTGATGGCTCAGAACCGAAAACTGCGAATTAAACATTTTGTAACAATTAACAATTTTATAAACAATTTCGGAATGTGCGTCATTTCTGCGGAAGAGTGTGCCCAAATTGTCCGTAAGTTCAATATCGCAAAATAACAGTTTTGACCAGAGATGCAAATTGATTGCTTAATATCTAGTTTGATTGTTGCTTTAATAATAAATATACACTAGGTCTGTGAATTTTATTGTCTTTTATTGAAATGGTTCCCTAGAAATTTTCTATCGAATGCAGAAAGACAGTATTTTGCAATTTTTGGAACTTTTAGAATCACTTATGAACACTTGAAAATGTGCAATTATAATTTTTTTATGGAAAAAATCTTGACATTTGATGAAGTTCATGGATTGTGTATAAACAACAATATTGGAATTAGAATGCGTATAAGAAAGTAATTTGTCTAAAATTAGTATTATTTTATCTCACATCAACGTAATTTCTTCAAAAAGAATTGTGTTAATAGTGGTTAAATGTATGTTTTCATATATATTTGAATAAATTTACTTTAATGCTTGTAAAAGTGTTTCATTCCTTGTATTTTTATTTGAAAATATTTTGACATCGGAACTAGCGACGCCCGCCATTTTGTACGACGTAAGTTTGTTAAGGCACTCCCCCCTGTGTTGAGATTGGCTGCGTAGGTTTGTGAGGCTCCGCCTGCGACGTATCGTCATGACAAGGGCTGCCCAAGCCGTGCACAAGCGGAACTTAGCCGCAGACGGCCGCGATCAATTTTTGTTTCCAAAACTGTACGTATGTATACTGGAAAATAAAAATTGTACATTGATGGAATTTGGATTAAAATTACACACCGGGATCGCACCTGACTTTAGCCTTCTGAACCGTGACCCACCCACGGTCGGTAGAATTGCAGTGCACTCATTGTTTGTGACGCCATCTGTGACGCAAAAGACGTGGGGTACTCTGTAAAAACAAGCGATTCGAGTCTTGAAAACACGCGTATATTTCTGGTGACAAAAACTGCGCCGTATTGGAAAGTCACAGAAAATACATTGTCTATTGATCTATGCTTCTGAGAAGGAAAATGAGTTGTTTATTGTTAAAATTATGAGAATCATTTAGCTGTTTATTTTCACCTGAATTAATTCACCTGCATACATCAACAAAATATCGTAATAAATATTTTCCATGTATTTAATTATCAATATTTTATTAAGCGTAAAGAGAAGCATGTTAAATTATGAGAAGCGTTAATTATATAATATAAAATATCTGATTTAAGCATAGTGATTCACTTTAGATACCAAGGAGCAATTTCTTTTTATCTGCCGGCCAAATAGTTATTTCTACTACACCACAGCCGTAATCAGCTCCATCATAAAAATAGTCAAAACGCAGTTTATATTTTCCGCCTGGTAGGAAAGGGAAGTTCTTCAAAGAAAGTAATATGGCAGGAAATCCTTCCAAAAGATGGGAACCCTGAAACCAAATATAGCTGTTAAATAATTCATTCTATCGGTGTCTCTGGTCCAATATTCTATTTTCTTGTTTAGTAGGGAAATATTAAAAATTTCTAGTGATAAATGTATATTACACAAATAAAATTACTAATAAAACGGTTCATTTTTGCTCATAATCAACAAATGTGGTGTATGAGGTTTGTTGTGTATCATTGCGGTTGTTTATCATTGCATGTGGTGTATGTGGTGTGTGAGGTATCATTGCGTTGTGAGATATTCATGTGGACTAATAGAACAAATTTGAACGAGACATGAATTTGCCAATGGGTTTCTGTTTCACTATTTGTATATTCAGAGTAATTTAACCAGTTAATATTCCTAGAATTCAAAATGTTCATGAAACAAATTATTAATTCAGAGTCCTAAAATAAAGAAAATTAAATTAAGAATTATTCGTATAAAGTGTTTTTTGCTATTTTCATTATAATGTGTAATAATTACAGTTCTACATTTTTTATAATGTACAAGAGCTGCAAAGTGACATTTACTATTTTTGATATAACTTACTATTGGAATAAGACATATCAACTCATTTGTACTTACCGCTGGAATAGGGCATTCTAACTCATTTGTAAATCCAGAATGTTTTTGTATGAGTTCCATTAAATCAGGGATAGTTTGCATCAAATGTTTGCAGAAGTCTTCTGCCGTGTACTGATAAAATTTTGCCCAAGACGTAGTACTCCATCTCCATACGTTTAGTATAACCTACAATATTAAGAATGCATTATAGTTTTTTATAACAATATTCTACGAGTGTGTAGTTTGTCATAGATGAAGCGGAATTATTATGAGCATACAAAATGCACTTTTAGACGGCGGAAAACGCTATATGAATGTATAATTTTGTTTTCTTTCGACAGATACTGAAATAGCTAAAGTTGCGCAGTTAATTAAAATGAATTCATCCTTAAGCTGAAATGCGATGCAAGACCACACTGAAATCACATATAACGTTAATATAACAACAGCAGCAGCAAAACAAGAACGAAAAATCAAAAGAATTCAACCAAAACCCCTCACTAGCTTAACAAGTTGTGTATTACTAACAAAATTTACTTTTATTTTGCCACATCGTACCTCCAGTATAGGGACCTCTAGTATACGGAAAGTTATGAAATGCTGCGCGGAAAAACTGCGGATTTTCGGCAGAAAAACTCTTATGGTACGTGGTAACGAAAAAGTGTATAAATCTATATGCTAAATTACGAAAAAAAATCCCCTTACACGTAGTGTAGCCAGAATGCCAGTTTTGTGGGTCCTGGATACCGCAAAACCAATTAAAAGCAAAACGTCTGTCCGTCGGTCTGTCTGTTCGTCTGTCTGTGAAGAACGCTAGCGCGTAAATCATTTAGCAGATTTTCTCCCAAATTGATACTCCCCAATCGATATGAATATACTCGCGGGCCCTTGAATTTGAAACCGATATTTTAATTTTGAGGGTACTTTACACAAAACTCCTGGGACATTTTCAAAATTTTTAAAAATGATGCAAAGAATTTTGACTAAATTTTGTTGTTGGATAGTTTATAGATCATTTAAGTGAATGGCGTATGTCTCATGTTGGTTGGAAACATTGATTTGTTGAAATTGAAAAAATTATTTCTGCATCTTCCTACAAGTATAATTATTAAGTCATATTTTTTCTTATTGAAATGTGTTTATAAAAAACAGATCTTTAAATAAGGTCACGTTCAATATTTCAAAAACATAAGTATTTTTTTCGAAAATTTCTGTCAAGCGTAGACAATTTTTTATTTCCTTTAAACATTTTATCTTCAAAACTGCTCAACGTTTTTTGATTAAATTGGGACCTGAGATAGCATAAAGAAAGCTACAGAGTTTCGAATGGTTTCATGTTCGTTAAATGCCTGATTTTGCAAAAAGTTTTTAAAATCTTCAAAACTTTTCGGCCTCCTGCCACAACAACAATTCTTAAGACACAATTATTTTTCTTAACGAAATATGCTCATCAAAAAGATATCTTCAAAAAAAGATCATGTTAATTTTTTTGAAAATATGAGTAGCTTTTCTATAATTTCCTCACAAACATAATAGCCGAATTACGGAATTGACTGCGCTTCGTTTTCGTCGTTTTCTTACATTTACAATTTGAAAATACAATTTTTTTCTCAATGAAATGTATTGACGAAAACTACGTTTTCAAATAAGGTCATGTTGAATTTTTTGAAAATACTAGGTGTTTTTGTATAATATTGTGACAAAAATAATAACCCGCTGTAAATTTACTGCGCTTAGGACAGCCGAATGCGTCATAAATTAGAATTTGCAAATTTGTATATTATTTACTGGTCGTTTCTTAGATTCAACCTTTTGTTACACATTTATGTGTTCAAAATTATTTATTTTGAAATATTTGAAACTGAAATACTAGCTCTCAGAATATAGACAAGATAGAGGGCCGTGCCAAGCGAACGGACTGTTTTCGCACGGAGAATTATTATATTTAAAAAATATTAGCGAACCAGCCATCACTGGTAAGAAAATTTAACATTTATCATAAATTTGTTTCAATCAATTGCACACATAAATAAATCCAGCTGTAACACACACTGTACGTGTTTCACAGTTTCCCCTCCGGGGAGACTGTATTGTGCATTGAAATTATATGTTCCATCAAGACCTGCAAATAAAGCAGAACAATAATTCAAACTTACCTGAAAATACTCCATCTCAAAATGTATTATCTCAAGATATGATATATCAATCTCAAAATGCACTCAATCAACATCATCTACTGCCATCAATGTTCTCCAAGGTGCTCCCTTATTAGAATAAATTCAACCTAATAACCAATCTTCCACAATTTTTACACACACTTCGGGTAATACAAATAATCAACCTCCTCCTCAAGAAACAAATTCAGCGAAACGTCAAAAACAATGTAAACCAGCCTATTCAATGCCAACATACTCCAGATACGACATCATGAACGAAACTGCCGATCCTGATAACGAACTCTCTAACTCTGATAAAATACTACTTACAAAGTATCATTTTTAAAGCTTTCTAATCGTTTGCTTAAGTATTCGCACGCTACGGAAAGACGATAGTTTTGGCAATTTATAAGAAACAATCGACATAAGGCCTTGTAAGTGTGATACTGGTGGTTAAAGAATTACACCCCATACTACATCAAACAGATTATAGGAGAAAAAATAGAAGTTTGCAGATTATGACATACAAAAAAAGATTATTGCAACACACATTATAATGGCAAATAACTCGGAAGCGATGCTTCCTAGGCCTTTTAAACCAGGTTTGCTTGTCTCATGGGGGCACGACTTGTAGATGACAAATGGGGAAATGATAAGGGACATTTCGTGTGCAGGATAGATGGGGGACAGAGGGGAAGTGAAGGGAAACAGATTAGGCCCCGATTATGTTGGGATGTATTTTTCAAAATACCACTTTTATGATCATCCTATTTTACAATTTTGCATATTAGTTCTTTTGGGTGCGCCCTTTCCGTAGCACAGATGGACAGAAAAGGGAAGCCGATATCAATGTCAAATTAAATTAAAGGAAAATGCTGAAATTATCTTTCACGATAAAATTAACAGGACTATTTTATTTTCTGCGAATTTTTATCTCAACGCTCAGCAATATTGGAGTGAATTCTCTCGCACAGTACCGGGTCTATAATGCCGTAAACTACTTTTCGGGGAATAGGAGTTTGCAGTTGGGTGCTACATTAAATCAATTTTCAATTTTCGTACAATTATTATTTACAAAGTGCAGATTTTTCTCACGTGTACAGATTGTACGAGTGTCACCATATTTATAAGTATTCAAGAACAAATACTTAGGTAAAGGAAAAGACAGCTTTTTCTCTAGTCTGAAACATCTACAGACGTGAGACCACAGGCTTCCGTAACCAATGTTACTATTTACCGTCTAAACCGTTACTATTTATCTGTCTGGGAGGCGCCGCGTTCTAAGTTCAGTTGTCAACGTTTTAGCTACTATTCTGTGGCCTTCCTCCTCAAGCAAGGTCGCACGTGCCTTGGACGCGGCAACTGCCGAACTGCCAAGTGGTTGACTACAAATGTCTTGGATTTGTTTAAAACTATGACCCAGCTATTAAAAAAATATGAAAAAATTCACAAGCATTCTGAGATGAAGTTTTAAGATTATTTTCGTGCCAGTGTCTGTGTTCTAAGACAAGTAAAACAGTTCTTCTAAATCTGGGTCTAACCTCTTCCCCTTCATTTTTCCACATGTCTCCGAATTATCCCTCAAATATGACCGAATTATTATTTAATAAACTGCCAAACCCTATTATCTTGCCTTAGCGTATGGTATTCTCATACAAAGGATTGGAAAGCTTTAAAAAATTATAATTTTTAAGTATATTCCAAAATCAAAACTTTATTGGGTGCTACAACAATGTATACAAATGTATAATAAACACTAAAATAAATGCACAAAACCGTTGCAGACATTTTCAAAGTATATTGAAAGTCCAGATGTTTTAAAGGCGGGAAAATAGTTTTTATTTTTTTAACTGCAGCCCAGCAATCGAAAAACTCTGAAAAATATACACAACAATTTGTGTTTTAAGAGAAACCTTTGATATTTTTTCGAGCCTGTTCCAGTCTTCTAAGACAGTAAAAAATATTTCTTGATATTTTTTTTCGAAATTTTTTTTGTGTTTGAATTTGGGCCTGAGGAAAAATTAAAAAATGTTTTTCTAATAGTCCAAGTTATGTTCTTATTTATCATATTTTTTTCAGTCTGATAAAATAGTGTTAAGTTGTCGAAAAAAATTGAAATTAAAAAAACACGTTTTTGGCCGTATAGGGGTGTGGGTGGTAGGACGGAGGCTAAGAAACCTTTCAAAAATATTATTTTTATGTTAGAATTATAGTGTAACCACTCATATGTAATTTGGTTGAGGGGAACTTTTTACCATCTTATCGGGGGGGACCCTTTAGTGAATCAAACAACATTCAATTTTATACATTTCAAGATCCATCAGAAAAGTGTTTCCCTGTGATACTTAAAAACATTCCTTCTTGAATTTCAGAAATAGACATTTATAATGAACTATTTAGGTTACAATATCCCATAATCAGTGTTAGAAGACCTAAGACAAATCCAGAAAACCTCTTTAAACGTGTGCTTTAGACTTATAAAACTCCAAAGAAGGTAAAGACATTCTCATCTGAAAACCTTAATTCATTGTTTCGTGAATATTTAACCAAGAACTCAACGTTTTTCACCCATACAATGTGAAAACTGTCAACGATTTGATCACTCACAGGAAAACTGTCGTTTAACAAATACATACTCCAACACAGCTTGTAATTCTCAAAATATTAATAACATTAACACTTCTTCATTAAATATCTCACAATTAATTACCACAATAGTTACCCAAGTTATATGTTCACTAATACCACAAATTCAAGAAATCATAGAATCACTTCTGAACAAACAAAATGTCTAAGAAAACTAACTGCTCAATTGGAATGCCAATGGAATTAAAAGACAACCAATTATTTGAACAATTTCTTTATTCCCATAACATCGAAATAGCATGTATCACTGAAACTCATCTCATCCCCAATGAAAAATTTTATTTACATTAGCTCCCAGACTTTCAGATTACAAAAAAGAATTGTATGAATAATAAGCAAATCCAACCCACGTGATTCTTGTAAGTCTCTCTCTATTAATCTAGGAATTTTACCATTACCTTGTCTCCTGATTTACGAATCAGTAGTTTTTGTCAAAAATGACTTATTTAAGGGCGGGAATCTATTTTCAGCAAACGCCGATGTCTATAAGTATAACACACGATGTAGTAATCATATTCACCAAGTGGCAGTATCAACAGCTCACTACAAAAAATTCACATACAATGCATGTACATTACTCTACGACACTTTGCCAGAAGACATTAAACGATTAAATTCGATAGAAAAGTGTAAGTCCCAAGTAAAATCTTTTCTGCTGCATAACTGTTTTTATACAATTCGAGACTATACCGAGCATCAAAAAGTAAAGTAGCATTAATTTTAACAATGATAGTTAATGTAATTATTTATCATTTGGACTGTATAATTCTCAAGAACCTGTAATAAGTATTGTACCACAGTTTCTGGGTTGATGGCCCCCATCTCGATCAGGTTTTTCGTCCAGTTTCCCTGATCCTTGAGCAAATGCTGAGATGGTCCCTTGTTTGTTTCTGAACATAAATGTAACTTCATTATTTGTGCACGTCTTCTGAATTTCAGTGGGAAATATAGTTATTCAAATTATCGTTTTTTATATTATCGCGGCAAAAAGTATTATTCTTTCGTGAAGAACATGAGGGTTCAGGGCAGGAATTTATAGCTAATTTTCTTTTGAAAATATATTTTATTATATAGGAGCGAATATTTTGTCAACGAAACTCGAAAAAACAACCTCTCTTTTCTGTATTCAAAATTCCACTAGAATATGGTCACACGCAGTTTTTAAATGTTTCTGACGTAAATAAATAAATAAATAAATAAAATACTGAAATAATACAGGAGACGATTCCCTTAACATAGCCAGAATCTCTGTTTTATGGTACTTTGATACTGAAAAACCAATTAAAAGCAAAACGTTCTTCTCTGCGTCCACCAGTGAGCACCACTAGCACATAAACCTTGCGTAGAATTAATTCCAAATTGAAGAAACTCCTGTCTATCTATCTCCACTCAGAACTTTCAGATTTAGGGAAAGATTCTATAAAATTTGTGGGTACTTTGCAAGAAGCTCTCCGGACATTTTCAAAATTTTCTCAAAATGACTCCAAATTTTTTCTTTAAATTTCATATAAAGGGAGAGTGAGATACCGTTCTTAAGGAGGCAGTTAATAACACAGTTATTAAGTGTATTTTACACGTTTCTCACAAGAAATTTGAAGATAAAATTTAGAGCGGTTCTTGAGAAAAATTTTGAATATGTCCGGGGGTATTCGTGTAAAGTAACCGTAAACCCACCAAATTTTGAAGAAAGTTTATCAAAATCCCAAAGCTTCGAGTAAAGTCAGGTAGGCAGTTTTTTTTCAATTTGGAAAAAAATCCTACGAATGGTTTAGATGATACTGGTATTCAGAGATGGACAGACGGACTCGACAGACGGTCGTTTTGCTTTCAGTTTGTTTTTCGGTATCAAGGACTCACAAAACTGGTATTCTGGCTACCTCACTTGTTAGGGGATTTTTTCCTACATTTAGCAACTCTTTTTATCCACTTTTTCCTTTTCAGGACGTAGCAATGATTTTTTTCTGCCGAAAATTTGCCTTTTTGTCGGACAGAATTACATAACTTTCCCTACACTACGTTTACTTCTCCGTATATACGTACGTATACGCGAAAGTAAGAAACGTACTTCGGCCGGCGATAGATAACAGTTGGCAAGAGTAAGTGGCAAGAACGAATAGCTAGCCGAGAACAAAGGAAACAGAGAAGTAATGCGGTAAAGTCTATGCCATTCTGTAGCACTAGTTCTTTACAATTTTCCATTTTCGGGAAAACACACTTTAACTCTCAGTCTTACAGGAAACCACGATTCAAAGGAATCAAATGACTTTAAGAGAACTTTCTCCAGACCAAACAAACAGCAAACGGATTTAAAATCATAATACTATTGACTGTGTTATTTTGGAATATTTTGGACCGTGGAGTGGAAAACAAAAATTTACAGAGTAAAATACTCATGGTCAGTAGTACAGGGTAAAATCAAACTATTTTCAGTGTGTTCTATAATAAAAGTTTACTATATAATGTGTGTTGTGTTCATTGTCACGAAAATAAAGTATTTTAAAGCCAAAAATTAGTCAGCATTTTGATTAATGTGGTTTTCCGAACTTACCTTCGACTTACTCATACCAAAGTCATTAGTCAGATTCCAAACACCATGAAATTTAATAGCATCATCTTGATCCTTTTTAGGCTCCAAATAAAAACTGAAATTCTTTGCTGGAGGATCCTCACACATTACAATTTTGTGTATTTCCACGTACTTGTAGGGGCCCTGGAAATATAATATCCGATGTAAGGTAGGCTTACCAGTCGGGGCACCTCGCTAGCCGTATTCGTAGAATTTTTTACAAAATGTATTTCCTCCATCAGTCAGGGCTCCTCGTCATGCGAATTTTAAAGAATTCTTTGAGTTTTGCCACTTCACAAGGAGCTTATGAAAATTTAAGAATTTTTCTTATAAATAGCTCCAAATTTTTTCTTTAATTATTTCTGCATGAAGCAGTATGGGCATATAAACTAGCCCATGACCGATTTACATGTGATTTGGAACTGTCAAAAATCCAACAGTCATGCCAACGTTTTCGGCGTCTTCCTACAATTAGATTCCTGAGTATTGATAATTTTTTGTAATAAAATATATTTTTCAAAGGCATCTTCAAATAAGCATACATCGTGCAATTTTGCATGAAATATAGAAAAATTGAAAACAAATATTTTCTTCATTTGCGATGCTAGAAAATGCGACAGACTTTCCCGTGTTAGTGTTCTATTTCCTTGGGTCTGGACTAGTTATTCGAAATTACCACACATTCGTGCAAGCTGCCATCTATTGCCGCCGAAAATAAATTTTCTTTATATTTTCTTAATTTTTCGGTTTTCTAATGATCGGACGGAAATATTAATTTTAGAGTATTACAGAACAGTAAAACCGCGTTATAAATGGGCATTTACTTAGAAAATTCTGGAGAATGGCGTTTGAGCGCAATTCACAAATACAATAGTTCTGCTGTATTTCATGACCATTTTCTGTAGACAATTCCATTGCGGGTTCACGGGTTTTGGTCCATGGACCAAAACCCGTGAACCCGCAATGGAATTAAATACAATAGTGTTTACATATTGCTAGAGATGTGCATATTAACAATGTGAGAGATCTTTCAAAAAATTACATTTGTGTAATTTTTGAAAAACCAAAAACTACCCCAAATTGATCTTTACGTCAAATAAAAGGGCGTAATTAGCACTATCTGTTCAAAAAGTTTGAAGAAAAAAATTTGAGCCATTTATGGGAAAATGGCGTTTGAACGTTTCTGAAAATGTGGAATTTTCACTTTGTTTCCGTAGAAAATAGAGTACAATACACTTATTAACGACGCATAGGTCCGATTTTCCCGGTTAACTCTGAATTTTTGAAAATTAGAAAAGTTTGAATCGTATTCGGCGTCTTGCTACAACTGCAAAATTACAGATTGAAATTTTTCCTTCAGACAAAATTTGTCCTGCGTAATGAGTTCTTTCTTTTATGGGATATATATTTTTTGACAATTTTAGTAGTTTTCGCACGATATTGCGTTCAATTTGGGCAATTTAAAACAATGCAAAAACACGACTTTATAAAAAAACGCTACAAATTTTTCTTTAAACTTTTGGTAGAGATATTTCTAGATGTGTTCTATGAGTCGACATAAACGTCATATTGCTGTATTCTGTTGTTTTTTCAAACATTACAAAAATTTAATTTTTTTGACATGTCTCTCATGTTGTTAGTATTTACATTAGCGTAGATTTGTTCACATCATTATATTAATAAGTACATACTCTTCAAATAATCTCAAGTAAAATGTCTCGAATACACAGTCGTTTTCTTTGAAAACTTTCCGACAGTTCCAGATTTTCAGACGAGTTTAAACGCGATTTTCTAAGAAATGGGTCTTTTTTTTCTTCAAGGTTTTGGAACGGATAGTGATAGTTGCACTCTTTAATATGACATAAAGATCATTTTTGGATTTTTTTTCAAAAATATACAAATGTATTTTTTAAAAGATCTCTCACATTTTTAATATGCACATAACCAGCAATTTGTAAACATTAATGTATTTCTTAATGTAAGAGCTTCAGATGACTTCAAATGAAGTTTATCTTGCCGAGACCGAAGGAAATAGGAAACTAATACCGTAAAGTGTGTGCCATTCTGTTGCACCACTAGTTTTAACCCATTTTTTCCCAATTTTTTTTCTAATTTGATAAAATGATTATTTACCATTTCCATGCCATAAAAATAGTATCTTTTGACCAAATTCATGAACTTTTGAATATGTTTGCTTTAAGGATTTTTTTTCTGTCCTATAAATAGGACAGTGGAAAAAAAGGAGAATATCGTTACTCATGTGAAAGTTTCATATCTGAATAAGAACTTTTTCATAAAAAAATACTTTGAAACGTTTATTTATTTATTTATTTTTCTTGAAATGATATACGATATTAATTATTTTTTGGGAAATTAATTTTTTGGCGGTACAAATGATTTCTATTTTTGATGCGCAAAGTGATGTGGCTGGTGTTAGGGTTGGCATAAGGCTTCCACCGTCACTTTAAAATAGCTATATTTTCATTATTTTTTAGTACAAACGAAAATTCTAATGGAACAGTTTAGGATTATTCCAATATTTCTTACTTGGATATTGATTTTAATTGCATCTAGGTATAAATGTATTAGGTGAACATGAGAGACGTATACGTAGTCGTATATGTTTGGAAAAAGAGATTTTGCTGATGAATGCTTTCATATTTTAACTAATGGTGCTACAGAATGGCACAGACTTTCCCGTATTAGTTTTTCCTTGGGTCTTCGCTAGCTATTCGGAATTGCGACATACTCTTTCGTGCCAGCTAACACCATCTAACACCGCCAAAAGTACATTTTTTTGTCATTTTCTTAATTTTTCGGTTTCCTATTGGTAGAACGAAAATATTAATTTTAGAATAATAAAGAACACAGAAACCTAGTCATAAATGGCAATTTTCTTTTAAAAATGATGTGCCGTTTAAGAGAAAATGGCGTTTTAGCGCTACTAAAAGAGCGAAATTTGAAGCTCATTTTCACAGAAAATTTTTGAGTTTTCGAAATACTTTATTTGAAGTTATTTGAAGCACTTACACTCACAAATATAATCATCTTTACAAATTGCGGATAATGTGCATATTAAAGATGTGAGAGATCTTTCAAAACAATTACAATTATATAATTTTTGAAAAAACAAAAAATAAATCAAAATAAACTTTACGCTATACTAAAGAGTGTAATTAGCACTATCCGTTCTAAAAGTTTCAAGAAAAAAATTGCAGCCATAAACGAGAAAATGGCGTTTGAGCATTTCTGAAAATGCCGAAATTTGAGCTACTTTTAACAGAAAACGGTTGTGTTTTCGAGAAACTTTACTTGACATTATTTAAAGCATATATACTCGTAAATATAATAATGTAAAAAATCGCCGATAATGTAAATATTAACGACGTGAGAGACAAGTAAAAAAATTTACATTTTTGTAATTTTTGAAAAAAACAACCGATAGACCAAAATGGATTTTATGTCATTGATAGAGTACATTTACCACTATCCTTACCAAAAGTGTAAAGAAAAAAATTTGGAGCCGTTTTTGAAAAAATCTTGTTTTGGAATTTTTTAAAATTGCACATATTGCACGCAATATTGCACGAAAACTACCAACATTTTGAAAAACATTTACATGACCTTTATTAAAGAATTCAATATGCGGAACAAATTTTATTTGAAGAAAAAATCTGTATCTTCAATTCTGTAGGTGGAGAAAGACGCCGAAAAAAATTCAAACTTTCACAATTTTCGAAAATTCAGAGCTGTACGTGAAAATCGGACCTATGCCATGTTAAAAAGTGTATTTTCCTCTATTCATACAAGAAATTTAAAGAAAAATTGGAGCCGTTTTTGAGAAAATTTTGAAAATCCCCGGGGGGCTTCAATTAAAGTACCCTCAAATTTTGAAGAATCTTTTTCAAAATCTCAAAACTTCGACTAGAATCAGATCGACCGGGGAATATCCATTTTGGAAGAAATCGTATGTATGGTTTAGGCGCTAGCAGTGTTCACAGACGGACAGACGGACGGACGGACGGGCGGACAGACGGACGTTTTCCTTTCAATTGGGTTTTCGGTATCAAGGAATTTGAAAACAGGTTTTCTGGCTACACCACGTGTTAGGGGATTTTTTTCTTAATTTAGCAACTGGTTTTATCCACTTATTCGTTTTCACGGCCGGGTAATTAATTTTTTTCCGCCGAAAATTGGCCATTTTTTCGCGTAGCATTACATAACTTTCCCTATACTACGTATATCATTCCGTGTATACGTACGTATACGGGAAAGTAAAAAGGTATGAATGCACGCATGTATTCTATATGATTCTGTATGATTTTTATTGGATTAATTGTAGTATATTATGTGTATATTACGCATTTGCGGGTTCAAGGAGTCAAAGGAAAGTTATTGTGAATGATTTACGTTTTAGTCTTAAACTGTTGATAGATAGATGTATTTTTGTAGGGGAGTATTTTATTGCAGTGTAGACAGCAAAGCCTTGGGTGGTGAAGAAAAGATGATTTAAATTGATGAGAGTAAGTTCGGTTCGGTTTAATAAAAGTAAACAAGTAGTGAAAAATGTAAGGAATTGAATGTGTGTCGAACATTGTTTTAAAGGTTGTTGAAAATGGAACAAAAGAAGCTTTATTTTAGATAAAAGAAAAACTTTGGTCAATTTACTCCAGTGTGTGTTATCGAATTTTTGTAAATATTATAATTGTCTAAGTGGTTAATGGCACATTTACGTGAGCCACAAGGACCGTATAACACATATTAAATTAAACACATATTAAATTCAATTAAAACCACTTTATTTGTATTTAAAATGATTAGGCATGGGGTCAACGATTAATATGAAAGTATTCTTTATCAACGCTGTTTATAACGAAATAAGAAAAATACCGGAAAAAATAAATTTTACGATGTGGCCACTGATTGAAAGTATGGGAATAATATCTAAAATTTCACAAAAATAATATATGAGTGAATGTATTTAATTTTTTGATTATTTTTATTAATAAAGTGAGTGAAGTTTGGAGGCGGAAATCGCAATTAAAAAAATATAAACATTTTTATTGAGAAAACGAGGAAAACATAGTATTTACAGGTGGGAGTAAGACTAAGAGAGGTTGGGCAAGACGAAACGGAGATAAAGCGGGGCGGGAAACGATGGAATGCCTCTTCCTGTCTAATAGTCTAATCAGCTTATATAATATATATATATATATATATATATATATATATATATTGAAACGAATTATTAATATCATTACTACAATGATAATAATACGTTTCTAAGAACGCAAGCATTTGAATTGCGCGGTAGCGGTGGGCGCGCCGACTGAATCGGGCGCTGGAACCGAATCAGAGCGGAACCGAAGCGCGAGTGACGAACGAGAAAAGTCGACAGTGAAGAGATGGCTGGGAAATGGAAAGGACGTTTACAAACGGCTCGGGAACGAAAGTATAAATAGTGTTGAAATCCAGGCTCATCGAGAGTGGGAAGCTTAAGGAGGGACAATGTGGAGGAAGAAGGTATGCAGTGAGTGGAAATGGTTGTATTAGTGAAGTTAAAGAAAGATAATATCGGTGAATGAAAACAATCACGTGGTAAATGTGTAGCGGCGGAGGCACGTGGAGTTCCGTGCGGCATCTGACTGGTAATGTTTGGTAACTGTGTATTAGTGATCATGCAGAAATAAGGAACTGTAATCGGTGTGATAGAAATTTCATCAGTGAACAACGTTAGACGGGGCGGAATCCGTGTGAAGACGGCAAAGCAAGGGAATGGACGCAAGGAGAATATAGTGTGAACCCAAACTGTGCAGCATTGAGCATCCGACTGCGGGGTGTAGGAGAAAAGGTTTATTACGGACAGAGAACTGAGGAACGTTGGCGGGTGACGCGTGGCGAGTCCGCTATAATGCTGGTGGATGGCGAAATCGCGGCAGAAAGTGTTATGCTGGGAGTGACTACGAGCGGCGGCGGAGCACCTGGCGGCGAACACGCCCCCTACCTCGGCGGCCAGCGACCCGACGAGTCCCGAGCGCCGCCTGCGCCTCGCGAGCCATCGCTTCATCGGCTGATGGCAGTCACGGAGTGGCGTGGCCCTGGCCAGGAGGGGCGGTGTGGGTAAGAACGGACGAAAGAATATTGAGAAGAGCGCTGGGGAAGGAGTAGGAAGCAGTGATCAGTAGTGGAGGTCCCATAGTCATTAAAATTGTAAGCAATGAGTGGAATTCTATGACAATACGAAGTCAATAAATAAGAGGTTGTTTAGAATAGGATGACGATAGAACAGATGTAAGAAAGAAAAACCACTAGTTTTTGTAATCTACCGTTAAATAAAGATTCATGTTTAGTCATATTACCTACATGTTTCCATTGGTGAAGAGAATGGAATCCAGAGCCCATTCCCGGAAAAGAATCCCTGTCCCCACTAACAAATGATTGTTGTGTTCGACCCATCACCATAAAAGATGGCAGTTTCAAGTGTTTTATCACCCAGACGTTTTATGTGTTGTTAATTTTGTTGTAACCACTACTTGGGGCCGTAGAAAAAAAACAAATATCACGTCAAATGCAACCAGCAACAGACGGTAGCATTTTGAATATATATCGTTAACAAAGCGTTCCTCGTAAGTGAAGCGTTCTAGCAACTAACAACTCCTAAACAAAGCGTTCTAGGGCCTTGAAAACTATTTTCAATATTTGAACATTCTATTAAATTTTTAATAGTCCTGCGCTTCCCAATATTACGTCAGCTGCTCAGAGACATGCAGAATCTGCAAGTAAATGTGAATGAGAGGGATAGAGAGCGGCAGAGACAAAGACTCATAGAGATAGACAGACATGGACAGGGTGAGGGAAGGAGGGAGAGACAGTGAAAATGGCAGATGAAGGGCAGAACAACGTCTGGCGGGTTTTGCTAGTAATGACTGTATCTCAATTATTTCCTTTGTATAAACAAAAAAAAATACGGTGCCACAGTTTGGTAGAAACGATTTTGAATGATTCCAAATTTTCTTCCAAAGGTGACGTCATGTCAGTGTTTGTGAAAATGCTCATTTTGTGAAAAAGTTGTGCATTCATTAATGTAATTGTTGTTAGCGTCAAATTTTTCACTCACCATCACCTGGGCTAATGTTACAGAAAAGGTTACTGCTGCAACTGATGATAACAAAATCGAAACCATCTCGGACACACTAGACTATTCGTAATGTTCATCTGCACTTTATGTGCAACTGCATTTTCTAATGAAGCCGTTGCGTAATGAGTGGAAAACTGGAACATTTTATTTCTGTGGAGATAGAGATCTGTTTGTGTGAATGCTATTCATATCATTTATTGAGTTTGAATAGCTAGATGATCTGATACATATTTACAATGCTATATATCTTGAGGAATGCCCATTGAAAAATAAGAATTTATTAGATGAACTGATACAAATTTACAATGATAATAATTTTCAGTAATGTCCATTATTAATAATAAGCATTTTTCTGTGTGCCCCTGCATTGATTTTGTTTTCTTTTGCACAGAATTTTTTTCAGATATTGGATACCACCATCGAAAAAGATTAATGTTAAAGTATTGTATGCCATGCACAACATTACTCAATGATTTATTTCTTTTCGTATGTTTTGATATTATTCATTGTTTTGTATTTCAAACAGCAATAAATGAAAAAGAAAATTTTGAAAGTCTGTTTTAACTTTTGTCGTAGGCATTTGCGCATGATTTCGCGGGATTTTTAAGCTAATTTCGTTTTAAATTTTTTTTTCGACAAATAATGAAAAAAATTTAACATTCATTGAAGCGATGGAATCAGTGATAGTGATTTTTACTTTCTCGTATACGTACCTTCGCCGACACAAAATGAGCAACGACCAACGTATGCCAGCTTTCTTCAAAATGTGGCAGCGTTGTACGGAGGATAACGCCATCTCGTTCTTACGTAGTTAACTATTGGCAAACAAAAATGTCAGTCATCTGCCAATGACTGTGAATGTGATGGCTAGAATTTCCCCCATCCTATCTCTAGCAGGAACGTTCCCTCTGATAGACGTGCTCGTCCTGAGCGTTGAGTGTGTTGGCGCTGAAGGCTTCGGTGACCGCGGCGTTTGCTCGAATGGACACTCCAATTACGAGTTGAGAACTAATGTTCTCAACTCGTAATTGTAGTGTACTCTCAACGGTAGCAGTACTTTCAACGGTAAAATAACTACTAAATATCTGAGTTTGCTAGTTGGAACATGATAGGAAGTGCCGTGTAGAGAATGTGACGACATACGAGATCAGATCAGGTTTCAAGAGATTGTTTGCTTTTAAGTTGAATGAAAAGCAATATATAGTTATAAATAGTATGGGATGAATCGCCACGATTTTTACTTTCCCGTATACTATACGTACGTGTAGTGCAGGGAAAGTTATGTAATTCTACGCGACAAAACGGCAGATTTTGGCCAGAAAATTCTTTATTACAGGACCCTGGTAATGAAAATGTGGATAAATAGAGTTGCTAAATTTAAAAAAAACTCATAACTCGTGGTGCAAACAGAAACCCTGTTTTGTGGGTCCTAGATACCGAAAAACCAAAACGTCTGTCCGTCCATCTGTGTGAACAACGCTGGCGACTAAAATACTCAGCCGATTTTCTCCAAAATTGATACTCCACGAACGATTTGGCTGATGTCGTTGCCCTCTGAATTTGAAACCGATATTTTAATTTTGGGGTGTACTTTACATTAAGCCCACCAGACTTTTTCAAAATTTTCTCACACACGGCTCAATATTTTTCTTTAAACTTCTTGTAAGAATAGTGTAGAATCCCCTGATTAAGGTGGCCAGAAGGCCAGAATTTCACGGAAAACTGAAGTTTTGAAAATTGCGAAAGTTTAAATTTTAATCGGCGTCTCACTCCAAATACAAAATTGCAGAAAGATATTATTCCTTCAAATAAAATTTGTTCTTCATAATGAGTAAGAACTTTAATATCCTGTAGATATTTTTGAAAATTTTAGTAGTTTTCGCCCAATATTGCGTTCAATATGTGCAATTAAAAAAAAAGAATTTCTAAAACACCGGCCCCACATTTTTTCTTTAAACGTTTGGTAGAGATAATTCTAAATGTCCTCTCTGAGATAATATAAACGCCCGCCGTATTGGTCTAAAGTTTTTTCAAAAAATGCAAAAATTGTAATGTAATGTTTTGGACTTGTCATTCACGTAGTTAATATTTACATTAGTAATTTGTTGTCATTATTTTATTAATGAATACATGTGCTTTAAATAATGTCAAGTAAAGTTTCTCGAGAACTCAACTGTTTTCTGTGAAAACTAGCTCAAAATTTCAAATTTTCAGAAACGCGCAAATGCCAATTTCTCATAAAGGGGTCAATTTTTTTCAAACTTTTCGAACCGATGGTGCTCATTGCACTCTTTAACAAGACTTAAATTTCATTTTAGGGTATGTTTTGTGTTTGGAAATCTTACACAAATGTATTTTTTTGAAGAATTTTTCATATTTTTAATATGCACATTACCAGCAATTTATAAACACTATTGTATTTGTAAGTTAATGTGCTTCAAATGATTTGTAATGAAGTGTTCTCAAAACTCAAAAATTGTCTGGGGAAAAGAGCTTCAAATTTCGCATTTTTAGAAGTCTTAAACGCCATTTTCATAAAAACGGCTCCAAATTTTTCAAAGAAAATTGCCATACAGGCGATGTTTCAGTGTTCTCTAATATTCTGAAATCAATATTTCCGTTCTCCTATTAGGAAACCGAAAAATTAATAAAATGTCTACAAAATGTACTTTGGACAGCGATAGGCGACGAATTGGGCGGCGATGACCGCGCGTTCAGCTCCAGCTTCCCATGTGGGAGCGCAGAAGCCGGAAAACCAAATTTATTAATGTTTTTTTAAGTGGGAAGCGCGAAATTCATATTCACGCCCCCGTAACACACTGCTGCACTATGGAATTCCCAAACTGGCGGGAATATTCCACAAAGAGCGCCCCAAATACAAAACAAAGCCCAGTAAACAGTAACTTTGCCCAGCTGGGCAAAGTTACTGTTTATTGGGACCGCTCGGAAAATGTTCTAATATTAATGTGGGCCGGGCTCCAGGCAAAGCCCGAGAGAGGCACTGGCAGAGACAAACTTGCTTTCTTCAGTAACTACTTTTGGAACAGTAAAAATCGTGCACAACAATCCTGCACTAACTTGAGAGACCGCTTTCCTTCTAACAAATACCTAATCACTAATATTTACGCATACCTAATCACTAGCATTTACAATTAACATTTACCTCGGGTTACGTAGGATATCATAGAACAGTAACAAAACTACATGGAATATATAGCAGTTCTAAACATAATAAATATGCAAAGATACGTACGATAAAAACTTAAGAATCCAACTGGCATGTCTTACTGCCAGACCTCCAACGAGTAAGTGTACAAATAAAATAATTAAAATTAAGGGACAATTTTCTGCCAGAGTGAGCGTGAGCGGCCGACAAGGATAGAGTAAGGAGATAAACCATCGATGGGGCTTATGCAAAGGAGGATCTAGCTAAAGCGCATAGTTTTTGCAGTGGGCGCAACAGCATGCCCTGGCTAGTCCTCACTCCAACAGTCCGCGCTTCCCCAGCTTGATCAGGGAACACTTTCTCAACTACACCTAATTTCCAGAAAGAGGGAGGTGATTCCTCAATTAACAGTACTAAACCATTCGCTCGAGGTGGTGGTGGTGACTCCCTTTTCTACTTAATCCTTTGCTGTAAGGTGTGAAGGTAGTTTCGTGACCAATACTTGCAAATTACTGATAATTTACTATTTAAATGGAAGAACTGCTGCACAGAGGCTATGTGCTCGAGAAGCGAGTTAGAATCTATACGAAAATTATTAAGGGAGTGCCTGCAGACTAAGTGATTTGGGGTCAAAATTAAGTTGTCACCCAGCTCTGTAGAGGTGACCTCAAGCGCTCCTGAGTTCAAACAAGCTTCGATTTTAGCAAGAAGAGTGTACAAGGTAAGCAAAGGTACAACTTGTTGTTCTAAAGCACGACGCAAAAGGAATTTAAGACTTTTTACACATACTTCCGCATGAGAGTTCTGGTTTGGAGAGTATGAGGGACAAAAGTGCCAGGAGGTACCCTGCACTGATTAGAATTTTGTAAGGACTTCCAAATCCTGAGAAGAAAGAACAAAGCGATTAGCCTCTGTTATGATACGACTAGCCTTTTTGAATGTACTAGCATTATCACTATACATTTGCACAGGGTAACCTCTCCGAGACCCAAATCGTTCAAAGGCAGCAATAAATTGAGAAGCAGATAGGTTTTCTACAATTTCTAAATCTGCTGCCTTTGTGCTATGGCATACGAACAGTGCAATCCATGTCTTCTGAGAGACTTGGATCTTGTAAAAGAAAGGCCTTGTCAAAATTGGCCCACAATAATCTAAGGATGTGTGAGCTCATGGCCGAGAAGGATTAACACGGCTAGGAGGCAGCGAACTCATAATCTGCCCAACAGGAGCAGCTTGCTAGCGCTTACAATTAATGCAAGCATTGATTACCTTTTTTGTTACCCGCCGTAAGGAGGGAATCCAAACCAGCTGATGTACACATTCCATCATCAGGGCTATGCCCGCGTGCAGAAACGCGAGGTGTATCATTTCTAAAAAAAGGACAATAAATTTGTGGTTAGGCGGAATTATAACAGGATGCTTATTTAACCTCTTCACCTAAGAATGCATTAAACGGCCACCCACCCGCAAGATCCCATCAGGGCTTAGATAGGGATTCAAAGTAAGGAGAGATGATTTTGGAGGTAATGCCTTCTTTTCTAAACGTGTCTTGTATTCAAGGGTGTTAATATTTTGCTGGATGAGCCTGTGATGAGAGAAACCACTGATTACTACTGTGGTTTCTCGCATTTCAAGTGGGGACAACCAACCACTTCTCCTCGTCTGAGAAGATGCAGGATCAACGCGGGCAGCTATTCCAGCTCGTAACAACCTTAAACATAGTGCAAACACTCTTATCAACTTGTAATATTTGGAATGCCTGCTAAGCAGAAACTGAACAAAGAAATTTTGCGTCTCATCACTATCTGAAGAAGGCATACTTGTTTGGTAAGCAGTGAACATACAAAAGGGAGAGTCTACGTTACCATTATCTCCTACATCAGCATCAACAAAAGGATTGGCCCACTTAGAGACCGGTTCTTTTAACCAATGCGGTCCCTCAAATCAGAGTGTACTGTGTTGCAGTACTTGCGAGCGGATACCACGGGTTAGCAGATCTGCCAGTTTGTGCTTCGAGCTGACATGACGCCAACGTCAGTGGAGAGGATGCCACTATCTTAGAAACTCTAAGGGCAGTGAAAGCATCCAACTTATGATTGCTTTTCACCAACCAGTGCAAAACAATAGAACTGTCTGAAAAAAGATAAACTTGATTAATTGAACACACAATTTCCAATGCTCTCACTACATTCTTGGTCAATTCTACCAACAACAATGCAGCACATAACTCCAAGCGAAGAATAGTAGAGCCTGTAAAGGGAGCAAGCCTAGATTTGGAGCACAAGTGTCTATGCATAACAAATGCAGAATCTGATTAATAAGATACAGTACAGCCCCACAAGCCTTACGGAATATGATCGATGGTAGTAAAACAATCTCATTCAATAAAGACTGCCAGTAATAAGTGAGTTCAGAATCAAGAGGAGTATCCCATTATAAATGCAAAGACCACAATTTTTGCAAAAAAGCTTCACCTTTACCAGAAAAGGATTCACGAAACCTAATAGATCATAGATAGTTGCGATTAGATGCAAGACGACTCTTTTTGCGATACACGGGAAATTGAAAGTGTCTGGATTAGAGTGTTTGCTGTATACAATACAAAGCGCGTACTCATGTGTGTTCCATGTCAAACCTAGTATTCTGTGCGTAGCGTCCGAGGCCAGGGGCGTGGAAGAGTATTGCGCTGGGATGCCGTTTAATGTGGCAAGAAACAATGAAGAATTGCTATTGACTTTTCTCAAATTAAAATGAGCCCCTTTGAGCAACACTGAAATTCTTTCAAACAAGGATACTTCTTGCACTGTCACTCACGAGCAGTAAGTCATCTACATAAAAGCCATTGCTGATAGCTAAAGCCACTTCAGGATCAGTTTCAGTTATCTCCTCAGCTAACTTGTTAAGGCACCTTGTTCTAAGGAAAGCGGATGGTGCCATGCCATATGTGACAGTTTGCAAAATAAAAATTTTCATAGGATCCAGGGGGTTCTCTCTCCACACAATTCTCTGAAATTTAGTATCAGCATCATGCACTCTGACCATTCTAGACATTTTCTCAATATCTGCTGTAAAACAAGCATTGAACAATCGAAATCTAAGCATAATGCCAATGAGCTCTGGTTGCATGTTTGGACCAACGTTGCACCTTTGGGATCGATTAAACTTAATCCAGAAGATGATTTGGCACTGCAATTGAAGATGGTTTTTGATTGTGAATTCAACACACAAAAATGAGGTATAATGTAAAAGGGAGGGGCCACCTTAATGACGCATTCAACTGGATGCCCCAATTCAATATATTCTTGCATGAACTTGATATAATTATTCTTTAGCACCCCATCTTTTGTAAATCTGCTTTCTAAGGCAAGTAAAAACTGCTTGGCTACATAATGCCAATTCCCCTATAAATAACCTTTAACAATTTTCAAAACTCATACAATGTTGTGGTAAAACGTTTACTGACAAACGCACTTACTAGGCAAGGCTGCATGATTGATTCAATAAGCAAATGAAGGTTGAACTAGTTTAAGCATTACAAAGTATTCTAGAGCCTTTGAGGCAAAAATGAATGGTTAATCTAATCACATTTTTTGACGTTACCAAACAAGACTCTTAATGAAATTATTTTTTCTCGCTATAGCTATCCAGGAAGGGGCGTAAATGCATTCGAATCGCCGAAACAAATACCCGCGAGATGGTTATCTGGCCGTGAACTGCACATCCGTAAACACGGGGTTCACATCCTTCCTGTGCACTGCCAGCACGCCCGCACGCACGCACGCACGCACTCCCCAGTCCTCCATGCCGCAAGTTCACCACCTCAAGCCCCGCTAAACACACTTCTCGCCGTTCCGCCCCGTAGTAGCAACATGAACTCTCTCAGGGCGGGCAGCGGAGGGGGCAGTCGAGCGAGCGCGCGGCGGGGGGACAGCAGAGAGGGGGGCGGCGGCGGCGACGGCGGTGGCGGCGGCGACGTGATTGTTCTTGAGCCAGCGAAGGGGGAGAGCGGTAGCTGCGCCATTCAGCTCCAGCCTCCCATGCAGGAGCGCAGAAGCGGGAAAATCAAATTTATTAATGTTTTTCAAAGTGGGACGCGCGAAATTCATATTCACGCCCCCATAACACACTGCTGCACCATGGAACTCCCATAACTGGCGGGAAGAATCCACAAAGAGCATCCAGCTGTGCGAAATTTACTGTTTATTGGGAGCGGCGGGAAAATGTGCTAACATTAGGCATGTCAAGGTTTCATATCTTAAAAAATAGCTTTTTTCATAAAAATTACTTGAAACATTCTTTTATTTATTTTCTGAAATGATGAACGATATAATTTTTTTTAAAAAAAGTGACACAAATGGTTTACAATGGTTCTATTTTGATGGGGGTGGTGACGGGGCAGTGTTTAGAGTTACCGCGAGGCTCCCACCGTCACTTTCCATTGGCTGTATTTTATTTTTTTTAGTACAAACTAAACTTCGGTGGAACAGCCTGGTACAGACAATTTACGATGAAACCAATTGCTTTACGGTGGTGGCGGGTGACAGTGTAAAATTATAATGGCCGCTACTGCCGCATTATAATGACTGTATCTCAATTAATTTCTTTGTTATAAACGAAAATTCTGATGCAATAGTTTGGTAGAAACAATTTAGAATGATTCCAAATTTTCTTACGAAAGTGGCGGTGCCAATGTGGGATTGACATCACCATAATTGAAAGTGCTCTACTTTGTAGATGGTTTGGTACAAGCAAATGCTGTTGTAGAACAAATGGGTACAAATGAATGGTAATGGTTTAAGTGGTTTTCATTGTAGTTACGATGGAAACATCTCGGGCCTTGTTCTGTCTTTTAGTACATCAACATTTACGGCTTTCTGTGAATTAACTGGAAACTTGCTTGTAGGAATAGATATCTCGTCTCAATATGTACGTGTACATAATAATAGCTCCCTTTTGTATTTTCTAAGCGAAATAACAGGCAAGAAATTTGTTAGAAATATTTGTCACGTATGTCGCCGCCATTCATTCTGGTTTCTACCTGTCATCTTTACAGGGCACCTAAAGCTTCTTGCCAATATCTCTTAGATGAAATAAAATATTAGGAATTACATGTACAAACACGATTTATTTTTTATTCAGATTTGGGAGGCCACCAACGAACAAGATTAATATTAAAGCTTAGATGTGTCGTACACAAGATTATTTATTTCGTATGTTTTTATTTATTTATTTTTATTTACTGATTTATTTATTTTCGTATGTTTTAAAATATTCATTGTTTTTTATTTCAAATAGCAATAAATGACATAGGAAATTTTGAAAGTCTGTTTTGACTTTCCTTGTAGACAATGGCGCATGATTTCGCGAGATTTTGTAAGTTAATTTCGATTTAAAAATTGTTCAACAAATAATGAGAAAATTTTTACATTCTGTGAAGCGATGGAATGAGTAAAAGTGGTTTTTACATTCTCGTATACACACCTTCGCGGACACGTAAAATGTGCAACAACCAAAGTATGAGTACCTGCTTTCTGCAAATTTTGACAGAATTGTACGGAGGATAACGCCATCTCGTTCTTACGTAGTTAACTATTGACAAACAAAAATGTGAGTCATCTGTCAATGACTGTGAAATTGATAGGCTAGAATTTCCCCCATCCTATCTCTAGCACGAACGTTCCCTCTGACAGGCCTGTTCGTCCTAAGGGTTGAGAGTGTTGGCGCTGAAGGCTTCGGTGACCCCGGAATTTTCTCGAATGGACACTCCAATTACGAGTTGGGAACTAATGTTATACCTCGGTAAAAAAACAACTAAAATGCAGCACGATGGAAAGTGATATGTAGCAAGTGCGACGACATACGGTATCGAACAGGTTTCAGGGAATTGTTTCCTTTGAAGGTGAATGAAAAGCCATATACAGTTGTGAATGATTTGGAAATGAAGCTTTGATATGTGCAGGTAAATAGTTTAGTAGTACGCCGGAGGACCAATGAAAGTTTATAAAGTAAGAACCCAAAGCAGACGGCTGAGTTTGTGTATGACGTCTGAGCTGTGATTTTCTCCAGACGATTCGGCGAGCGACCTGGAAGTCCCAACAGGCGCGGGCTGGATAGAGACTGGAGCTGCCCGGTTGTCTAGTTTCTCGCCATTCTGCCAGATGACGGCTAATGCTCGTGAGTGACCCTAGAGACTCGTTGGCCGCCCTGGGTGATGGACGAAGCGTTGATAAGCCAGGCAAGAGTAGCCAACTTGTACGCTGTCTGTCAGTGGAGCGAGTATGGATACAGTCATCCGTAGTATTGACAGATGAGCCAAATTATAGTCGTTTGCGTTTCACAGAGTTGTAGACTGATGTCTGAGTTTGCAAGTGAGTTGCATTTGGCGAGTTTTAATTCTGGTAGTAGTTCTGAGCAGCTGTAATAAAGTTGTAGGACTTCAAGAATTGAAGGGAAACTAGATTTGTTCTCATTCCAGGCTCAGTAATTGTCCGAACAGTCTCGACTAGTGAATAGAGAGTAGTAGTTTTGTCTCAGTACTTGTCTTAATAGTTGAAGAGTGAGTATACTCCAAGTTAGTCGTGCCGCGTGGGAGCACAGTTGTATTTATTTTTGCGGATGTTATTGCGTCACGTGGCAGTGTTAGCTCGCGTGTGGTATGCAGTGAGTCGCGAGGTGCCCGCAATGGCTGCTCGCTATTTGTGGGTATTGTCTTCTACTCTGGGGAGAGGGTCGTTCCGTGAAATTGGTGGCGATCAGATAGTCAGGCGGTGAGAAGTGAGGTGCCAGCGATAGATTTGGAGTTTGGTTCTCACCAAACCGCGGCTTCTGGCATGCCGGTTGAGGGAAGACGGGCGCGGCCTATTTGCAGATGTAGATATTTTGCCGGCACGATTCTTTTAACGTTCTGTATTAACGGGGGAGGGCGGTGGCTGTTTTGCAGAGCACTGACTTCCTGTTCGAATCCCTGCGTAAGTAGGAATCTCTATCTGGTGATTTGCTTTAAGGGGGTTCTGAGGTCGACTAAACGTCCCTTTCAAGTGAATGCCAAGATCATTCCTGGGGGTAAAGGCGGTCGGAGCGTTGTGCTCGCCACACAACCTCCTCCTTGTGCCGACGGCGACGAATAGGTAGAGCCCTACCTGCACCTCCCCTGTGGAACACATCGGTCTGTGTGCAATTGCACAGGGATACCTTTACCAATGGCGAGGGAGACTTGGAATTTTTTGTACACATCTGGCGGTAGCTGGCAGATATTGGAGCGATGGGGGCTAGGTAGCCGACGCAGGCCCGCTCGCCGGGTGAAGGGCCCGGCCCTTTGCTTATGACGCCTCGCCGAGCGAAGGGCCCGGCCCTTTGCTTATGACGGCTCGCCGGGTGAAGGGCCCGGCCCTTTGCTTATGACGGCTCGCCTGCAGCCGGAACGGAACCTGGGACCTTTCAATAGCTTCATATCTTTGAGTGTTCGGTGCATTTCGTTCGTGCTTTGATGGAGGTGACAGCGCCGTGGGAAGGAGGTTCCCGCGAATACCTTTCGCGTAAATGACTTTCTTTTGTTATTGAAGGTGGCATCAACATCAAAGTCATTAGCGACCACTATTGGGTGTAACGTTATGTGACTGAAGGTGACACGATATGATGATAGGGGGTGAAAGGACGAACACAAATGCAACCATTGAACCCTCAACCCTTGGGTCTAAGATCGCTACGACACTGCTGGCTTAGCGATCTCGGCCACAGGAGATGGGCGTAAATGACTTCGGCCCGTGCATCTGTGCTTTGAACGCGCAGCCTCGTGCTTGGACATGGCGGGAGGAGCGCTATTGGTGACGGCGACAGCACCACTGAATCCCCATTGACGCCACGTCGGTGGCCACGCGCGGGTAGAAGCAATTACGGGCTGCGTCCTGGTGGCAAAGTCGATCGTGAGATTGTTCGCGAGATTGAACAGTTTTGATTCTGCGAAGGACTTGGTTAGTCGGATCGCATTAGCAACACAACCAAAATATCTCGGAGGGGACTGCACTTTGAAATACGTGTTTTAAAAAACTAATTAAAATACCCAATCCCCAGCATGCGTTTTTTGGTATGCTGGGGATTGAAAAAAAAAGAGCAATGTGTCGTTTATGTGTTCCTATTGAGGGCATTTAGCACTATCTGCAACAAAAGTGTAAAGAAAACATTTAGAGCCGTTTTTGAAAAAATATTGTTTTTGTAATTTTCCAAAATTGCAAAAATTGCATACAATATTCCGCGAAAACTATTTAATTTTCAAAACAATGCACATGACCTTCAGGAAAGTACTAAATATGGAGAACAAATTTTATTTGAAGGAAAGATATATCTCTTCAATTTTGTAGTTGTAGGAAGACGCCGAGGAAAATTGAAACTTCTGCATCTTTCGAAACATTAAACATTTACCATTTTTATTCGTGTATTTTACTTTATCCGTACAAAAAATTTAAAGAAAAAATTAGGAACCGTTTTAGAGAAAATTTTGAAAATGTCCGTCGGGCTTCATGTAAACTACCCCAAAAATTTGAAGACAGTTTTTCAAAATCTCAAATTGACTGGGGTTTCCTCATTTTGAAAAAAAATCCTACGTATGATGTAGGCGCTAATGATGTTCCCAAACGAACTGACAGACGGACGATTTGCTTTCAATTGGTTATCAAGGACCCTTGTCCCCCCGTCCGTCCGTCTGTCCGTGTGTCAGTCTGTGTGTCCGTCCGTCCGGTGTATGTGAACAACACTAGCGCTTAAACAATGTGTACGATTTTTTCGAAGTTGAGGAAACACCTGTCTATCTGGCCTGAGTGGAATCTCTCCGATTTTCAATTCAATAATTTTTGGGAGTACTTTACATGAAGCCCCCGGATATTTTCAAACTTTTTTCAAAAACAGATCCAAATTCTTTTTTTAAATTTCTTCAAAGAATGGAGTAAAGTACACTTAATAAGGTGGCATAGGTCTGAGTTTCACGGATAACTCTCAATTTTCGAAAATTGCAAAATTTTAATTTTTTCCGGCTCTTCCTACAACTTCAAAACTAAGATAGAAATTTGTTTCTCATAGTAAGTTCTTTCATTAAGGTCATGCGCATTCTTTTGAAAATTTTAGTGGTTTTCGCGTAATCTTGCGTACAATATGTGCAATTTTAAAAAATTACAAAAATGAAATTTTCTAATGCAAAAATGAAAGAGGCTACAAATTTTTCTTTCAAAATTTGGTAAGGATAGTGGGCAATGTACTCCATGAGATGACATAAACGGCATATTGCACTATTCTTTCGTTTTTCAAAAATTACTAAAAGTAATTTTTTGGTCTTGTCTCTTACGTCATTTACATTTGCATCAGCGGCGATTTGCTCACATTATTACCTTTATGAGTACATGTGCTTTACATAATTGAGTTTCTTGATAAGTTCTCTCACGCCTTTAATATCCACATTTTCTGCAAATGTGTAAACAACGTTGTATTTGTGAGAGTAAGTGCTTCATATGTCTTCGAATGAAGTTTCTGGAAAATGTTCGGTGAAAAGAGCTTCAAATTTTGCAATTTTAGTAACACTTAAACGACATTTTCTTAAAACCGAAAAATTAATAAAATGTCTAAAAAATGTACTTTGGGTGGCGATAGATGGCAGCTGGCAAACGTATGTGTCAAGTCCGAATAGCTATCCGAGACCAAAGGAAATATAAAACTAATACGTGAAAAATCTGTGCCATTCTGAAACACCACTAGTTCGTTATCACGACCCGGCAACGAATTTTTTCTACCGAAAATTCGCCATTTTTTCCCGCAGCATTACAGTACTTTCCGTATATTAAGTATCTTACTCCGTTTGTATGTACGTATATGGGAAAGAACTTCACGCAGCCGTGAAGTTACAGATTGTGCCATAGTTCTTGTGGTGGAACAACTGCGCGGCTGACTGGCAGACATCGGGAGAGAGAGAGAGAGAGAGAGAGAGAGTGCGGGGAAAAAGTGTAACTGTGACTGTAACTTTAGAGAACGAGTGATAACTTGACTGGCAAACTATAAAAACTTCAATGTTAGTCTGTAAGTTTAGATTGTAAATGCAAATGCGTGTAAATATTGTAAATAAGTCGCGTGTAATGTAGGTTTTGTTTGTAAGTATCTAATTGTCAGTATTGCCACGTCACTCGCGGTCTCCGCGAATGACGGTGAAGGTGGGTCGCCTTACCTTCCAGCTAGCTCAGGTGGTAGAAAGGTGGCCTGAAAGAAATGGGATGGCGAGTGGACGTTGTTTCAGCAAGAAAGAACATATCGAATGAGGTTAACGTAAAAAATTTAATGATTCAAAAAGAGATTAACCTAGATTTACACTACCATGCACGAGCTAGTGAGTTTTCCCCGTAATGCAAACCAAAATAAGCGAAACAAGAGAAATTAAAATGAAATTATTACAATCAACCACAGACAAAATGCATTACACAAAAAATCTACGACTAATTTTATTAACGGCCAATGCGCGGCCTGAAATATTTCCTTCCCTGTTTGTTTTGAGCTAACTGCAAAAGTTAATTCCGTAGCGCCTGAGGGGCATTTGAGCGCTTTCGGCGAAGCTCTCGTACACATCACCTTCTGGAGATTTTCATGGTCATTGCCCCATTCAGCGTGGTGGCGTCTCAGAAAGGGGCGCTTCTCCCGAGCGGCCCGGCGGCGGAGGAGGTGGAGGCGGGTGGCGGCGGCCAGGTCGTCTGGGCCGCGCAGTTCTGCGCGCCGCTCCGAGGGAGGGTGTGCGGCCGGGAACAATGCTACTCTCAGCTGGTCGAGCGGGCGCCTTCAGGTAGCACTTTCGACGGACATTGACGTAAGCGGTGACGATCTTGACGATTAACGCAGTCACTTCCACGTGCTTATGCCAAAGACAGACTAATAATCACATCTACTTCAACAAAATCAATTGTTTTGGTTCATCGAATCGTGGCCAAGCACGGCACATTGAATAACTTGAACCGATAAAACTAGGGTTTAGTGAATTGATCAAGTCCGAAAGAGAAACTTTCTCTTGAAAAGTCTAGCCACAAAATAAATCAAGTGAATGCGGTCACAGAGTGTCTTCACGAAGTCTTACTAACAAGCGCCGCAGTCGAAAGTCGAAAGCAGAGCGATACTCAGCCAAAAGCCGAAAACAGAATGCTATTCAGTCAAAAGTCGCAAGCGGAATGCCTCTCGGATGTCACTTTCTTTCTGCCTGTTGCCTCGGTCCCCCTCCAAAAAAATTTCTTAAGTTCGAGAATGTTCTACTACAATTTCGAACCCGTTCGGCGATAGGCTACAGGAAATTGCGCAGACAAATTACTTCGTCCAATCGCTGAAGGCGTTTGAACAGGGATCTTTAATGGAAAACTTCCAGTATCAAGTCTGTCTTACGTTGTTTACTTGGACGCACGTGCAAGCCTAGACATGCGTCGTAAAAGTGGGCCAGGGCAAGCCTAATTTTTGTTGACATCCACTGGGTGGTGGCCCAGGGGCTGGAAGGGGTGGGTGCGTTTTCTTAAGGAACGCTTCCCGGAAGACAAAAACGCGGAGGGTGAAGGCGGGTGGCGGCGGTCGAGGAGGCGCAGCTGCACGTGTCGAATTAGAGCGGGGGGAGTCACGCCAAAAATTCCCCGGCGCCAGCGGAGGCGCCTTTCGCAAATTATTGCCAGAGAAATGTAGAAATTAATGCTAATTTAATAAAGTTGATATTCGGTAACGCTACAGTATGTAAGTTTAGATTGTAAATGCAAATGCGTGTAAATATTGTAAATAAGTATCGTGTAATGTAGGTTTTGTTTGTAAGTATCTAAGTGTCAGTATGTAAGTTAAGATTATAAGTACAAAATGTGTGAATAGTGTAAACAAATAGTGTGGAAAGTAATTAGAAGTTTGTAAGGTAAGTATTAGCAAAGCGAAATATTATTATCTGCGTGGCAAATTTTTTGATTATAGATTATATTTGGCACTAGCTCATAGCTGATTTCGGCCAAGAGCATGAGTTGTTAAGGTTAATGGTTTAGGAGACTCGGCGCAGTTTTCTTGTAAGGGGCCGTTCTATGGGGTACATTTTTGGAATTCGAATCTGGCAAACTGTATCTAACCGGTCCGCGGCAATTGTTTTGATTACAGATTATTTTTTACACTTTTTTTGCAGCTAATTTCGGCGCACATAATGAATTGTTAAGGCCAATGGTTTTGGACACACCGCCTCTTTTCCTTGAAAGTGGCTTCCGGAGTGTACATTTCTGGGATTCGAATTTCTGGGATTGAAACTAACCGGTCCGTGGCAAATTATTTTATTAATGAATATATTTGCCACTTGGTTAGTGCTAATTTCGGCGCACTGTATGAATTGTTAAGGCCAATGGTTTACTAGAGAATGCGTCTTTTTGTTGAATGGAGCTAATTTAAAAGGTCCATATCTGGGATTCGAACCCGGGTAATTGAGTCTAACCGGTTGGCGGCAAATTTTTTTATTACAGATTATGTTTTTCACTAGTTTTCAGGAAATTTTGGCGTAGATTATGAGTTGTTATGTGTGATTTTTTACAGGGGAGTCATTTAACTTCTTTGATGGCGCTCTCATGTTGAACGTATCTTTAATTTTTGTTTATTTCTTAATATTTTTTGAAAGAATGGAGATATCTTCATTTATCGTATAGAAATAAAAAGTGGCAAACTTGGAGTATAATTTTGTTTGTATACCTGCATTATTAGCTGATTTAGAGGTGTGGTCCTGCTAACTTCCATTGGAAGTTAGCATGAACACTGATTTTTTAGGGAAAATGACCTGCGGCAAATAATTTGTTTTCGCATCTTAAAAACGGCAAACAAGCGGCAAATTATCAGCTATGCAGTTTTGTGATTGGATGAAATGGTCCTGCTAACTTCCAGGGCGTTACTTGGGATTCTCAGTTTCTTCCCCCGGCCATTAATTACTACCCCTGTTTGACAGACAATTGAAGTGAGAGGGAACGAGTGTAGGTTTCTCTCTCAATTCTCGGCTCGAAAACCTCCGATGATTTGACGAAATTATTTTGCGACGCACTAACCTTTCGCCAATAGCCGCCGGATTTAAGCAAAATTCTTGAAAGTTCTAGAACATTTTGGATGAATTTGGTGGGGAAGGGAAGCTCGAAGGACATCGCGGATGCAGCGGCGAGAGAGAACGTAGGAGGCAGTCAGAGAGGCCGGTCGTGGTCACTACGGCGTTCGGCGCCGGAGAGATAATTTTTTTTGTGTTGATCTTGTGAGAAAGCTTAAATTCATCAGGGGAGAATTTGTGCGCGGCCTCTAAACAGCCGTAGATCGTGAATTTTGAGACGCCTCATTTATAATCACAATCGCGCAGGGAAAGTGACAGACGCGTACTCGTGCCTGAGCGTATTATAGTGAAGTATTCATATCACTTACGAACTTGCCGCGATCTTCAAAGTGCAGAGCAGTGGACTGAAGGTGTTGACACCATTGTGTCAGGCAGACATTATCTGGTGATTAGTAGCTGTGAGTGAACGGCGCAGTGTATTTGATCGACACTCAAGAGCCCGGCACCCGCTACCTGCTTCGACCCGCTCGCTCTACCCCTCCGAGCGGTGCCCTCAGTGTGCGGGCCGAACCCGACGCCCTCCCCGCCAGCTGGCAGCCCAGGTCATTCAACCCGCTGGTTGGTTTTGTAAGTCGCTCCGCTAAGGTGGTACTACGCCCTTCAGGCGCGCCCGTGGTCAAAAGTGATAAACAGTTGAGAGAACAATTTCCCTTACCTTTTGACCAGGCGGAGAAGCTAAGATTCCCGGCCGCGCTTGGCCATCAAGAAGGAATCAGCGTGGAAGTTTGTTAAATTTATTGTAATAGTTTCATTTTTCAATCTTTTCTGTGCATGTAATTTTGGAATTGGGGAAAAGGAGAGCATGCTCGCCGACATGAGTGGTATTATCATGACCTTTTTTTGCTTTTCTTTGCTGAATAAATGCCACTTGTTTTGTTAACATGATTACAAGTCTCTCATTTCTTACTGGCCACCGACTTCCACCATCATCATCATTTTAGGCACGCCCTTCTACCCACTGAGCAAACCGGCAGCCAAGTCTTCCGCGCCCAACTGGAGACGAGTTTGTCGCAATATATATATATATATATATATATATATATATATATATATATAACAAAGTCGTATTAGTTAAACCATTTGTAGCTCAAGAACAGCCGGACCAATTTTAATTATCTCTGTTTTGTTGGATTCATCTGCGTCGCGAATAGAAGAATAAACAAAAATATATCGAAAAAATGGGGCCAGATGGAATTGAAGATTAAAAAAATTAAATATTCTTGTACATACAACCTGCTGCACTCAGTAGGATCTATCTCGTTAAGTAACTCCTAATTAAAATGAAATCTTAAGAAAATGTCAAAAAAAATACTTTGGGCGCTGATAGAAGGCAGCTGGAAGTGTATGTGGCAAGTTCGAATAGCTAGCCGAGATCAAAGAAAATAGAAAACTAATACGGGAAAGTCTGTGCCATTCTGTAGCAGCCACCACTAGTTTCATTATCAGAGCCCAGCAGTGAATTATTTTTCTGCCGAAAATTCCCCGTTTTTTCGCTCAGCATTACATAACTTCCCCTGTACTACGTATATTACTCCTTATGTACGTATGTATACGGGAAAATAAAAATTGTACATTGATGGAATTTGGATTAAAGTTTCACACCGAGATCGCATCCACCTTTAGCCCGTCTGAACCGTGACCCACCCACGGTCGGTAGAATTGCAGTGCACTTATTGTTTGTGACGCCATGAGTGACGCAAAAGAAATGTGGAACTGTGTCAAAACAAGCGATTCGTCTTGGAAACGCGCGTATATTTCTGGTCACATAAAAGCTGCGCCTATCGGAAAGTCACAGAAAATACATTGTCTATTAATCTTATGCTTTTGAGAAGGAAAATGAATTATTTATTCTTAAAATTATGAGAATCATTGTGCTGTTTATTTTCACGTTAGTTGACTCACCTGCATACATCAGGATAATGTCGTAATAAATATTTTCGATATATTTAATTATCAATAGTTTATTAAAAGTATAGTGAAGCGTGTTAAATTATGAAAAGCGTTAATTACATAATATAAAATATCTGGTTTAAACATAGTGCTTCAGTTTTAGATACCAAGGAGCAATTTCTTTTTATCTGCAGGCCAAACAGTTACTTCTACTTCACCACAGCCGTAGTCAGATCCATCATAAAAATAGTCAAAACGCATTTTATATTTTCCACCTGGTAGGAAAGGGAAGTTCTTCAAAGAAAGTAATATGGCAGGAAATCCTTCCATAAGATAGGAACCCTGAAACCAAATATAGCTGTTAAATAATTCAATCTATCGGTGTCTCTGCTCTAATATTCTATTTTCTTGTTTGGTCGGGAAATATTAACAATTTCTAGTGATAATGCATATTACACAAATAAAGTTACTAATAAAACGTTTTATTTTTGCTAATAATCAACAAATGTGGTATATGAGGTGTGTTAAATGTCATTGCGTTGTTGGATATACATGTGGACTAGTAAAACATATTAGAACGAGAAATGAATTTGCCAATGGGTTTCTGTTTCACTATTTGTATATTCAGAGTAATTTAACCAGACAATATTCCTACAATTCAGAATGTTCACGAAACAAGTTATTGATTCAGAGTCCTAAAATCAAGAAAATTAAATTAAGAATTATGCGTATTAAGTGTTTTTGCTGTTTTCATTATAATGTGTAATAATTACAGTTCTACGTTTTTTATGATATACAAGAGCTGCAAAGTGGAAATTACTATTTTTCATATAACTTACTATTGGAATAAGACATATCAATTCATTTGTACTTACCGCTGGAATAGGGCATTCTAACTCATTTGTAAATCCGGAATGTTTTTGTATGAGTTCCATTAAATCAGGCGCAGTCTCCATCAAATTTTTGCAGTAGTTTTCTAACTTGTACTGATAAAATTTTGCCCAAGACATAGTGCTCCATCTCCACACGTTTACTATAACCTATAATTTTAAGAAAGCAATATATAATTATTTTTATAACAATATTCTACGAGTGTGTAGTTTGTCATAGATGAAGGAGAATTATTATGAGCATACAAAATGCATTTTTGGACGGCGGGAAAAGCTATTTGAATGTATAATTTTGTTTACTTTCGACAGATACTTAAATAGCTTAAGTTGAGCAGTTAAGTAAAATGAATTCATCGTTATGCTGAAATTCGATGCATGGCGAAGCCTCTCTTAGAGAAATCGCCCTCCAAAAGAAATTTAAAAATATGTTTAAAAATCTATTTATTTATTAATAATGGATTTCTAAGTTGTATTATGTAACGATCATATCAAACTCTTTCTTTGTCGGTTCGTTAACGGCCGTCCGTAACGCAGTTGAAGCTGTTGCCAGGGAAGAGAGAAGCGTTAGGCTCCCACTTCATTCCGCCATAAGGCCTGTGTAAAACGAGGCGGCGTGACGTCATGCATTCACTGCACAGGCTTACCGGCGGACGAAATCCTACAGAGAGGCAGCCTTCAAGGGTGGGGGGTCTAGTGTCTGAAGAAAGGCGTGCTCACCAGATGGCATTACTATGCAGTTCATCGGCTAGCATTGCGTTTCAACTAATTTTCCCCATACGCGGTAGGAGCGCTACTCCCTTAAGTCTGTATCAGATTTATTAATAGAAGTACAATACAGGCAATGTAATACACTGTAATGTATTGTAATGTAATGCAATGCAAAGCAATGCATTTGCAGCCTTCCCCGTTTATAAAACAACGACCCGCGACTACATATAACGTTAATATAACAACAGCAGCAGCAGAACAAGAAGGAAAAATCAAAATAGTTCAACTAAAACCCCTCATTAGCTTAACAAGTTGTGTATTTCTCTCAAAATTTACTTTTGTTTTGCCGTATAGTATACTCGTACGTACCTATAGTATAGGGAAAGTTATGTAATGCTGCGCGAAAAACCGTGGATTTTCGGCAAAAAACTCTTATTACGGGTCCCTGGTATCGAAAAAGTGTATAAATCTCGATGCTAAATTAAGAAAAAAAATTTCTAACCTGTGGTGCAGCCGGAATTCCGGTTTTGTGGGTCCTTGATACCGAAAAACCAATTAAAAGCAAAAAGTCTGTCCGTCTTTCTGTGAAGAACGCTACGGAGTAAACCATTTAGCCGATTTTCTCCAAAATTGATACTCCCCGATTGATCTGACTGATCTGGCGGCCTCTTGAATTTGAAACTGATATTTTAATTTTGAGGGTACTTTACATGAAGCTTCTGGGACATTTTCAAATTTTCAAAAAATTGGCGCCAACAATTTTGACTACATTTTATTGTTGGATAGTCTAAAAATCATTTAAGAGAATGGCGTAGGTTTCATGTTGGAAACACTGGTATTTAGAAAATTGACAAAATTCAATATTATTTCGACATCTTCCTACAACTACAATTATGAAGATATAATTTTTTTCTTAATGAAATGTGTTTATAAAAACAATCTTTAAATAAGGTCATGTTCAATATTTCAAAAACTTAAGTATTTTTTTCGAAAATTTGTATGACACAGACAAATTTTTATTTTCTTTAAACCATTTTATCTTAAAAACCGCTCAACGTTTTTGACCTGAGATAGCATAGATGAAGCTTAGGAGAATGTTGCAGGTTTCTTGTTCGTTGAAATGTCTGATTTTGCAAAAATTTTAAAAACTTAAAACTTCTCGGCGTCTTTCTACAACTACAATTGTTAAGACACAATTCTTTTTCTTAAGGAAATATGCTCATCAAAAACATATCTTCAAAAAATGTCATGTTACATTTTTTGAAAATATGAGTAGGTTTTCTATAATTTCCTGACAAACATAATTGTCGAGGCAGCGAAATATGCGATGTACTGAGGACAGCTTATGACTGGGAGTGCGAACGAACATTCTGGAAAACGCTCGGTCGATCTCTGGAAACACACAATGTGTCCCTCTCATTAGAAGATAATATGAAGAAATAACCAACCATTGAATAAATCGTTCACCTTTTTACCTGGTTCTCACGGAAAAGCAACCTCCTTTTTGTTAATTTTTCTCCAACACGTTTCGCTGGTTACTTGGGGCTCCTTCCCGCTCAAAAGGCGGTTATTCTCTGGCAGGCAGTGAAGGAAGGCGACACTAGTACCAACTTTGAGAGCTTAACCTGTTCTCATGGAACGCACGCGCATTGCAACTTGTTCCCTGTGTGAACAACAAAACTGCTGAGAAGTTTCTGTTTCGGCGTTTGAATTTGGCGACAATGCTATTGTAGGTTAAAACGGAAATCTCCATGCCATTTGCTTTGTGTATATAGCGTTTTGCGGTGAGGGCGAAGTAGGAGCTGCCGCATGGGGAAGCGATGCTGAACTAACAAGCCAACGAGTCAGAGCAGAGATTCATCCACGCTTTTCTCGCACCCAGCACACGGTTTTGGAGGGAATTGTTTATATGCCCGACGCGGTACGTTTAAAATGCAAAATCTGAGCTGGTAATTAAGGCCAAAGATTGTTATTAAAAACCAATCTCCCGCCACGGCGCCAAATTTGAATCATTTATTGATGCCACTGTGCCAACAATAATAACCGGATTCATTTCTCAACCCAATAGAAATGTTATTTTCATGCAATGGCCCCAGAGGCATTGCCGACCACAAGTTTGTTTTGTTTGGGCCCCGGTTAGACTTTAACAAAAATAATAGGGGAAGCGCAAAACGAAGAATTTTGCAATAGAGGAAAACAGTTTTGAATGGTATTACATATACATAGAGGCAGATTTTCTAAGAACGGCAGGGTTATGGAAGCACTGTGGGCAGAGTTTAAAGAAATAATTTAAAATGCTTTAGAAAAATGTCTTCCATTCAGGTTTATCACCTGTGACATTATTATTCGATTCCTGCTTTTATTAGTGAAAAGGTAACAAAAAATTGAGCGATTATTGAGAAAATGCGAATTCTTCTAAACTACATTAAATGTAAGTAGAAACAAAAGGAAAAAAAACAATTTTTGGACAAGTAATTCGACTCGAAAACTAATTCGGTAAATAAATTGTACAAAATCCTCTCTTAAAGTTTTAATAATTTATAACAGATTTTGTTTAAAGCAAAAATCACTATCTTTAACTATGTAATTTTAAAATATTAAGTATTTGCAATTTTCTTATTTTCTTTTTCTTCTTCTAAGACGCAAATGGTCTGTTCCATCTCAGAGGTCATCCTGCCATCTTCTTTTTGGGAATCCTACATCTCGATAACCGAGTAGAGCTTGTTCTTAGATAAATAGTTATTTGTGATAATTTGGATGTTACCATTCTATTTATATGATTCCCCCATTGGCATTTGTATTCGTTCCTATAGATGGAACATTTTTAGTGTGGACCTTATCTCCACACTTGGAACATTCATCTCCACAATTGGCCAGTTTATCCTTCTACACTTCTCAGGAAGCGCATTTCTGAGGATTCAATTCTCCGTTTCTCTGCTCTGTTCAATGCTCAACTCTCACTACCATACATCAAATCTGGAACTGCCATGGATTTATAAAATCTTAACTTTGTGTCTCTGTAGTTTTTTAAAGCCCTTTAATTGGTTCCACAAATATGTTTAAAATATGTATAATTTTGGTTTTTGATCAATGTCATTTAAGAAGGAAGCATAATAGCCCAGATATTGAATGTGTGGACTTTTTCAATAGTTTTGCCATCTAGAACAATTTTTGAGCGATAAGAATGATAGATGGAAAGATATCACTTTCGATTTCGAGACGGATATTTCTATATTGTAATTCTTTATTATATTTCAATTTGGATCGGGCAATTTGTAAATCAATTTAGGTAGAAAAGATAATAAAAGCAAATAATATAGTGTTCAAAATGGTGGGATTTAATATAAAATTAGTTGACTATTGGCATTGGCATTCTTGGATGGCCTTCTTTTAACTTTAATTAATTTTTACTTTCCGGTATGTATAAGTATGAACGGAGAAATATATGTAGTGTAGGAAAAGTTATGTAATGTTGCGCGAAAAACTGCGAATTTTTGGCAGAAAAAAATTCATTGCCGGGCCGTGATAACGAAAAAGTAGATAAAACCTGTTGCTAAATTAAGAAATACTAGCGTACCCGTGCGAGATCTCTCGAATGTTAAACCCCACCCTTTCCCTATCCATTTGTCTATCCTTTCCATTAAGAAGGCCTTAATGAAACGTGTTTATTTGTTTAAAAAAATATAAAAATAACCTCTATTGTACCTACTAAATACCCAACAAAACTAACAATGCAGTTGATGTTGAAAACATATTTTCAATAACGGTTTATTCAGTGTTATTGAGAAATATTCTTAGAACAATTAATACTTCTTTAAAAATAAGATTTGAAATAATTATTCAATCTTCCATGAGAGTTAGCCTTTCGATTTCCTTAATTGTCATAACAATATTAGAAAATGTTTTTACACTTGAGAAAGCCAAGTAAAGTGCGAAAATACCGGATTGGGTAGTTACAACCCTACTCTTTGCAATATTATTTAATTTTCCTTGATTTGTTATGAGGAACAGAGCGAGTTTTAGAGAGTCAGGGCGCCAGCGTGCTGGGGTGCAAACATTGAAAAATTATCTGTACACTAAACAGTAATGGATTATTTTCTTCGTTCTTACGTACCTCAAGAAAAGCAAGTCCGAGCCAAAAAGTAATCAAACTAATATTTTATCTTTGAATACGTAACACTATTTGTTACCGTTAGAAACAGTTTAGTATTCTTAGACCTCACTTCGGTACATGGGAATGTTTCTCAAAGTATGTTTGCGTATTGAATATCTTAACGAACTGACACCTTGAGTTTAATGTCAAACGGTGTATTATTTACAATATGAGTTTGCAGCTGGGCGTTGATGCACATACTTGGAGATACCACCAACATATTAATCGTGCGTTTGTGCAGCGGTTTAAATTTACTTGCTTTTTACTTTCCCGTATACGTACGTATACACGGAGTGACATACGTAGTATAGGGAAAGTTATGTAATGCTGCGCGAAAAAATGGCAAATTTTCGGCGGAAAAAATTTAATTGCCGGGCCGTGAAAACGAATAAGTGGATAAAACCAGTTGCTAAATTAAGAAAAAAAATCCTCTATCTCGTGGTGTGGTCAAAATCCATGATTTGTTGCTCCTTTATACTTAAAAATCGATTGACGGCATTCCGTCCGTCTGTCCGTCTGTGGTCAACTCTAGCTCCTAAACCGTTCGGTCGATTTTCTTCAAAATTGATATTCCCCAGTCGATCTGATTCTAGTCAAAGCTTTGTGATTTTGAAAAAGATTCTTTAAAATTTGATTCTTTAAAACTTTATATGAAGCCCCCGGGGATTTTCAACATTTTCTCAAAAACGGCTCCAAATTTTTTCTTTAAATTTCTTGTATGAATAGAGGAAAATACACTTTTTAACATGGCATAGGTCCGATATTCACGTAGAGCTCTGAATTTTCGAAAATTGTGAAAGTTTGAATTTTTTTCGGCGTCTTTCTCCAACTACAAAATTGAAGATAGAGATTTTTTCTTCAAATAAAATTTGTTCTGCATATTAAGTTCTTTAATAAAGGTCATGTAAATGTTTTTCACAATTTTGGTAGTTTTCGTGCAATATTGCGTGCAATATGTGCAATTTTAAAAAATTACAAAAACAAAATTTTCTCAAAAACGGCTCCAAATTTTTTCTTTAAACTTTTGGTAAGGATAGTGGTAAATGTACTCTATCAATGACATAAAAGCCATTTTGGTCTATCTGTTGGTTTTTTCAAAACTTACCAAAATGTAAATTTTTTTACTTGTCTCTCACGTCGTTAATATTTACATTATCGGCGATTTTTTACATTATTATATTTACGAGTATATATGCTTTAAATAATGTCAAGTAAAGTTTCTGGAAAACACACCGTTTTCTGTGAAAAGTAGCTCAAATTTCAGCATTTTCAGAAATGCTCAAACGTCATTTTCTCGTATATGGCTGCAATTTTTTTCTTGAAACTTTTGTAACGGATAGTGCTAATTACACTCATTAGTATAGGGTGAAGTTTATTTTGAGTTTTTTTTGTTTTTTTCAAAAATTATATAAATGTAATTTTTTTTAAAGATCTCTCACATCTTTAATACGCACATTATCCGCAATTTGTAAAGATGATTATATTTGTGAGGTAAGTGCTTCAAATAACTTCAAATAAAGTATTTCGAAAACTCAAAAATTTTCTGTGAAAATGAGCTTCAAATTTCGCATTTTTAGTAGTGCTAAAACGCCATTTTCTCTTAAACGGCTCATAATTTTTAAAAGAAAATGGCCATTTACGGCTAGGTTTTTGTGTTCTTTAATATTCTAAAATTAATGTTTCTGTTCTACCAATAGGAAACCGAAAAATTAAGAAAATGACAAAAAAATGTACTTTTGGCGATGATAGATGGTAGCTGGCAAGAAAGAGTATGTGGCAATTCCGAATAGCTAGCGAAGACCCAGGAAAATAGAAAACTAATACGGGAAAGTCTGTGCCATTCTGTAGCACTACTAGTTTTTATTAATTCACGTATTATTGTGGGCCAGCGCGATTTGATTTTTGTTTTTAATTTTATTTCATGCTATTTTACTTTAGGTAATTTAAAACGTTTTTTCTTTGTGTTGTGTCGTACACAAGTTTTCCCCTACTACCTCCGCGTACCGGTACAAGAACTCTCGCATGTTAAACCCCACACTCATCCCTATTCTTTTATTTCCATTCTAAGAGGGGAATTTGTTAACGAAACTTGTGTATTTGTGTAAACTCTAACTTGCAGTGTACTAACACAATATCAAATAAAAATGAAAAACAATGCAATGGATGTTTTAAAACAAATTCAATAAATATTTATTCAGTATTATGGAGAGTTTTCTTGAAACAATTCAGACTTCCTTAAAAACAACATTTCATCTAATTATTCATTATTCTTTGACAGTTTACTTTTAGCTTTTCGTGATAGTCACAAAAATATTGGCATTTTACTTTTGAAAAAGCTATGTCTGAACCATCTGAAATGAAAATTTCATCCAATCACTGCTGATAATGAAAATACTGGTACAATTAAAACACAAAAACAGTCTTCACTCTTTACTGTACACCCATATCCCTCCACAATTAGGTACACAGCACTTGTAGACCACGGAAAAACGTTAATTCAATGGTTTCACTACACGCATAAGAAATATCTTCATAGGTATTAAGAAACTATAATAGTACTTCTAGTTGTTGCGGGAGAGCACATCTTGAATTAGTGACTATAAAAATTAACGTCATGAGACTGTACAAACCACGGCGTATAGAGAGAGCGTAAATATAAAGGAATCTAAGCCTTCTAAGCGTGTCGTCACAAAGATTACCATCAGCAAACAAGGGCTGAAATACACAGGTGGTTTTGGTAATATCGAAGCGCCGTACCGAAAAATTTCATTGAATATCCAAGAATGTTTCATCATAAAGATTATGGATTGCAAAACGTTTCTTTAGAACGGTTTCATTAGGAGTTATTTGACAATATAGATTAGAAAAAAATGGCAAGTGCTGCGGGATGCATGTGAGTTGAATATTTAGATAGATAGATAGATAGGGTTTATTCTACAATTGGGCTGATGTTGCCCGGTGGCAGAATACAGAAAACCAAAAGTACATTAAAAGTACAAAACACAATTAACTATAAAAACAATATATAAAAAATCAATATAAAAATCAAACGATCATGCAACTGCATTTACATGCCTATACATATACAACAAATGAAACTACATATATACTAACATTTAAGTAATAAACTTACTTACATATAACACCAACATTCATACATACAAACATACACGCTTACATACATATCATACAAAGACAAAAGAACACTCGCATACACACCAACCTACAAGTATTCACTCACAATCATATTCAGACAAATATGGATAATCACTTTTACCTACAACATAATAATATACAATACTTATAATAATTTTTACATTTCTAACACGTAAAACACTCGTTAACATCAATCAATAAATACGAACTTTTGTCAGAATAGCCTATAAAAGACGCTTAATATTAGCGAACTAAACTACGAAATGAAATCACTTCACTGCACTTCACTTCACGTCACTGCACCTCATAACACTTTACCTAAATACTAATAGCTCAATACTTTTTAGTTTACTACCCATAATCGCACCTTTCACTTCACTTCACTTCACTGCACTTTTCACCCTATTGATTAATTTCCTATACTTTTTTTCTAAAACCACGCGCTGAGCAAGGAAAGGGCTCAAAAACTGTCGCAGGCAAATCGTTCCAATCTACGATTGTTCTGTTTACAAAGGAGAATTTGCCTACGTCCGTTCTTTGAATTCTAGTTCTAATTTTATATTTATGATCAAATCTATTAAAATAATCCGGTTTATCTAGCCTTCCCCGTATTTCCTGCCATGCAGGGCCACCAGTGTAAGATTTATACATTACGCAAAGTCGAGCCCTTTTTCTCCGATGTTCTAACGATTCCCAACGTGCAGGTATGTTCTTCCGAAAAGTGTATTTTGCCGCTCTGTTTTGTATCCTCTCTAAGCTCTTCTTAAGTCCTATTCTGTACGGATCCCAACAACTAGCTCCATATTCCATTACTGGCCTAACAAGCGAGGTATACGCGATTTCTTTTGCTTTCGTATTGCATTTTTTAAGATTTCTCATGACGAAATGCAAAGACCTCCAAGCTTTACCCACTACGTAGTTAGTTTGTTTCTCCCATCCCAACTTGCTATCCAGGAGGATGCCAAGGTATTTACAGTTTGAGACTCGCGGAACTACGTCATTACCTAGCTGATAAGGCAATGTATGAAAGTCTCTGGCCCTACAAAATGTGATCGCTTTACTTTTATTTCCATTTACAGTCATTTTATTAGCTCTTGCCCAATCATTAATCTTATTTAAATCTTCCTGTAGTTGAATCATATCGTGCTGTTCTGTAATTTCCCTATATAATATACAGTCGTCGGCAAAGAGTCGAATTTTTGACGTTATATTTTGCGATATATCATTTACAAAGATAAGAAATAACAGTGGGCCAATGACACTGCCCTGAGGGACTCCGGAAGTAATGTTACCCTTTTCCGATAAATGCTGTCCAATTCTAACCTTTTGATTTCTATCGCGAAGAAATTCACTTATCCATGCTATTACCCGCCTGTCAATTTTAGCATCAATAAGTTTCAATATTAGTATGTCATGCGGTACTACATCAAACGCTTTGGCAAAATCAATAACTATTGCATCCACTCTTCCCCCAAAATCAATTACTTCAGACAAGTCTTGGGTAAGGGAAATAATTTGACTTTCACAAGAAAAGCCATTTCTAAAGCCATGCTGCCCGCGAAAAAACCATTCTGTCTGATCCAAATGATTTCTAATCGAATTAGATAATAATTTTTCAAACAATTTACAGACTACTGACGTAAGACTAACTGGCCTATAATTTTGCACTTCACATTTTTGTCCACTTTTAAAAATTGGCACTATTAAAGCAGATTTCCAATCATCCGGTACGCTTTCATTGTTGATTGATACATTGAAAAGTCTGACCAAATATGGTATTATTGTCTCCCCTGCTATCTTTAGCATATCGGATGTAATACCATCCGGACCGCAAGACTTACAGTTTTTCATTTTCTTCAATTGTGAACGTATTTCCCTTTGATCAATTTTGAATACATGATCCACGTTGTTGTGCCCTATAACAATTTGGTTAGCTTTTTGTTTGTATACGGAACAGAAATAATTATTAAATACATTGGCTTTCTCTTCATCATCTACGATATCTACGTTATTCCATCTTACAGGAGGTGTCTCCTCCTGTTTACCTCGACGGTGACGTACATAGTTAAAGAACTTTGCCCAAGCGTTTTCATTATCATCTAAAATTAACTTAAGATATGATTCTTGCGCAGTTTTCTTTTTATTTTCTACTTCTTTCCTAATTTGTCGGAATTTCTGTAAATGTACCTCGCTGCGATGCCTATTGTTATACGCTTTTCTCATTTTTCTCTTCAATTTGCGAAATTCCGTGTTATAATACTCTGGGTCTGAATTCTTTTTTAAGTACTTAAAGGGAACGAAACATTGCCGAGCTTCCTCAATAATTTCTTTGAATTTTTTCCATATGTCTTCCAATCCTCCGCCTAACTTTTCGAAAACCGCGTAGTTCAGTTTTAAGAAATGTTGCAGTCCATTTAAGTCAGCTTTACGGTATTGCCAAATTCTATTACCGATTTTATCATTTACCCTTGAAATAGTAGCATTTATTTCAAGAACTACGGCATTGTGGTCACTTATTCCCTGAATAACATCGCAATAGTATAACATGTCTATCGGTCTAATGAGAAAAATATCTAACATAGAATTTTGACGCGTTGGCTTGTCAACAACTTGCGTCATTCCTGCATCCCAAACTAGTTTATTTATTATTAACTGTATTTTTCTATCGCATACTTCGCCTTGCCAATTAATATCGCTTAGATTTAAGTCACCCCCAATAATAATCGGATTACTGGTTCCATTCAAAGTTTCCCCCAATTCGAGAATATTATCAAGAATGGAATAATTACCGTTTGGTGGCCTATAACATGCAATAAGATCTATTGTCTGCGAGTTGTCTACGTTTATATCTACTCCTATCATTTCATAGTCAATGCTTTTCCATTTCAAGTTCGCGTTTATATGTGATTTAACTAAAATAAAGACCCCCCCGCCTCTAGTTTCCCTGTCCCGGCGAAATATTTTATAGTCGTTTCGACAAATTTCTGAATCTAATATTTCTTCAGTAAGCCATGACTCCGTACCGATCACTACGTCAGCATCACATGCCTCAATTACGTTCCAAAGTTGAATTTCCTTATTAACAACACTTCGGCAGTTTACCTGCAACAGCTTCAGAGCTCCCTTACTCACCCTTAATCCTTTCTCGGAAAATGAATCTCGCAATTTAGATAGGTTTTTAAAAAAAAATCCTTCATATTTTTTAAAGTCAAAGTGCATTTAAGTCGTCACATTTCACGTCTCCGTGAAATTTTCTTTCTTTAGAGACCTCATTTATAAAAATTGATTTGCGTCTGAGAGCCGCAACGGAAAGATATACTACTGAAATAATACAGGAGACAATTCCTTTAACATGTGATGTAGCCATAACCTCTGTTTTATGGATCCTTGATACTGAAAAACCAATTCGTCTGTCCGTCCAACTGTGAACATCACTAGTGCATAAACCATGCGTATAATTATTTCCATATTGAAGAAATTCCTGTTGATTTACCTCCAGTCAAAACATTGAGATTTAGGAAATGATTCTATAAAATTTGTGGGTACTTTAGAAGAAGCCCCCCGGACATTTTTAAACTTTAAAGGCTTAAAATTTTTCTTTAAATTTCATGTAAAAAAGAGTGAAATGCAGTTATTAAGGAGGCAGTTAATATCAGAGTTATTATGTGTATTTTACACTTTTGTCAGAAGAAATGTAAAAAAAAAAATTAGAGCAGTTTTTGAGAAAATTTTGAAAATGTCCGAGGATACTCGTGTAAAGTAACCGTAAACCCCAAAATTTTGAAGAAAGTTTTTCAAAATCTCAAAGCTTCGAGTAAAACGACATAGACAGATTTTTTTAGTTCGGAAAACATCCTACGATACTGGTATTCAGAGACGGACAGTGGGACTGGCAGACGGTCGTTTTTCTTTGAATTTGGTTTTCGCAACAAGGACACACAAAACTAGTATTCTGACTATTGACACTTGTTAGGGGATTTTTTCCTTAATTTAGCAAGTGGCTTTATCCACTTTTTCGTTTTCGGGGCGCGGCAATGAATTTTTTTTCTGCAGAAAATTTGCCGTTTTTTCGCGCATAACTTTCCCTACACTACGTATGTATATATTACTCCGTAAAAGATCTTGTACTTGTAAAAGATCCTCAATCCTAAATGACGCCTCTGAGCTAAATTCAAATCGCCTGTTTCGTCGCCCGAGATAATACCTTCTTTCTCCGCTAGGTGAAAGGAGCGTAGCGAAATTTGCATGGTCAGACGGAAGAGCGGGCCTGATGGCCCGAGTCTCGCCACGTAAAATAAGGCATTAACTAACTAACTAACTCCGTATATACGTATGTATACGGGAAAGAAAAAAAAATGTATTTCGGTCGGCGATAGATAGCAGTTGGCAAGAGTATGTGGCAAGACCGAATAGCTAGCCGAGACTGAAAGAATTAGCAAAGTAATACGGGAAAGTTTGTGCCGTTCCGTAGCACTAGTTGTTTACTAAGGTCCGATTAAATTAAGAAGGTGATTGACAGTTCTGTGTGACGTCAGGACGCCTCTCCCGTTTCCATGGCAACTGCCAACCAGAGAGACAAAACGTGACGTGTCAGGTCCCTCAGTTGCCACTGACGAACACGGGGGACATTTGAGCATCGCACAGAGACTTCCCTGCCGCCGCGCCGCCCGCGTTTCTGCCTGTGCTGCGCGCGCAATGTGTACTGTGTTGTGATGAGTTGCGTTGAGTTTGGCTTTTGTCGTATTTTTTACATTTTTACACGTATTTTTTGAAGTGTTTGTTTTCGTGTCCCGGTAACACGTGCTCAGTGGTTTGCGACCTGGCAACGTCGCTCCCCTCCACTCACAAGTGTCAATCACCTTCTTAATTTAATCGGACCTTATATAGCATTTTTGAGAAAACACACTTTAACTCTCACTCTTACAGGAAATCACGATTCCAAGGAATTAAATGGCTTTAATAGATCTTTCTCCAGACGAGACATACAGCAAACTGATTTAATATCATAATACCAATGGCTGATTATTTTGGAGTATTTTGGACCTTGTGGAAAACAAAAATTTACAGAGTAAAATACTCATGGTCAGTAGTACAGGGTTAAAATCAAACTATTTTCAGGTTTGTTCTATAATAAAAATTTACTACATAATGTGTTTTGCATTCATTGTCACGAAAATAAAGTATTTTAAAGCTAAAAATTAGTCAGTATTGTGATTAATGTGGTTTTACGAACTTACCTTCGACTTACTCGTACCGAAGTCATTAGTCAGACTCCAAAAACCATAAAATTTAACAGCATCATCTTGATCCTTTTTAGGCTCGAAATATAAACTGAAATTCTTTGCTGAAGCATCCTCACACATTACAACTTTGTGTATTTCCACATACTTGTAGCGTCCCTAGAAATATAGTATTCGGTGAAAGGTAGGTTTACCCGTGGGGAAACCACACTAGCCCTTCAACTATTGGTAGACTTTTTAACAAAATGAGTTTTCCTCGATCAGTTAGGGCTCATCGACATGGGAATTTTAAAGAATTCTTTGAATTTTGACAACTCACAAGAAACCCATGGAAATTTAAGAATTTTTCTTTTAAATTGCTCCAAATTTTACTTTAAATATTTCCACATAAAACATAATGGGCCAAACATAATGAGCCATATAACTAGGCCACGACCGAGTTCCATGTGATTTGGAACTGTCGAAAATTCAAACAGTCTCAATTATTTTTGGCGTCTTCCTACAACAAGATTCTTGAGGATTGTTATTTTGTTATAATAAAATATGTTTATCAAAAGCATCATAAAATAAGGCAATCATACAATTTTGCATAAAATGTAGCCAAAATCGAAGCGATTATTAATTTGTAGTGATACAATTTGCAATAGACTTTCCCGTATTAGATTTCTGTTTTTTTGGGTCTGGACTAGTTATTCGGAATTGCCACACACTAGTGTCATCTGCCATCTATCGCCGCCCAAAATACATTTTCTTTACATTTTCTTAATTTTTCGGTTTTCTAATGATCGAACGAAATATTAAATTTAGAATGTTACAGAACAGTAAAAAACTATTATAATGGCTATTTACTTTGAAAATTTTGGAGACGTTTTTAAGAAAATGGCATTTGAGTACAATTCACAAATACCATAGTGTCTACAAATTGCTGGAAATGTGCATATTAACAGTGTGAGATATATTTAAATTCTAAATATTTGAGCAGCATTTGTGTAAATTTTGAAAAAACAAAAACGACCTCAAATTGAACGTAAAGTCTAATAAAAGGGCGTAATTCGAACAATCTGTTCGAAAAGTTTGAAGAAAACCTTTTTGAGCCATTTATGAGAAAATGGCGTTTGAACGTTTCTGAAATGGTGGAATTTTGAACTAGTTTTCACAGAAACTAAGAGTACAATACTTTTATTAAGGACGCATACGTCCGATTTTCACGGTTAACTCTGAATTTTTGACAATTGGAAAAGTTTGAATTATATTCGGCGTCTTGTTCCAACTTCAAAACTGCAGATAGAGATTTTTCCTTCAAATAAAATTTGTTCTCCATAATGAGCTCTTTCTTTGAGGGCATGTATATTTTTCGATAATATTAGTTTTCGCGCAACAATGCATGCAATATATGCAATTTAAAAAAAATCAAAAACAAGACTTTCTCAAAAACCGCTCCAAATTTTTTCTTTAAACTTCTGGTAGGAATATTGCTAGATGCGCACTTTGAGATTATTTAAACCCCATACTGCTGTATTCTTGTGTTTTTTCAAACTTTACAAAAATGTAATTTTTTTGACTTGTCTCTCACGTCGTTAATATTTACATTAGCGGCGATTTGTTCACATCATTATATTAATGAGTACATGCTCTTCAAATAATCTCAAGTAAAGTTTCTCGAAAACTCGAAAATTTTCTTTCAAAACTTGCTCAGAAACCGGGATTTTCAGATGCGCTCAAACGCGATTTTCTCAGAAATGGTTTCAAATTTTTTCTTCAAAATTTTGGAACGGATAATGATAATTGCACTCTTTAATATGACGTAAAGTTCATTTTTGGATATTTTATATTTCAAAAATTATACAAATGTAGTTTTTTCGAAAGATCTCTCACATCTTTAATATGCACATAAACAGCAATTTGTAAACATTAAGTTATTTGTAAGTGTAAGTGCTTCAAATGACTTTAAATGAAGTTTATCTACCCCAGACCCAAAGAAATAGAAAACTAACACGGGACAGTGTGTGCCATTCTGTAGCACCACTTGTTCTGTAGCACCCATTTTTACTAAGTTTTTTCTAATATGTTAAAATGAATATTTTCCATTGCAATGCTATAAAAATAGAATATTTTGACCAAATTCGTGAACTTTTGAACATATTTACTTTAACATTTTTTCTGTTCTATAAATAGAAAATTGTAGAAAAGGAGGATATCATTACTTATGTGAAGGTTTAATATCTGAAAAAAAATTCATAAAAAGTACTTGGAAACGTTTATTTATTTTTTTTACTTCATTTCTTGAAATGATATACGATATTAATTACTTTTTGAAAAAACAAGTAGTGCAAATGATTTGCAATGATTCTATTTTTGATGCGGATAGTGTTAGGGTTACCGGAAGGCTCCAACCGTCATTTTAAAATGGCTACGTATTAATATTTTTTAGTGCAAACGAAAATTCTAATGAAACAATCTTGTACAGAAAATTTAGGATGGTTCCAAATTTTTACTTTGATATTGATTTGAATTGCATGTAGGCATAAATGTATTAAGTGAACAAGAGAGAAGTATACTTAGTCGTGTATGGAATGTTTGGGAAACGACATTTTGCTGATGGATATTTCATATTTTAAAAAGGTATGAATACACGCATGTATTCTATATCAAATAGTTATTGGATTAGGTGTAGTACATTATGTATGATTATTACGCATTTGCGAGTTCAACGAGTCAAAGGAAAGTTATCGTGAACGATTTACGTTTTAGGCTGAAACTATTGACAGATAGATAAATTTTTGTAGGGAAGTATTTTATTGCAGTGTAGAAAGCAAACCCTTGGCTTGTGAAGGATTAAATTGATGAGAGTAAGATCGATTTGGTTTAATTGAAGTAAAAGAATAGTGAGAAATGGAAGGAATTGAATGTGTGTCAAACACTATTTTCAAAGTTGTTGAAAGTGAAACAAAAGAGACTTTATTTTACGTAACAGAAAAACTTTTGTCAAGCTGGGATCCACTGTGTGTTATCGAATTTTTGTAGATATTATAATTGTCTAAGTGGTTAACGGCACATTGACGTGAGCCACAAGGACACTAAAACACATACCCAAGTTCAATTAAAAGCACTTTATTTGTATTTCAATTGCCTCGGCGTGGGGTCAACGATTAATTATAAACGCTGTTAATCGAAATCGAATACTTTTAACGAAATCGAATCAATCGATAAAGAATACTTTTGACGATGTGGCAACTGATCGAAACTATGGGGAAAATGCCTAAAATTCTACAAAAATAATATATGAGTGAATATATTTAATTCTTTTGATTAATTTGATTATTTTTATTTATAATGTGAGAGCTAAACTCTGAAACAAGTGGACCGATCTCCATGAATGTTGGCACTTCTCTACACTGCGCTGTAGAACAAAACAAAATATTCTCGTCAAATGCAACGCGCAACACACGGCAGCATTGTGACTATATAACGCTAAATAACTTCTAAATGAAGCGTTCTAGGGCCTTAGAAATTAAGACCGTGCAGAATCTGTAAGTAAATGTGAATGAGAGGGACAGAGAGCGGCAGACCCAGATACACGTAGTGATAGACAGGAACAGGGTGAGGGAAGGAGGGAGAGACAATGAGAAAGGAAAATCAGAGGGGAAAGAGGGAGATCAAGAGCTGAACAACGTCTATCGGGTTTTGCTAGTAATGACTGTACCTCAATTAATTTATTTGTATGAACGAAAATTCGGGTGCCACAGTTTGGTAGAAAAGATTTAGAATGATTCCAAATTTTCTTCCGAAGGTTGCGGTGGCAATGCGGGATTGGCATCACTTGAAAGTGCTCTATCTTGTAAATTGTTTGGTACAAAAAATGCTATTGTAGAACAAAAGGATACAAATGAGGTACAAATGAATGGTAACGGCTTTAGTTGTTTTCACTGTGGTGAAGATGCTAACATCTCGGGCATGCGGTTTTTCTGTCACTGGTCAGCGTTCATTGCGTTGGCTTCCTGGGAATTTGCTTATAGGAAACTTGCTTATAGGAATAGGTATATGGTCTCAATATGTATCGTGCACGTAATAATAACTCCCTTTTTTATTTCCTAATGGAAAAAACAGGCAAGAAATTTGTTAGAAATGTTTTCACGTATGTTGCCGCCATTGATACTGGTTTTTACCACTGTCATATTTATAGGACACTTAATTTTCTTGCAAATTGCTCTTAGATGAAATAAAATATTGGGAAAAAATATATGAACATATCCGAAAAACTACAGTAATTGATACATGATTCACAATTTGAATGATATATTTCATTGGTTTTTCATTGTATTGAGTTCTATGAAAGCGTACTTTTGGTAAGAAAAAACAGAATATTCAGAAATAATTATTTATTAAGTAGGTTAGCAGTAAGTAGATAAGTAGGTTTTTCATTGTATTGAGTTCTATGAAAGCGTACTTTTGGTAAGAAAAAACAGAATATTCAGAAATAATTATTTATTAAGTCAGCTAAAATTATTCAATCAATTATAATTTAGTCAGAAGATAAAACTGTTAAAAACAGTATACATTGACAATTGATGAAAAATTAACAAAATCAGGATGAGCAAAAAATGCGAAATGCACTGTCAAAGAAATAGGATTGTGGTAAAAAATGGGTTAACCTCTCGCGAACCTCGTGAATCACGACTCTACTCTAATCTTTCTCCATTCTCTTGACCCAACAGACCTCTGTGTGTGCAATCCGGGGGAACTCTATGCATAAAAAAATGTTCAAGAGTCTAACTGGGGTAAGGACTGTTAGGGACAAACGGCGATGTTTCCAGCGGAGCAGCAGGTACTTCGAAGGCAGCTTTGAAAAGGGTTTGCGAAACCGAAAAGCTATACCAAACTGCAGAGAATAGGGAAGTGTTTGAGGGTGTCAGTACCGTTCTGCGGAATGAGTAGCGATGAGTTTGCTCCGTTTTCATGTCAGTGTTTGTGAAAATGCTCATTTTGTGAAAAAGTTGTGCATTCATTAATGTAATTTTTGTTAGAGTCAAATTTTTCACTCACCATCACCTGGGCTAATGTTACAGAAAACGTTGCGGCTGCAACTGATAATAACAAAATCGAAACCATCTCGGATACACTAGACTATTCGTAATGTTCATCTGCACTTTATGTGCTACTGCATTTCCTTATGAAGCCGTTGCATAATGAGAAGAAAACTGGAATATTTTATTTCGGTGGAGATAGAGATCTGTTTGTGTGAATGCTATTCAGATAATTTTTGAATTTGAATAGGTAGATGATCTGAAACAAATTTACAATGCTATATATTATTAGTAACGACCATTGAAAAATAAGAATTTGTTAGATTAACTGATGTAAATATACAATGATGATAATTTTCAGTAATGCCCATTAATTAATAATAAGCATTTTCCCGTGTGTTACTACATTGATAGTTTTTACTTTCTCGCCTTGCGAATTCTTCGTAAGAAAAAGTTATGTAATCGTGCGCCGAATTTTCGCCAGAAAAACTCTTATAGCAGGGGTCTGGTAACGAAAAAGTGGATAGAACCTGTTGCTAAATTTAGAAAAAAATTCCTCTAACTCGTGGTGTAGTCAAAATTTATGTTTTATGGTTTCTTGATACTGCAAAATCGATTGATGGCAAAACGTCCGTCTGTCCGTGTGTGGTCAACGCTAGCGCCTAAACCGTTCAGCTGATTTTCTTCAAAATTGATATTCCCCGATCGTTTTTACTCGTTTCAAGGATTCTGGAATTTGAAACCGGTATTTTAGTATTTGAGGGTACATAAAGCCCATTTTGAGATTTTCAAAGTTAAAAGAAAATGGCTCCAATTTTGTTGATTATATTTTGTTGTTGAATAGTGCGAAGAATGTTTAAGGGCATGATGTAGGTATCACTTTCGTTGATATGCCCAATTTTTCGAAAATTTCAAAACACTATTTAAAAACTGCAAAATTGAAGATAGAAATTTTTGCCTCTGACATAGTCGGTAGTACAAAATTAGCACTTTAAATAAGGTCATGTATCATTTTTTGGAAAAACGAGTAGTGTTTGCGTAAATTACGCTTCAAATTTACAAAACAAAATCTCAAAAACCACTCCAAATTTTTTCTTTAAATTTTCATCACTTATGTAATGAGCGACCATAATAAATATGGTCTTATTTCTACTTCTAGGAAAAATTGTGAGGATTCTTCGCGTAGCTCAAGGAAGTGGTATTTCCTAAATTTGCAATAATGTTTTGGCCGAAATATCGTAAAAGGGTGACACATTTGTGAAATCGATCTTGCAAAGCCAGAGTCACCCCGAAAATTACACGTGCCACCTGTCACCGAAATATACGCACCAACGCAGTGTTTCATGTGACTATATATTGAATAAACTTGATTTTCTGGATGAATGTTGGGTTGTTGGATAAGATTAACTTCTACATATTCTGAAGTAAAGACAATTCTTTTATTACAGTTTGGTGTTGTACAGAAAATAAGAATAATATATATCAGAGAATTCAAATTTTGAAGAGACGCAAAAATAATACTTCTCAAAAGACTACAATAATAGTTTCAAAATATAAAGCGATTGCTCGCATGTGAAAAATATCTACTACAGGACGTTGTGCATTAATCAGCGCTTTGGAAGAGAGTTTCTTTTCAAAGAACTAATGAATGTGACGAACCTAAGAAAGAGCTGAACTATATTAGAAGACATTGCGAGATCATTATATCTGTATTTTGGAGAATATTAAAGTTAAAAAAATATGCAGAGTAGGTGTATTTTCCCTTTTGGCAGGCTAACGGTGGACTAAGTATTACTTGATAACATTTAATGTTTGCATAATTCGATTGTTTTACTTTAGCATCAGTATTTTTTTCAGTTTAGTTCTTAAATAACAAATACACTTATTTATTTTTGTGTTAGTGGCATATATCTTGTTGGGTGAAATACCTCCGAAATCTCCAAACACAATGGACGGCCCAAACATCGCCGTGCACTCCGTGTAATTACAAGAATTGGCGCGCGCTGTGCAGGGGTCCAGTATGTCGGAGCCCTCAGAAGATTTCTAAGTAGTACTGCAGATGAAAAGGACTTTCTTAGGATAAGAAGTATGGAAAAGAAAAAAATTGTAAATTGATTGATCGCACCCGACCTTAGTCCGTCAGAACCGAGCCCACAGACGGTCGTTAGAATTGCAGTGCACTCGTTGTTTGTAAGTGACGCAAAAGACACATTGAAATATTTAAAAAACAACGGTTCGGGTCTTCGAAACGCGCGTATATTTCTGGTGACATACAAGCTGCGCCGTATTGGAAAGCCACAAAAAAATACGTTGTATATCGATTAACGCTTCTGAGTAGGAAAGTTAATTATTTGTTGTAAATATTATGAGAATAACTGTGCTGTATATTTTTGCCTGGGTTGAATTACCTGTATACAAGAGAAAAAAATAATATATCGTTTATTACAGTAAAGAGAAGGATATTTAATTATGAGGAGCGTTGATTATGTAATGTTATAAAACATATGATTTACATTTAACGCTTCATTTCTATTTGCCAAGGAGCAATTTCTTTTTATCTGCAAGCCAAACGGTTACTTCTACTTCACCACAACCGTAGTCAGATCCATCATACATAAAGAAGAAACGCATTTTATATTTTCCACCTGCTAGGTATGGAAAATTCTTGAAAGGAAGTAATATGGTTGGAAATCCTTCCAAAAGATGAGAACCCTGAAACCAAAGAAAGCTGTTAAATAATTCAGTCTAAGGGTGTCTATGGTCCAATATTCTGTTTTGTTGTTTGGGAGGGAAATATTAACAATTTGTAGTAATAAATGTGTATTACAAAAATAAAGCTACTAATAAAACGGTTTATTTTTGCTCATAATCTACAAATTTGATAAGGTGTGTTGAATGTCTTTGCGTTGTGGGATATACATGTGGACTAAGAAAACAAATTTCAACGAGAATTCAAATTTGACAATGTGTTTCTGTTTCACTTTTTGTATATTTAGAGCGATTTAATAAGTCAATATTCCTAGAATTAAAAAATGTTCACGAAACAAATTATTGATGCAGAGTCCTAAAACAAAGAAAATTAAATTAAAAAATATATATTATGTGTTTTTGGTATTTTCATTATAATGTATAATAATTACAGATTTACATTTTGTATGATTTACAAGAGCTACAAAGTGTTAGATTTTATTTTTCATGTAACTTACTATTGGAATAAAACAAATAAATTCATTTGTACTTACCGCTACAATAGGGCATTGTAACTCATTTGTAAATCCGGAATGTTTTTGTATGAGTTCCATTAATTCAGGCATAGTCTCCATCAAATTTTTGCAGAAGCTATCTAAATTGTACTGATAAAATTTTGCCCAAGACGTAGTACTCCATCTCCATACGGTTACTATAACCTAAAATTTTAGGAATGCATTATAGTTTTTGTTACAGTATTCTACGTGCGTGTAGATTGAGCGTATAGATGAAGCAGAATATTTATGAGCATTTAAAATGATTTTTTGAAGGGTTGTAAAAGCTCTTTGAATGATCTGGTCATGTTTTCTTTCGCCGGATAATTAAATGGCTTAAGTTGAACAGAAAATTTAAATAAATGAATTCATCCTAAAGCAAAAAATCGAAGCATGATCGAAGTGAAATGACACATAACGTTAATATATCAAGAGAAGCAGCAGCAGAACAAGAATGAAAAATCTAAATAGTTCAAGCAAACCCCTCATTAGCTTAACAAATTGTGTATTACTATCAAAATTTACTTTTTTCAACCATAATCAGACCCATTTTCCTGAATGCATATACTTTCTTGACACATTTCATGACACATCATTTATTAATATTGACTCGTAAGTGTAGAAAATAAATTCCTTAGACTATTAACACACGCTCCGTAGCTCATTTCAAACGTCTAACTTTATTAAGACTATCCTCTGTGATTAAACATTTTTCCCAATGTATACTTTTGGAAGCAACAACATTGAGTCCCATTTCATTTTTTGCGAGAGGAAGCGAATTACGTACTGATTAATGAAAACTGTTATTGACTAACGTAAAATCGCTGATACTCCAAAACTAATGTCTCGAACTATCCTTTTCTTTAGCGAAGGAACCATTAATCCATGTCATTACTCGAGTATTTCAGCACTTTTCTTACAAGAAACTTAAAGAAAACACTGGAGCTACTTTTGAGAAAATCTCGAAAATGTCCCAGGGGCTTAGTTAATGCCTTATTTTACGTGGCGAGACTCGGGCCATCAGGCCCGCAAATTTCGCTACGCTCCTTTCACCTAGCGGAGAAAGAAGGTATTATCTCGGGCGACGAAACAGGCGATTTGAATTTAGCTCAGAGGCGTCATTTAGGCTTGAGGATCTTTTACATGCAAGTAAATCTACTAACATGGGCCAGCCGGCTTTACTTCCCCTCCGCGGAAGGCGTACGAAGGATTTTTCCGCTTCGATCGGGTTTGAACCCGCGAACTTGGGTATGACAGTCCGGCACGCTAACCGTCACACCGGGCTTCTTGGTAAATACCACAAAATTTAAAGAATGTTTTTCGAAATCTCAGAACTCGGAGTGGATCTCAGAAATGAATGAGAGAAAATCCATTTTGGAAAAAATCCTGAGAATATTTTGGCGCCAGTATTGTTGACGGACGGATGGATAGACGGTCGAACATACAGACGAACGGATATTTAAAAAAAACACTATCGGTATCAGAATAAAATGGTCGGTACCAAAATGTGTATTTTTATTGAAATCTCGAAACGGATTTGTCGCACCTTGACATAACATTCCCTATACTACATATATTATCTCGTATAAATGTACGTACGTATACGTGGAAGTAAAATGAATAATGAAGTTGCTAAAGACCTTTCTGTTAATGCTATTAATGCAAACAATTGTGGTAAATTAAAATTTTTTAAAAAAATTTAAATTTTTTTAAAGAAAAATTTAAAAATAATTTTGTAAATATTTAACAGATTATACCAAAAGTTGTAGGCAATTTCTTTAAAATGTATTTTTTTAATATGATAAATAGCTGTGAAGACTAAATAAATCAAATATATTTATCCGTCAGTATCATATAGATTTGATTTATTTACTCTTCACTGTAGTGAAGCAACATTTCGTGTACGTCACGCGGGCGGCGGCGCGGGTCGCTCCGTCCGTGGGTTGTTGACTAGAGGATACAGAATTTATTTTAGCGATTTCCTAGCACGGGGAAATTGGGGACTGAAGGCAAGATTCTTTTTTGCGTTGTTCCACGCGACCACCAAGAAAAGAAACGCAAATGCATTGACAATAAACATTTAATTGGATATGCGTTGAAAGCAAAACAAAAAAATACACAGTGACGATAACGACACTAAATAAACAAACACAAAGAAAACACTTAACAATATTCAACAAAAAATCCCATCGAAAGAGAAAATCAACTGCAAAATTATCATGAACTAATTTCATAATTGACCCACATTAGAATCACATCAGTATCTTCTGTGAAAAAATAAATTGAAATTCAACAAATTGAATAAGAGAAATCCCTGGTGGGAATGAGAAGTGTGCGTAAAGTCAATCCCTAGATAAGCACCTGCATTTCGCATGACAGAGTGTAGTATTACTTTCTGCTTATTAATTTTTGCCGTTAACTGTCAACATTCACTGCATCAACATTCAAATATAATTTCTTACACAAAATTCCATGCAATTACAAAAGAATATCTTGTATTCAATCAAAATGAAAAAATATAGTTTTTTGAAAACACAGAATAACCAAATGAAGTTTTTAAAAAACTATAGAAAATTGCCAACTATTACAATATCTATTTTGAGACATTGAAGTTCACTTAAATTCTTCAACAGTTCATAGCGAATATAAATTTTTTTTAATACTTTTAATTATAGACAAGTAACTCTAATTGCTATCTGACTTGGATTGAACACTATGATCAAGAATGTTCTCTATAGTTAGAAACCACACGTGCGTCTCATTAACATGACAAAAATTCCTTCAAAAATTGGTGATATTCTACCCTAAAAAATATACACTACTCCACATTTCTTCGACAAATGGTACAAAATTACTATCATAATACCGATGGAAAGGATACCCAATCACCGAACAAGAATGTCAATGGCAAAAACCATCTCCGACAGTGCACTAATACAGTAACTTGCACATGGAATTACAATAACAAACCATAATTGGTTGCTATAAGTTTAATAATTTTTTAACTGAACATTTTTTAAACTTAAGAAATTGATATTCTTTTCAATTTGCCGAGAAACGAAAATCTATCAGAACTCGTTATTTTAGTTAGCAATCTGTTGTTCATGGAAAGGTGGCACTTTTTGGGCTTAATTTAATAAGGCATCAAGATAACACTAAACAAACGTATAGGAGCACCTTCAAGAAATGTGATGGAACGGGGTGTCCTTATACTTTTGCTTGGAGCTGTACATACACACACGCACGCGAGCGCATGTACACACGCACACACACAGATATACATGTGTATAAACACACATTTATATATATATATATATATACACACACACACACATATATATATATATATATATATATATATATATATATATATTGTACCCGTACTTACCCGTACCCGTATATACCCTTACTTACCTTTATCGGTCGTCAGGGATGCACATATTATATATTCTTCCGGCCGTTCTTACAGTACTCCCGTCCCCGGGCCGCACCGCTTTGCGTTCGCCCCTCCGCCGACGGGGCGATGCCTCGCGCAGCGCCGTCCGTGCTCGTGCCTCTTCGGGTCGCAGGATGCCGACGTGGGGAGGGACCCGTTCCACACCCGCCTTCGATGCTCTTCCGCTGTTCCCTGCACGACGCTGACTGCCGATATCTTGTAGTCCACTGCCGTTGTAACGGGCCTACCGTGCGTCGCCCGCTGATGCTTCTCACCTCTGCCGTCCGTAATAAGTCTTTCCTTCTCCGTTTCACAACTGGTTTTTTGATACTGTTCCTCTACATTCACTCGATGCTATCCTATTGTCCGCCCGCGTGCATTACTTTGTCAATGCCGATTTCACCACTTTCAACATATTCCGATGATTAATCTCACTCACTCCGATGACGTCGTTGTTTCCGCCTGTTCTCGAAGCTACATATACCAAACATTAGCGGGTTAACTGCCGCGTGGGAACCCACATGCAGCCGCTCCTCCGCACTCGCCCACGTGGATGTCTTTACGTGCCGATATTGTCTTATATTCACTTCAGCCAAATCACCGTTTTAGTTCACTTCATGCCTTTTCCCACCATCTTGTCCCTCCCGATGCCTATCCTCCACGATGGTTTCAGATTTCACTACTGTCCGTGATCTTTCTTCCACACACCACATGACCGTCCATTTCATTCCTCCGCCATCGCTCCACTGCTGGTCGGTCCCGTGATTCCGTTGCCTTCAGTTCTTCGCACTGAACCGACTCCGGCACCCGACTCCGTCGGCGTGCCGGCCGCTACCGCGTAGTTCAAACGTTCTTCATGCTCAGAAACGCATTGTTATCATTGTAGTGATAACAATTCGTTTCAATATATATATTGAGACGAAATGGACGAAGTCCAGTCGTCCCGTGAAAAATCCGTGCTGTATCCGCACGCCATAAGAGCCCATGCAATTTGAAAACCGCGCGCCGTCGACGTCAGAGAGTGACGCAGGCGACGGCTATTTTCAAGATAAGCGACCGAAACGACGGTTGCCCATAAGAGGAAGGCAGATAAACCCACACTAGCCATTGGCCGGTGCAGGTCACGCCAGGGGAGGATGGAAAAGGCATCCTGGCAATCTGCATAGGGAAAGAGTCTCGTAAAAATTTACGACGAAGCAAGACGTATGCTAGGAGTATCGTAAGAATTTCTGACGAAGCAAGACGTACGCTAGTACTATCGTAACAATTTCCGACGGGGCTAGACGTATCCTCGTAAGAAGTTTCCAACGGAACAAGATGTCTGAAAGTGCGCGGGAGTAAAGCTACGCGGACCGGATTTCAAGAGAGTTATTCAATGAACTATTAATCGAAGTTAATTCGTGAGGAAGATTCCGGAGAGGACAGGAATTTCGGACTGTGAGACTGGAGTTGTGCCTCACCGGGAAGTTACATAATTCCCGAGGCAGCAAAAGCGTGAAAGCAGACGCCCCACGCCACTGCCTTGTCACCCAGGCTGCCGAAAACTAGTCGCCCGACACCGGAAAGCCTTCGAAGAAACATGAATTACAAAGACTAACGGCGTCCAAATTCTTTGAATTTACAAGTAATTTGCACGTGGGGGAGAAGAAAGAAGACTGGAGGTGCATCCGAGAAGCTGGTCCGGAACGCGGAATCCTGCGAGGACGAGAGGCGCTACGGGACAACTCGCCGTTTGCATCGCAAGGTCGCCATCAGCAACGCCGTTACCCTGCAGGCGCGCCGGGAGCCCATCCCTCCGCGCGGCTGCGAAACCGGCGAGGTCATCCACCCCGCCCGTCCCGACTGCTAGTAGGCGAGCTGACGCCCGCCGGAACGCGAGAGAGGGGAGGTTGGTAGAGGTATTTCGTCGCCCTATGAAGAACGAGCGTGAGTACCCGTAAAATCACATACATTGACGCAAAGGTAGAAACTGTTAATAATTCAGGAGAGACTAATACAGACAATTTTGGGTTTGAAATTAGTTTTTTAATTCAAAGTGTTATTGTAAATGTGATTCAATGTGGAAGGCGATGCTTACTGCCACCCAAATCAGAGTAATGATTAATTTTCTAAGGTAGTAGTCAGATAGCTCCAGCTGGAGGCAGGATTTGTAGAATTAATTTACATGTAATGTGTATAGTCAGCACGCGGCGAAGCGGTGGTTTGCCCGCGGCGAATTGTAAATTGTGTATAGCTTATTTCAGTCAATGAAGGAAATTTCAAAGAACTTGTGAACTGTGTTATCCCCTTGTCACTAACCAATTAGGATTTCCTGGGGGGGGGGAGAATCCTTGAAAACAATTGATAACCAACCGGCAGGGCCTGGCGACGGAGCGGCGACAGGAGCGCCGCACAGTCCCGGTGACACCCACGCCAGAAACACTTCTCGTGGGGTACAAACGCCCTGACCCGACGAAGGTTGATTAATGCCGGCACGTCGCAAAGACACGACGTGTTCCGTCGCAATATATATATATATATATATATATATATATATATATATATATATATATTTTTTTTTTTCTAACACTCCTCTTGCTCCTCACAACATATAGGTCCCAACCGGGCGTGTTCGAATGAATGCTCGCGTTGAAACGAGCTTTTCTCTGGAGGCAGGATCTTTAGGGTATGAGAAAGGTATGAACCCTCGACACAGAAATCAAAGTGGATGAGTAACCAAAGCACATATATTCTAAAAATAGGAAGTTGTAAAAAATCATACACATATGCTCCCTAATTACTAATGATCGCTCTCGATCACAATCGGCTTAACCTAGGTTGTAAAACGGAAACTAATTGCAGAGCCGTTCATTCGACAACTTCAAAGTAAATCTGCAAACTAATAAATTTTAAAAAGAAAATGTACCCTCGGGTTTTCTTTGCTTTTGCCTCTGCTTCTACCTTCCTTAATTGATGAACTTACTTCCTTAATTGATTCTGCGATGCCCACAAGTACTGAGTTCTGAATCACTCGCAGATTACCAAGCATAAAAAATACAATTATCTCAGCAATATTGAAGTGTCTACTACAGCATACCAATTTACCATTAATCTTTACATTTACACTTTCATAAAACAATTTCACAATTTAATGTTCCCCGATTACGTAATGAAATAAAATTTTACATTAATTGCAGCAAAAACAGTACAAGGAATTCAATTTAAAACAGAGAAATGAATTGTGATCAACTTAGTCCGTAGAAATTTTAAATTTTCTCACTTTCTGCCTATTTAATTGCCTTCTGAATAACAGTTCAGGAAGCCTCTAACTCTTTGTACGACAGTGCAAGAAGAGAAAAAATGTCGCAAGTTCTTTTACCTTTGGGGCGTTTCTTTTGATTTCTGCATCACGGTCTCTCACGCTTCGACTGCCCTCGCGTCACCTTGCCGACGTTCCTTTGCCTCGCTGCTACGAAGTCCAATTTTCACATCCCGCGGCGACCCACGCCCTTCGCACGAACTCTTCGGGACGCCCGCTACGCGTGCACACCAAGCCCTTCTCTCGTTCGGTTCCTCCTCCGCCTGAATTCTTCTTTTCCCTCTTCTCTCCAGCCGCACGACCGTACACGCCCACGCACCAAGTCTCTCGAGATTCGCAAATTGAATTTTTGCGTCGGTGAACTATGTGTTGTAATTGCGCTTTAAAGTGACTGCAGCGCTAACCAAATCACGTTTACTGTTTTCAGTTCGTCCAACGAATTTTGCACCACTTCTTAGCTCGGCACAAAATTATTTAAGCCTGTCCTCTGCTCGCGATGCGTAATCTGGGCAACGCACACCGTTCTTTCTGGATAGTTCCACGAGCCACACTCGCCTCACATCAATTTTCTCCGCACCGTAACAAATTCTCACATTACTATTGCCGAAAACTCCCGTATTCACCAAGTACTTTTCCTGAATCATAAGCTCGCATGCGCTACCATCACCTCAGCCACTGAATTATTAACGCTGGTATCACTTACTACCACAATCATAAGAGCTTGTTTCACTTCAACTACCGAAAGGCGAGAGAGTTTGTCCACCGTTGTCCACCGTATTTACGGTGTGTCGATAGGGGTAAAACGTGAGGGGGGGCCTTTTCATTTCTCCACCCGTCGTCAGCCGCAGAAAAGCCTCTCCACGAAGTCGCGCTCCGCCGCTTTGACCAGCCACGGACAGATGGCGTACCTACTGACCGCTTGGTCTCACGCTCCGTGTTCGCGCCCGCTCGTAAACTGAATTAAGATGGGTGGTTATGGTGATATGGGATATATCTCCTATTGCTGCATTGCCCCTTCTCTCCTCTTTAAAATTTTCGCGGCATAAACAGAATTTTCCGCTGGTCTTAAATTGTAAAATTTGCAATTTTCCCTTGACTTCTTATGGTGATATGGGGTATATCCCCAATATCGTTACTATATATATATATATATATATATATATATATTATATATATTAGGCTGTATCGAAAAAAATAGAATTCAATGGCTTAGTGAAAACAGATTTCGATGCAAGAACAGCGGCACCAATAAAACAGTTTTTCAAATGGATTAAGGGGTGAACAAACCCCATAAACACCCCATTGTTTGGCCTTTTTCATAACTTTTTCGAATTCACCACACTCTTCTTGTTGTATATTATTCTTGAGGTAGTACAGTATGTATTTCGAGTTGAAAGTTGATTTGATAGACTGTTTTAATTAACCAGCTGCGGTCCTCAAATTTACTCCCTCTCAAGATCCTTGGGTCCAAATGGACCCAAACAGTTTTTCTTGCAGATTATTTACTTTTTATTGATCATATTTAGTTTACATACCAAGAAATTGCAATTATAACCTAAATATTAATTATACACATTTATTGTATTTCTACGATATTATACATTCTACGAGACTATACATTAAGATTATACATTCATTTATAAAATCAAATGTCAAAATTGTCCTTAAGTTTATATTGGACAAACTAAATGGAAATTAAAATTAAGAATATCTGAACATATCGGAAATATAAACGACATTTCACAAAGAATAATTCTATTTCGACACATAGAATTGAAATGGGTCACATAATAGTTTTATAAATGTTGAAATATTAGGAATAGAACCAAAACAATTTTCGAGATCTACTCTTGAGACTTTATTTATTAAAACTCATAATTGTTTAAATACTCAGGTTGAATCTAATGTTTTCACAAATTTATACGATTCACTCCTCAAAAATTTTTATATAGATTAGATTGATAAGATTGTTTATATCCCCAAAACATACCTAAAAACATACCCATTTATTGATGATACCATGGTTCCCTTCCTTGGTTATAAATTATTTATGTAATAAATTATTTTTTCTTGGAATTGTTAATGTTTGTCATTAAAAATGAATATAAAGTAAGCTCCATACTTTTATATTGAGTAATAATTATTTTGAAGAGAAAAAAAATCAAAATTGTTTAAAAAAATTCTTTTCAGTTTATCAACTTTCATTAATTTGTATTCTAGCCTGATGATGAGGTAAAGAAACCTTGAAACTGTTGCTGCTGGATGTATTTACATTAAAGTTCATATTTATTAAAAAATAAGTCTGTTTCAATCATAATTGGACCAAATTAAATACAATTAAACAGATAAAAATGTATTTCACACGTATAGTACAAAAGTATTTTTTACCTGAAAAGTTTTTTGGCGGAGTGCAAAGTAATTTTGTTATGTGTTTTGCAACACAATCGCCATCTTCCCCTTTTTCGAGTAGTATCTGAATTTTGAGGAGGTCAATTATTCATCAGACTTCTAGTTTTCAATAAGACTTTTCTTGAGAAGTTTGTGGTATCTGTGTCCCATGTTCAGTAACGGATTTACAAAAAATGCCCCTACTTTTCAATAAAATTTCTTATTTTGTTCTTAAAATTTTCTTAGCAGTCGCGATTTACTTTTGTGTACAAACATTTGACTTTGTAGTGTCGATATTGTTAGATCACTACATTTGTTTTTCTTTTCGATGAATACGATCTGATCGTATCAACAGCTCCCTTATGGTCTGATTAAAATAAGTTGGCGATTGGCAGTTGTGCCTCTAAAGTTGAAGTTTCATACAATATGAGTGCATTATTTGGTTACTTTAATAAGTATTTATTTCAAGAGTTTATCTTCTTGGCTAGTGAACACGGGTTCAGTGGTACGCAAACTGTCAACGTCGCTCCCTTCCATTCGCAATTGTCAATTACCAACTTATTTTAATTGGACCATAATAATATTATACGTGGTCATTATTTCTGGTTTTTCTTCAGCATAATTTCTGGTTTCTCTTGCATCATCCTTTGAAGAACACACTTGTTCTTTCATGGCACATATTTCACGGCATATATTTTCACGATACTAATTTCAGTTCACCCGCAAAAGCTCAAGTAGAAAAGTAGTTTGCTATATGCTTTGTCTGGGGAAGTTTTGGCAAAGAAGAAATGTGTTCGCGCATAGTTTGAACCAGTGATGTTCCGTTTCAGAAGCTCATGACCCAACTGGTATGATGAAATGGTAAATTGTCATACGTTATATTGTGACCGTTCAGACGTGAGGATAAGGTAATACAACTTTTATTCCCAGATTTTGTTCTCTGGGCTACCCTTCTTGTTCGCCAGTGTATGGTTGAACATTCCACACGTAGCGTACCTCATTGTGAAACAAAACAAAAGTTGCCTCTGTATTTGGCAGGTCTTTGGTATGTACTGCCGAAATGGACAATTGTCTCGAAAAACAACCAATTATTCATCGATTGCTTCACACAATTCTGGATTATATAATATCGGAAGAGGGAAAAACACATTTGAATACTATGTTCAAGTATTAGAAAGAACCGTTTTGTGGTAGTAGAGAGAGCTGAAATTTGGCCAGAGAATGGAGCAACTTTTCGTAGAACTTTAATAGTGTATTGCTCGTTATCTCACACCTTATCAGAAGATAATGTCTCCGATGTCAATACGATCCTTCCGCAGCTGATTTCTATGAATTAACCGAGTTATTACATCAAATTTCTAACGAAAATTCAACTTGAAAAATGTGACGGGTCCAAATGGACCCAAAGAACTTATATGTGAAAAATATTATAATTCCTTTCGTAGTGAAAATAAATTAATAACATTTTATACACAGGCAAATAGCAGTAAAACAATTATTGTCAGATAGTAATAGAACGATCGCACCATTTTCTTCAGCTGTACAAGAAATTAAAATTTTATTTGTGTTGAAATGGACCCGAGGACCACAGTAGGGGTATATAATACTGATTTTTTGCACAGGTAAATACTAGCACACGTATTCATGGTCATGGCCCCATGTGATCCCTCCCAGATAATTGAATGTGTGGGCTTGTTCAATATTTTTGCCATCTAGATCAAATTTTGAGAGAAGAGGATGCTTTCCCTGTAAAGCCATGACTTTCGATTTCAAGACGGATATTTCTACATTGCAATTTTTTATTATGGAGTTGTAAATCATATTCGGAAGAAAAGATAATAATCTGGTCGTCATCAAATAATATAGTGTTCAAAATGGTGTGATTTGAGATAGACTTACTTGACAATTCGCTTTCCCATTCTTCGACGAACTTATTGTAACTTAATTTTTGTTAATTCTTTGCCATTTTTGAAGAAAAGCATAAATTTACTCTGCCAGAAAACCACGATTAAAAACAATGGAATGGTTTTCAGAAAACTTTCTCCAGGAGAGACATATAGTAAACTGATTTAATATCTTAGTACTATTGGCTTATTTATGGATTTTGAAACTTGCAGTGGTAAACAAAAATTTACAAAGTGAGTAAAATACTCATGGTTAGTAATACATGGTTAATATCAAATTATCTTCGTATTTGTTCTATCTATTCTCTAAGAATTTACTACACAATGTGTTTTGTGTTCATAGTCACAAAAATAAAGTATTTTCAAGCTAAACATTGGTGAGTATTTTGATTAATATGATTTTGCGAACTTACCTTCGACTTACTCGTACCATAGTTATTGGTTAGATTCCAAAATCCATGTAAATTAACAATACCATCTCGATCCGTTTTAGGCTCCATGTAAAAACTTAAATTGTTTGCTGAAACATCCTCACACATGACACATTTGTGTATTTCCACGTACTTGTAGCGACCCTGGAAATAAAGTACCCGGTTTAAGGTAAGCATACCCGTCGGTGAAGAACACTAGCCCTTAAACTATTCGAAGAATTTTTTACCAAATTAGTTTTCCTCGATCAGTTAGGGCTCATCGAAAGCGAATTTTAAGGAATTCTTTGAATTTTGGCCCTTCACTTTTCTTGTAAATTTAATAATTTTCGTTATAAATTGCTTCAAATTTGTTCTTGAAATTTTTTCCTCATAAAACAATTTGGGCATATAAGAGTAAGCCATGTCCTATTTTCATGAGACTTGGAATTGTCGAAAATTGCAATAGTTTAAAATATTTTCGGCATCTTCCTAGAACTACATTCTTGAGGATATTTTATTGTGTTTTTCAAAGCTATCTTTATATAAGGTAATGCATACTTCGTCCCAATTTGCGTGAAATGTAGACAATTTCGAAGCAATTATTTTCTTAAAAGGTCCCTAAACTAGAGTATTTTACTCGGATGGAGCGAAAATCTCTGATAAAAATGGCACAGGTCACATTTTCAACGATCAATCTCTATTTTCTAAAATTGCAAAAATCGCCAAAATCCTATATTGATGGTAGTTTTTACTTTTACGCTACTGCTTACGCATTATAGAGAATGTATTATAATGTTGAGAATAAAACGACGCATTCTTGACAGAAAAACCTTGCCCAGGTAACGAAAAGCTGGATAAATCTTGCCCCTACGAAATTACTTCCCCGAACATGGGAAAATGCCTCGAGAATTCTTCTATGTAGTGTAAGCTTATTTACTATATTTTATTTAGAAACTCTCTTATGTAGTAAACTACCTGGCGCGTGGCTACCGCAGAATAATTGTAGAAATATTCCTCTCCCCCTCTCTCTTTTTTCCTTACTCTCTTTTCCCTCTCTCTCTTTCCACTCTTTTCTTGCTCCTCTTTTCCCCCTCTGTCTTTTTACTCCTCTCTCTCTTTTCCACCATTTTCTCTTTCCTCTCTTTACACCTCTATGCGTTTCCTCCATCTCTCATTTCTCCTTCTCTGTCTCCCTTTCCCATCTTTGTTTTCCCATCTGTTTCTATTTCGTGTGTCTCTTTCCCCCTGTCTCTCTTCATCCCTCTGTCTCTTCCCCTCTGTCCCTCTTTTTCCCCTCTGACTCTCTCCCCTGTTCTCTTTCCCCGCTACCTATTTTCCCCCTCTGTCTCTGATTTTCCCATGTGTGTCCCTTTTCCCTCTCTGTCTTTTTCTTTTCCCGTATACGTACGAAGTAATATACGTAGTATAGGAAAAGGTACGTAATGCTGCGCGAAAAAATAGGGAATTTTCAACAGAAAAAAATTCATTGCCGGACCGTGAAACGAAAAAGTGGAAAAAAACAGGTGCTAAATGAAGAATAAAAAAATCCCCCAACACATGGTGTAGCCAGAATGCCTGATTTGTGGGTCCTTGACACCAAAAAACCAATTGAAAGCAAAACGTCCGTCCGTCTGTCCGTCTCTCTGTCAGTCTGTCCGTCCTTCCTCTGTCCGTCCGTCCGTTCGTCTGTCCGTCTGTCCGGTGTATGTGAACAACTCTAGCGCCTAAAATATAAGTACAATTGTTTCCAAATGGAAGGATCTCCTATCTGGCCTGAGTCAAAGCACTGCAATTTTTAAAAACATTCATTAATTTTTCGGGGTACTTTAACATGAAGCCCCCCGGACATTTTCAAAATTTTCTCAAAAACTGCTTCCAATTTGTAAATTACGTCGGAGCAATTTAGAATTCTTTGTAGTAAATGAAGAAAAGAAACGTCTTAGTTTCTGGGGAAGTCTAGGAAACCCGGTGATCCTAAAATGCCTAGGGAGTACTTCGTTACGTTTGCAAGTAGGAAGTCTCTGAAATGTAATGAAGCATTGAGAAAATTATATAGCCAGAATCCTTGTTTTGAGGCAGAACACCTGTTCTATACAGAAAAATCGATTGGCGGCGGCACGTCTGTCTCTTCGTCTAGTGTCAGACACAGATAGTTTCGTCTGTGTGTGAACAACGTAAACGGCTAAACCGTATACATCATGTGACTCATCACCGCGTGGTGCGTGGGGCGTGGGCCCAGGGGGGCGTGGCTGCGTAGGTGGCCACAACCTCTGGTGGAGAATTGGAGACGACCACCCAGACCTCTAGTTTCACGGCGACACTCACGTCGTTAGTCTCAAGGTGGAGGCAGTGAGCAGGCGATGCTAAGCTCCTGGTTGATGGTTCAACCCGGCAACCCAGCAGTTGGGCCCCTGGCGCGTCGACCTCATGGCAGGATTGGGTGCAGGAGACCCCTTGGGGTGCTTTGAATCCCACAAACAGACGTCCGGCGATTAAACGACCATCCGACAGATTGCCTTGGTCACGGCCTCACTCAAGTCGGTAGCCTAACGTATGGGCAGTGGGGAAACGGGTTGGGGGGCCCCAGGCCTCCCGGACTTCGGCCCGGGTGGCCCCCAGTTGGGCACCTGGCTTCGTCGTGGCAGTGGCCAGACACTGGGCAAAGAGGAGGGACGCGGTGTCCCGGTGCACGTAAGTGGCGAGTTACCATACAGGTGATATTGACTCCGGTACTAGCTTGGATAGCTAGCAGCTCTGAGCTGGCAGGGCGGCCCCACCCAGGCAATGAATGGGCAATGAGGTTGCTGTGAGGGCAAACTGGGTATCGGCCGGATCCGGTTACCTGCCCGACGACGTCCTTGTACGTAGTTGAGAGGTGAGGATAAAGGCCAAAGAGCCTTAGTTGCCCACCCCGGGAACTTGTCCCCCAGGTAGAACAAGGACCAGCGGAGGTGGTAGTCCCGCGAGACTCAATATGGCTAAACCGATTGATATTCCTCTATCAATCTCACTCACATTACGGGCCCCTTGAATTTAAAACCGTTATTTTTATTTTGATGCAGTATTTTACTACAAGCCCCCCGGACGTTTTAAAAAAAAGGGCTCCACTATTTTTATTAAATTTTGTCCTTGGATATCGAAAGGTTTAAGAGAATGGTGCTGGAATTATTTTCGAAATATCTAATTTTCCAATATAGTAAATGTTAACATTTTTTGGCGTCTTCTTAGAATTGCAACATTGAAGATTGAGATATTTTCTTTTAAAAAAATTTGTTCTCAACAAATAATTTTTTTTAACGTCGTAAACATATTTCAAGAAATTTTAGAAGTTTTCGTGCAATATTGAGTGAAATATATGCAATATAAAATTATCGAAAATACGAAATTCTCGAAAATGACTCCAAATATTTTCTTTAAACTTTTTGTAGTGATAGTGCTAAATGTAGAGTACATGAAAATCATTTTGCCGCAATCTGTTGTATTTTTTAAAATAATTATACAAACATTTTGACATTCTCATTTTGTTAATATTTACTATTCCGACAGATTGTATACAGATTGTTTGAAATCCGACAGATTGTATACTGACAGTGTACAGATTGTGCGTTTCTGAATACATGTGCTTCAAATGCTGTATGAAGTTTCTCGTAAACAAGAAAGTTTTCTATGAACATGTGCTCGATCAATTTTTTGAACAAATTTAATTCGTAAAACGCATTGTTACTTAGTAACATGGTACCAATTTGGATTCTTTACGACTGCAGAACATAGCCTTCAAACGCTTTGGCTTCCAACAAGGTGATGGGAAAAGTGACAATATTTACTTTACCAGCAATTTGTGTACATTATTGCATTTGCAAGTGGAAGTGCTTCAAATGATTTCTCGTGAAGTTTCTCAAGCACTGAAAATTTTTCGGTGAAAAAGCGTTTTGTATTTCCCATTTACAGAAACATTTTCTCAAAAACGTCTGCTAATTCTTCTACGAAAATTTCCTTATAAGACGATTATGTCTACATAGGATTTTACTCTTCTGTATTACTCTTTACTTCATACTTCATTTCTACCATTAGGGGAACAAACAACTGAGAAAATGTGAAAACAAAATGCAGTTTGGGCGCCTATACAGGGTGTCCAGAAGCTCCCATTACAAAAAAATACCCCAAATTCTGTGTTGCACGTCATGAAAAATGGCAGGTCCAGTTTTTCCGAAAAAAAATTTGTCTTTGAGAAAATTGAGTTTAAAAGTCACTTCCGGGCCGCGAAATTCAAACCGGCCGCTACGACACTGCAGACGGCGGCGACTCCTTCTGCGCGGAGCATTTCCTCGTTTCTCCGCGTAAACGGTGAAACAGTCCAGTAATATTCTCTAAGGAAAGCATTGCGTGGCTTACACTAGAATACGTTAATAGTATAAAATGTTTGTAGGTTCTGTTTAATAAATATTTTAAATATACTTATTGAAAATTCAGTTTTGTTCAAAATGATAGGCACGGAACGGCGGCGTAAACGTAAATGATGAACACATCCATCACATGAAAAATATTGAATCTCCTGGAATGCTCGAATTGTTATTTTTAGTACATATTCATATGAATTAGTGCCTTGGGCTTAAGACTGCCAAATGAAGATTTTTCTAAATGTCGTGATAAACAAAAAAGGGTTTCGGAAATGAAATATTTGTTCATGAAAATACCAAGTTTATTGATTTTCTCTAGAATTTGAATTGATCTCCTGGCTGTCATATTCTGAATTTTCAGACTAACAATAGATTAATTTTAACTTATATTAATTTAGCTGGTTTAGATAATATGATATTAATAATTGCACAATTTATTGTACTTCATATTTCAGTTTATCGTTATTACTTCTGTTTACTCTAAATTTTAAAAAGTGTATCTCTAGTATAAATCAATAGTTGTCGCCAATGACCACAGATGTTTTTAAAGATACCTTAAATAAATAAATAAATAATAGCCAGATTTAGACTTCCCGATATATGACTGCACGATTTATCTCAGATGAAATTGATAGATATCAATATTTCCCCCCAAAATGAATGTATCTTTCCTAATTAAAACTATCAGTGGGTACAGTAAAATACCCATAAACTTCCTTAATACTACCCGTCAAATTATTCTCTCTTAAGTAATATGTGGTACAGGAAGATGCACTTTCTGCTGTCACAAAAATGCATTGCGAAATACCTGTTATTGCAAAATATGCTAGTGTGTTCAATGTGGAATATCTAATTTGCAACAAACGGCAAATACTACCCATTTCTCTAAGTTGAATAAACATTCTACCCGTCGTTTTCCTTTTCCACAAGAAAGATAAGAGCATGTCTCTGTCCCAAATCTTCGAGTTTCTTCGTGAAATTACTTCATGAGGTAGTTGACGGCTACAAGGGAAACGTTTTATTTTTTTGTGTGTTTCATTTGCAATGTAGTCAGCAAATACGTGCATAAATGAGTGAAGGCCATTTCTTCGATTTAATAGTATCGATGCATATCCCGGATTCCTCTAATGCCTATTTTGTAGAACAATGTAATTCAGTTCTCTTTGCAAGCGAATGTCTGCAGTACTGAATTATTTACTTTCTTAACGTTTTCTAATTAAAGGAAGGACGGGTTATCAAAGCTACTACATTGTACATAATGTAAGGGAGTTGAAATAGTTTACTTCAGGGACATTGTAGTAACTTTCAATATTTTTCTTTGATATTTCCGTAATGTACAACCACGAAAATAGACAAACAGGAAAAAACTTTTTTATGCAAGAGAATAAATTTTTAACCCCAAAGATGACTCCATGCAGGTACTTATTCAGTCATGACCACTCTGCGGGCAAGGCCATGAACTTCGCAATCTGCTGATTTGAGGCAAAACTGACACGCGGCTAATAGGCGAATCACTTGGCGGCGGTGGCAGGTTCACGTGCCTGTTTGCCATACGATATGAACCACGATGTGACGCGACCTAGCAACTGACAAATGCAAGGACATCGACCATACTACGGGCTGTGAATTTCACCGGTCCGGTTCCCTCAGTGAACTTCGGTCGAACTTTTGCGTGCAAGAATGAGTTCTTTTGAAATATTTGTACACCACGGAATGCAACATCACAGTCTTTTCAGTTTTTTACCCTTTCACCTCAGGAATATACTAGTTTTCTATTTTTTATTCATTGGCGCATGGCACATAAAGCAACACAATTTTATCTGCTAATATTCACCTGTGGGATTGATTAATTGTCCACGTGCCTGCTATAAAGATTCTTCAGATTCGACCTGCATCTCCACAAAATGACTGCCAGAGGCATCAATTCGAATGCCGTGCCCGGAGATAATCAATAAACTCGGTATTTTCATGAACAAATATTTCATTTCCGAAACCCTTTTTTGTTTATCACGACATTTAGAATAATCTTCATGTGTCAGTCTTAAGCCCAAGGCACTAGTTCATATGAATATGTGCTAAAAATAACAATTCGAGCATTCCAGGAGATTCAATATTTTTCATGTGTTGGATGTATTCATCATTTACGTTTACGCCGCCGTGTACCGTGGCTATCATTTTGAACAAAACTGAATTTTCAATAAGTATATTTAAAATATTTATTAAACAGAACCTACAAACATTTTATACTATTAACGTATTCTAGTGTAAGCCACGCAATGCTTTCCTTAGAGAATATTACTGGACTGTTTCACCGTTTACGCGGAGAAACGAGGAAATGCTCCGCGCAGAAGGAGTCGCCGCCGTCTGCAGTGTCGTAGCGGCCGGTTTGAATTTCGCGGCCCGGAAGTGACTTTTAAACTCAATTTTCTCAAAGACAAATTTTTTTTTCGGAAAAACTGGACCTGCCATTTTTCATGACGTGCAACACAGAATTTGGGGTATTTTTTTGTAACGGGAGCTTCTGGACACCCTGTATATGGCGTCTGGGATGAGAGTGGGGCAAAATCGAGAAGTTAGTTCAGATCAAAGAAATTAGAAAATTAAATACTACGAGAAAGTCTGTGCCTCCATTTAAAATGTTCACCCACTCATTTAAAATCATGTAAAAAGTTTTGTAAAAATTAGTATTTTTTTCGTAATTTCTCCTTGAAATTAATGCTATTTGTTTGTATCTAATTTGTTTCTATGTTTGCTATATGTATTCTGTGTTGTCTTGACCTCAGTCAGTTCGTGGTTCGTTGGACTGGCTCTCCGGCCTATTTGAAAATGTTTTTGTATAGTTTTTGCCGGTGAGATGTTTGATTTGTGAATTCGTTGGAGGTTTATTTATTGAAGTGTCTTTAGTTTAGTTGTTTTCACATTATCCAAAGTGTGTATGATTCTATGAATCTACTTCTTTGGAAGTAATTGATTTTTAAAAATTTATTTCTATGCACTTTCTTAATAGTTGATCTTGAAGATACGGATATGTTTGGTTGGTGACTTAAAACCCAACGTTATTTATTACATAACAATTGATTTGTGTCATTTTATAGGTACTTCATTTCAACTTATTTTAGTACATGTCACACGTTTTGGTTGTATGTCTCTGTTGACGCACATAATAAGTGTAATATATTTTGTGTTGCCATTCGGTATCTTCATTCAGATGTGTTTAATTTTATGATTCAAGTTTCTACCAGTTGTAATGGTTTTCTAGTTTCTCCCAAATGATGTGGTGACAACTAGACTACGAATTTTTGTAGCCCACTGTACTTAAGATAATCTTCAATGCGGCGTTTCCATACAATGCTAGGATATGTCAGTTTCATTTGATTTGATTTAGTCAAAGAATTGTAAAATTGTGACGTATCCAGAATCACTTCTCAACATTTTAACAATAAATAGTTGAAAAATGAATGAAAGTAAAATAGTAAAATGAACAAAAATAAAATGTATGTATAAATGAAGCTACATTTACGTCCAGAAGCAAATCAAGGCGGATATATCAATGGATCAAGTAAATTGGACAAAACCTGATCGAGATGGGGGATAAAAAAGATTTGAAAATGTGGGTTAAGTGGTGTATAAATACAGGTGCACACGTTTTTAATTCATAATCATACAAAACAGTTGATGATTTTTTAGTTTACTATTCTGAGGATTTCACTAGAACGAGTTTTGTAAATAAATGTAGTATTGAAAATTTAATGGGAAGCGTATGCTGTGAAATTTTGTCGATTTAGCTAGCCTCTTCGTGAGATCAAGCGTTATTCTAGAAATGTTTCTTGAAGAGATTTGTAACTTTTTACGGCTTTCTTTCTTCTATTATTATCCTTTAAAACAACAAATCTACGAAGTATCGTGATGGTGTGGTCGTATTTCCTACAATATTCCACATTGCTTTAGTTTTGTTACTGGGGTTCACAGTATACTGATTATTTTTCGTATTTTGTGCCCGAACAATTACTTTCTTTAAAATGCATTTTTATTTTCGGAAGTAGACATGGAAACTGAGTGATACGTTATGATATTTAGGAATAAAGTAAAGCGTACTTTTATTTGTATACAAAGTTCTAATTCCTTAGGTGATCAACGTATGCAAGTGATCCATGTGTTGCTTGTCCGCGAAATGTTTAATTTTTTCTGTTTAAGAGGAAAGCCCGCGTTTAAGTGAAATTAAAGTTTTTAGAAAAATAAATTGTAGTTTTCATTTGTGGGAATAGCATTATAAACTGCGTCTCGTGTAGCAAGTAGTTGTAAATTAGTTTAGGTTAACTTTAGTGAATTCTCAGAAATCCTTGGAATGACTTCTTAAACTAACACAATAAATGATATAAGCAAGTGCATTGTTGGACGTTCTTTGAAAATTTATATGTAAAATTGTCCGTGCTTGCGTGTATAATATTTTTCTGTAAATATTATAATAATTGACATTTAGGCATGTTTGTTTCTTTCGTAGTAGTAAGAAAAGTCTAGTGTACCACAGTATCAAAATAATTGCGGGTATGCACCTCAGGTGCTTTATTTGAATTTGTCTGAACTGTACTGAGGGTGATGTTTGTACTGAGGGCAGAAATTGCAATATTATAATATTAGACAACCGTTCCCAATTATGCACGAGAATGTGTTGTTGTAGCACCTGTAATTTCTGAATAAAATCTATTGAGACATTTATATATTGTCATGCCCTTTTTTCTGTAACAAAACCATTTTTTCCTCCTCTGATAGGGCAAAAGGCGTTTTTGGTAAGGTGGAGTATTCATTTTGTAAACATTCTTAACTTTTTAAGCTCGCAAATTCCCAGGGTGAGAAAATTCCTTGCTGTTCACCATCGGTGGTTTTTTGATAAAACACTATTTTTGAATGGAATGTTTTCGTGATAGTAAATATGTTGTTTATGTGTGCTGTAAATATTATATACTACCTACGTTATTTTTGGTAGATAGTTTTACTTTGCTTGTATTGTGTTTTTGGAGACGAATTGTTTCTACATCATTAACATCAACCCTACAAAACATCACGTTGTGTTGGTAACGTGAGGATCTCTCATGAACCTCGTGAATCACGTCTGTACGCTAATCCTTATTCTCTGGACACAACTGACCTCTTTGTGTACAATCTGGAGGAACTATAACCACAAAACAAAGTGAACAAGAATACAACTAGGGCCAAAGACTGTTACGGACCAATAGGTTCAAGGTTGAGGTAGGCCTACGTGCTGTTCGAGGAGCGCGAATATATTCTTCATTGGCGTTGTTACTTCGAAGGCCCTGGTAAGTTAAAATTTTTTATTAAGACTTTTTCGAATACAATTTCTAATACATGAGTTGAAAGTTAAATAGTCAATACTTAAAGAAAAATTTTTAAAAAAAGTTTTAAAAAAGTGAAAGGTTCAAGAAAAGAGAAAAAAGTTAAAAGCTAAAGAAAAAGTTTAAAAGTCAAGAAAAAAGAAAAAAATGGAGGCAAGCGCTAAGGAGCAAGAGCCAATAAATTGCAAACTCCAGAGAGTAGGTAAGTGGCAGAGGGTGACCGGACCGTTCTATAGATTGAGTAGTAATGAATTTGCTCAGTTTTAATGTCAGTGTTTGTGAATATGCTCATCTTGTGAAAAAGTTGGGCATTCATTAATGTAATTTTTGTTCACTTCAAACTTTTCACTCACCATCATTTGGGCTAGTGTTACAGATAAGGTTGCTGCTGCAACTGATAACACCAAAATTGAAACCATCTCGAATAAACTAGCGCATCAGAAATATCCGCTGCACTTTATGTGCAACTGCATTTCGTTATGAAGCCGTTGCATAATGAGAGTGTTTACCATTATATTTCATATAATGCATGTACGCTGTTGCATAATGCATATACTATTATATTTCGGAGGCGATAGAGATCTATTTGTGTGAATGTTATTCAGATCATTTATTGAATTCTAAGAATTTGTTAGATGAACTGATGTAAATTTACAATGATAATAATTTTCAGTAACGGCCATTGATTTATAATAAACATTTTTCTGTGTATCCTTACATTGATGCTTCTTTTATTATGCACATATTTATTTTTTGTTCAGATTTTTGGGGCCATGAACGAGGAAGATTAATGTTAAATTTTCGATATGCTATGCACAATATTACTTCCTTAATTATTTAGATTTTGAATGTTTGTTTTGACTTTTGTTGTAGACAATTGCGCATGATGTCCCGGGATGTTTAAGCTAATTTCGATTTAAAAATGTTTCGACAAATAATGAGAAAATTTTAACATTAAATGAGTGACCCGAATTTAGAAATAGAGACCCGTTGGTCGCACTGGTTGATTGCGAAAGCATTGGTAGGCGAGGCAAGAGCAGTCAATTCGTACGCAGGCTGTCTGTTAGTGGAGCGTGTATGGATACACTCTCCGTAGCATTGACGAATGAGTCAATAATCCTCGATCGCGTCTTACACAGCTGGAGGCTGATGTCTAAGTTTGCAAGTGAGTTGCATTTGGCGTATATTAGTTCTGCTGGTAGTTCTGAGCAGCATTAATGAAATTGTAGGACTTTGAGAATTGATCAGAAAGTTGAGTTGCTCTCGTTCCCTGATTTGAGATTTATTAATGAAGAGTTTTCTTTCGCGGAATGTTAAAGATAAGTAAAACATTATGAAGGCAAGAAGACCAACGCCGGACATTACTCTAACTACTACTTCGAAAACTTGTGTAAGGAAATTTAATAGCCAACTTTTTGAAACTAATGAGTGGCTTACCTGCCATACATATTTTATTGCTTACCCAAACTAAGCCCTTCATCACACGCCACTGACAATATTATTTTCGGAGCGCCATGCGCTCCGAATGAAAATAAAAATTGGTGCGCGCTGTGCAGGTTTGCAGAGAGTTGGAGTTTTGATTTCTAAGCATTGCCCATGAGAAAAGTATTTTTCGGGTCAAATGAAAAACAAAAATTGTGAATTGACGGAATTTGGATTAAAATTACACACTCTGGCATCGCGCCCGACCTTCAGCCGACCAGAACCTTAACCCGCCAGTAGGCTGTACAATTTGCGGTTCACTCGTTGTTCTCAAGTGACGCTAAAAGCCTCCCGAAATCCCGTTAACAACAGCGATTCGAGTCTTGGAATAATATAACCAGGCAAAAAAAGTTGCTTGGAAACACGTGCAAATTTCTGTTGACCTACAAGCTGCGCCGAATTGGGAAGTTACATAACACGTTGCACTGTGAAACTATTTTTCTTGAGGACAAAATGGAAAAGAAATTATGTATTGTAACTATCACGATGGTGTTTTTCACCAGGAGTGACTCATTTTTGTGCATCAGGAACATATAATATATTCTATATTAAATGTTTTATTTTATGAGAAGTGTTGATTACATATTATTATAAAACATCTTATTTTAATTTAGCGTTTCATTTTTAGTGACCAGCAAACACTCTCTTTTTATCTGCAGGCCAAACAGTTGCTTCTCCTTCACCACAACCATAGTCAGATCCATCATACTGCAAGAGCACTCGACATTTATATTTTCCATACGCTAGGTGTGGAAAATGCTTGTTAGGAAAAAATATGGTAGGGAAGTCTTGCAGATAATGTGAACCCTGGAAACAAAGAAAGCTGTTAAGTAATTCACTTTGTGAGTGTCTTTTGTCAAATAACTTATTTTGCTATGTATGAGAGAAATATCAACAAAGTCAATTTGTAAAACTAAAAGAGAACTTGGTATACTTGACCCTTTGAGTTATTTTCATTTTTGTGCTTGTAATTGTACTTTTTATCTACAAAATAAACTAAACTAGATAGTTAACAATCTTACACAAACATTTCAACAATACTCTAAGCAAATTACAACATAATTTAGTAGATATAATTTAAATGTTACATTCTTGTTAATGCGTTAGGTATCTTTATTTCTAGATATTCTTGACCCATTCATTGGGGTACTTCACTCACGTTTCAAAATAAGGAAATAACAAAGTAAAAGCAACTGCAGAATTATACTTTACTTCCTTTTAGCTAAACAATTACTAATAGCAATCAGGAAGCTTGTTGATTTATCTTACACCTGCAGTTTTGTAAGAAAATAAATGTTTTTTTTCTGGCTGATCAAAGTAGTCTTCATCGGATGTTTTTCTTGCTGCTTTCTTTTCCAATGTAGCACGATATTTAACTTCAATTTTTAAAAATTTAAAGTATCTGTCACTACCGCTGTTTCCCCCTTCTTTCGTTCTGGATTTGATATTGTTCTTTTGCCCCCTTTTGGAAATTGAAAAAGAACGTCTAGACCTACAATGAATGCTTGGGAATGTGAAGCTTGTTTTTCATTTGCTGGAGGCAAGGCGGTTGTGATGCTTCCCATTTAGAAGCTGAAGTAGATGGCTCATCACCAAAAAACTTCATTTTGAGATGACAGATTACGTGTGTCAATTTCAATGGATAGAATGTTACTTGCCTGGGTGTTATCAAGAACATGTGAACTAAGGAAACCATTTGCATCTCACGGACAAATTCCACTCTATTTAACCCTACAATGCTCCCCGAGGTGACGCGTCACCCCAGATGTTTGGGTTTTCTTTTGTATTTTCGTTGCGCACGCACGCAGATGGCTAGGAACCCTTCTATACTTACAACTGTAGTTGTTCACGTGGCTCTGTGTGCGAAGCTCGTACTTGTATCTATCAGTTGTTTCGAGCAGTTTGGGGTGACAAGACACCCCAGGGAGCAGTAGTGCACATTAGTTTTGTATTAAGCTTCAGCAAAAGCCATCTGGGTCTGTTAACGATGAACGTGTTAGAGGCTTTGTAAACTAAATTTTGGATAAAGATGATCCTTTGTATGACACTGAAGGAAATTTTGACGATCAAAATGATAGCGTAGAGGTTGGTGACGTTTATGTATCAGAGCAAAGTCCATCAGAAGATGACCATGATCCCACTACTCCGGTGTCTGTGACCAAATGTAAGAATGGTCGTATGTGGTCTTGTAACCCACCGCCATCCACCAGAACACATTCTCGTAATATTGTTTTGAGAATTAGTGGAGCAAAGGGAGCAGCAAAGAATTTGAAGGCTATAAGTGAGGCTTGGGAAAAATTATTTACTATTGACATGACTGATACACCTTTTATGTTTTTTACACCTGACATACTTTTTATTTTTTTCTTATTACTCTCTATTTTTTTCCATTTTCGAATTAACTATTACAAAGTAGAAAGTTAAAGTTTCCTAAAAATCATTTTCATTTCATTAACATTTAAAACCAGCGCATAAGAAAATTAATATACACGTGGGGTTACAGAATACCCCAAGAGAGCATTAATAACGTAGAAAAAAGGGAGAGCAGTCGAGGGTTAAAACCACTCTTTTATATTTTCTTATGTAAATGCTAGGGGATATGCTCATAAGGCAGGTTAAAATCATGAAACATAATCAGGATGTTTTAAACTCAAATAACAACGCTAAATCAATGTGCAATGTAACAAAAGTAGGACCATATCAACTAAAAGTCTTGTAGACAATGTTTTAAAAGATAATGATAGGGAAATGAACGATCGAAACGAACGTAATAGTGGCCTGACTCTTTCAACCAATATTTTCCGGGAATTGATGCCGGTTTCTATGGGTCTTAATCCACAAAATTCAACGTTTCCACTCACATTTTAAACATGTTGTCTTTCCGGAATTTCTTCTAATGAAAGTCTCAAGAATAATCGGGCAATTAAAAAATATATATTCATATGGCATGGATGAATTTCCAGATTGTTTGCTAAAGACTTGTGTGTCTGACATTCTAAACTTGTGCAGAGTTATGCACCGGAACATTTCCAGATATTTTCAAAACAGATAAGATTAAGCCGCTCTTCAAAAAGTGGCCACAAAAAAATTAAATTCAAACTTGCCGACCAATTTCTCTTTTGTCTGATTTTTAAAAAAGTTAGAGACTTTTACATAAAATGGAAGCATTTATCTGTAAATAAGAAGCGTTTTCGGATTACCAACATTGACTAAGAAAATAAATAGCCACGGAAACAGTCATATTATATTTTCTTGAAGATGTCTCTTCATCTATGGATCAAAATAGGACACATATAAATTGGAATACTTTTAGATCTTTCAAAAACTTTTGACGTCATTAATGATAACATTTTACTTTTATGAAATTACCTTTATATGGAATTCGTGACATTGATTATGTTCTAACCTTAGACAACTATCTGAGAGAGTAAAAATAACGTAATGGAATGACGGAACATTATACGGATATACTCACCTTTCCCATACTTTAACATGGCACTTGGGCCCTCCGAATTTTAGACCCTATTTTCTTCCTTCTGTGCGTAAACGATATGTTCTCGATGATTCGAAACGGAAGAACAGTTCTCTTTGCGTATGATAATAGTACGAATATTCTTTGCAATAAATAAACAGTAAATATTACAATATCAGATGTTTCAAATTGGTTAACTAATCACAAATAAACTGTAAACGAAGGGAAAACTGTTGCAACGCAGTTTTCCATTTCAAATAAACAATAAGTGTTGACTGCATTGAAAAAGAACGATGTGAAATTGATTGATGTTAAGATATCAATGTTTTTGTGTCTTTCCTGCCTGAGATAAGGGGGTAATGTTCTGATGAAACACCTCCCTAACTTAAGATTACAGACCCAGATTACAAAAAAGAACTGGGCCAATGATAAAAAAATCGCACCTACATGATTCTAGCGAGCCTCTCTTTATTGAGTTAGGAATTTTACTATTACCTCATATCTTGATTTACGAATTAGTTGTTTTTGTCACAAATGACTTACTCAATGATTGAAACCTATTTTCAATGAATACAATTCAAAGAGGAAAGTAATGTTAATGATATTTAATGTCTTCATTACCACTTGAACTGTGTAATTCTGCAGTAAACAACTCTGCAACAATACCTCTGCTTCTGTGTCAATAAGTTTTTTCGTTGATTTTCACTGATCTTTGAGCGAAAGCAGTGATGCCACCTTGTTTTGCTTCTGGACATAAATGAGGACAGGTGCAGCTGATCTTCCCCAGTCTTTGGACAAAAATGCTGTATTTGGATTTAACTCTTGAGTAAATAAAAAAAAACGTGGTATAGAGTTTTGTAAAGCATTTATCCCATTTCCAGTGGTTAGCGGTAACCAATTTTTCTTGTTCTCCAGAAATGACATGGATAACTTGTTTTAATTTTTTTGGAGCAATGAGCTTTGGATTTTATGGTCGGTGGACATGCCTGTGTTATCGACGTTTCAAACCCGATACTTTTTATCTTAGATTGTATGCATTCAACTATAGCTCACTGATCAAATGTCCCTGGGTGGGTCATGTATCTCTGTCCTGCGTGGGTTGCGTCCCTAAGGGAAAGGGAAAATGTCTCTCATAATCTCGAAAACAGGCATTGAATTCCAAACTTCTCCGAAACATATTAACATGAATACACGCTTAAAACTATTCTTAAAACAGGCTTCAAACATCAACATACTTCTAAGAAGAAGTCTCTAAAATATCACAAAACACATCAACAAATATTTACGTTCTTGCAACACAAACATACTCTGTAAAACCACATGAAAACTTGTTTGTGTTATTAAATTGGTCTCCTCCTTCTTATATTTGGCTTACTAAAGTAAATAAAATGCTACTATTACACACACAGTTAACTTTCCATTTCTGAGAAGACAGTTGTATGTCGGGTATCCCTGCAAATGCCGTGATGGCCCCTTGTTTTGGGGACGTAAAAAATAGCTTCACTATGCGCACGTTTTGTTCAGCACTCCTTTTCCTTTAAGTGGTGGGAGTAGATTTCAAGGTGAGTTACTATCTTGTTAGCAATACAGAAAAATCACATTTGAAGTTGGTTTACCGTTGCAATTATGTTTTCTATAACTCGGGAACGAATATGTCTAGTTTTTCAAATAATGTTGCTAATTTCGCGTTTTTTATTCTGGACCTCAAGAAAATATGCGCAGACAGTCTCCTCCCCATACGTCATATACAGTTTTTTACTGTTTTTGACCAAATAAATAAATATCAAAATTATCCCAAATTACCGCGACGTTTGTTAGTGAAGTAAAGCTACTAATGAAACTCTGATATCATATAACAATCGAAAAATCAATATACTAATTTTATATGGCTTATGATGTGTTTTAAATACTAGTATTTATTAGTTTTACGAAACAAAGGCTTTATTGAGATCGATAATTATCATGTTGGTGCATAGAAACAGAAAGGAAAATAAAATGAAAAAATAAAAATTACGTACTCTTTGCTATTTTAATTATAATATCGTACATAATAATTACGGTTTTACATTTTTTAAATTTGATGATAACTGCAAAGTAGACGCTAATGTTTGCATGAAAAATAAAATATTTCTCGCCACAATACTCTCTTAGTCTTATGGTTCCATATCCGAGACGGTATTTTAGTTTAAGTTGTTAAGAACATTTTAATGTACATGTGAGAGATAAAATCGTACATCATGTGTGCTGATTGATCGAATATGTATACTAAACTTTTAAATAATTGTGATAATATATCATTGATGCTCAAAATGTCTAATTTCGATGAAATTGAATACATAAGTTGTTTATATCAATTAAAAGAAGGAGAATGACATTATCGTACTTACCGCTGGAAAAGGACATAAGAAATCATCCGTAAGTCCGGACTGCGTTTGTGTTAATTGCCATACGTCTGGGAAAACCGATTTCACCTTTGCGCAATAGTCATGTGAGACCATCTCGTACATTTTTGCCCAAGAAGTAGTACTCCATCTCCACATGGTTACTATAATCTATAATTTTACAAATAAATTATAAATGTTCGTTACAGTATTTTTCGTGCATATAGATTGTCGTAAATGAAGTTTATTTATAAGCGTTGAAAATGCTATATTAAATAGATTGACAATCGATTTAACTTTTCTAATGAATTTATTTTCTTTTGACAGACATTTCAGTCTAAATATGGTAATATACATAATTAAGATTGAGATGTGTGGTTTACCCGCATGATAACCGATCAGCATTGTGGAAAATAAAACAAAACCCATCAAAATTTACTGCTAAAATATTCTCTGGAAGGATATTTTGTTTTTATAGTACTTTTTATGAAGACTCAACATTTTCATAATTTTTTTTAAAAATGTCCCTAAATTTTAAACTAAACTTTAACATCGGATAGTGTGAAGAACTCGTTTGAACTCGTCAAACGTTTTTGAAAATTGCAAACATTCTAACTTTTTTCTGAGTCTTCCTACTACTACAATAATGAATATAGAAATGGTTTTCTTAATGGTATCTGTTCATCACTAACAGGTCCTCAAATAAAATTAATTTTTCGAATATATCAGTAGTTTTTGCGTAATTTTGCGTCAAGCATAGGCATTACTACTACATTCCTGCACCGGGAATTTTGCAATTGCGTAAGAAGTGCGTGCAGATCGGAGATGAGTTTAAAATATTCTCTTTATATTGACTTACAGACCTGATTTTCGGTCTGTTGGGTGAGAGATTTCTGTGCGTAGTCGATTGTGTATTTGATCACGGAATATTCGCACATATCAAATTTACAAAATGAGTAATTCGAATACGATAATTTTTCAAAATTACCTGTTTCGGGCAGTTTTAGGCAAAAAATCTCCCTTTTACGACATTTTAGGCACTATTAGATGATGTCAGTAGATCTATTTTTTTGTGAATCGTAAACATAAGCAATTATTTTTCAGTACCTCGTAAAGGAATTAATAGGTATTTGTCCTAAAATCCGAGGTCTATTAATAAATACAAAATACAACACATACAATTTACAGACTCTCAACCATAAAACGCGATTTATGGTATGTGTATTACTAATTTACCTTTTGTGTAAATAAGTTGTAAGTTCTTAAGAACAGCCTGAGCTTCACAAGCAACGACAGAATTGTAGTCTTGGTTGCTAAATCCATATTAATCATTAACAAACTTCGCTGTCCGGAAGGCGATAAAAATTTTGAAGCTTAAATTTGTGATTCCATTTTGATTAGCGTGTTTTTACTAACTTACCTTTGTCTTGCTCTCTTCAAGTTCGTGAGTTATATTCCAAAATCCATACAATTTAACTGCATCATCTTGATCTTTTTTAGGCACGAAGTAAAAATTCAAACCTCTTGGAGAAACATCCTCACACTGTCTGGATTTGTGTAATTCCACGTACTTGTAGGGACCCTGCAAATGAGTGTAACGCAGGCTCCCAAAAACAGCATTAGTGGAGGGCAGTCACAGGAGCGTAGTTTGGTAACCGGGACTACGCACAATTTTTCAAGTCCAGTTCTGGGGAGGTCAGGGCTCAGTGTTGTGCCATCTTCCAACGTGATGCGCTTCGCTCAAACTATTCTCTTGGTCTCCCGGGAAAACTATATTTGTTTTTAGTTTACGTATTGCTAATTAGCAGATAGTACACGGGGGAGAGAATTATTGTTTCTTGTCATCCGAGACTTTGCCCTTTTAATTTCTCGTATATTTAGTATAGAGAAGTTAAGAAATGCAGCAAAAACTCGATGTCGAGTTTTAACGAATATACAAGTTGTACGAGTATCTCACGCTTAAACCGTTCTTTTTACTTTCCCGTGTACGTACGTATACATGGAGTGATATACGTAGTATAGGGAAAGTTATGTAATGCTGCGCGAAAAAATGACCAATTGTCGGCGGAAAAAAATTAATTGCCGGGCCGTGAAAAGGGAAAAGTGTATAAAACCAGTTGCTAAATTAAGGAAAAAAATCCCCTAACACGTGGTGTAGCCAGAAACCCTGTTTTCTAGGTCCTTGATACCGAAAACCCAATTTAAAGGAAAACCTCCGTCTGTCCGTCCGTCAGTCTCTCCGTCCGTCTGTCCGTCAGTGATCACTGCTGGCGCCTAAACCATACGTACAATTTCTTCCAAAATGGATATTCCCCGGTCGATCCAATTCTAGTCAAAGCTTTGAGATTTTGAAAAAGATTCTTCAAAATGTGGGGGTACTTTATATGAAGCCCCCCGGGGATTTTCAAAATTTTCTCGAAAACGGCTCCAAATTTTTTCTTTAAATTTCTTGTATGAATAGAGTAAAATACACTTATTAACATGGCATAGGTCCAATTTTCACGGATAACTCTGAATTTTTGAAAATTGCGAAAGTTTAAATTTTTTCGGGCGTCTTTCTGGAACTACAAAATTGAAGATAGAGATTTTTCCTTCAAATACATTTTTTTCTTCATAGTGAGTTCTTTCTTTAAGGTCATGCAAATGTTCTTCAAAAGTTAAGTATTTTTCGCGCAATATTGCGTGCAATTTTAAAAAATTACAAAAGCAATATTTTATCAAAAACGGCTCCAAATTTTTTCTTTAAACTTTTGATAGGGATAGTGGTAAATGTACTCTATCAGATGACATAAAAGCCATATTGTTCTATCGGTTGGTTTTTTCAAAAATTACACAAATGTAACTTTTTTCACATGTTTCTCACGTCGATAATATTGACATGAGCGGCGATTTGTTCACATTATTATACTTACGAGTACATGTGATTTAAATAATATCAAGTAAAGTTTCTCGAAAACACAACCGTTTTCTGTGAAAAGTAGCTCAAAATTTTGCATTTTCAGAAACGCTCAAACGCCATTTTCTCATATATGGCTGCAATTCTTTTCTTGAAACTTTTGTTGCGGATAGTGCTAATTACACTCTTTAATATGACGTAAAGTTTATTTTGAGTTATTTTTTTGTTTTTTCAAAAATGACATAATTGTAATTTTTTTGAAAGATCTCTCACATCTTTAATATGCACATTACCAGCAATTTGTAAACATTATTATATTTGTGAGTGTAAGTGCTTCAAATAACTTCAAATAAAGTATTTTGAAAACTCAAACATTTTCTGTGAAAATGAGCTTCAAATTTTGCACTTTTAGTAGCGCTAAAATGCCATTTTCTCTTAAACGGCACATAATTTTTAAAAGAAAATGGCCCTTTATGACTATTTTTTGTGTTCTTTAATATTCTAAAATTAATATTTTCGTTCTACCAATAGGAAACCGAAAAAATAAGAAAATGACAAAAAAATGAACTTTTGGGGGTGATAGATTACAGCTGGCAAGAAAGAGTTTGTGCAATTCCGAATAGCTAGCCAAGACCCATGGAAATAGATAACTAATACGGGAAAGTCTGTGCCATTCTGTAGCACCACTAGTTAATACTCACTCTATTTTAAAACAACATAAAGTGTGCACACAAAATTTTCCCCAAAGTTGTTGAGTAATTCTTCTTTACATATATCTACTTTTCATAGAAAAGATACTTTTGAATAAGATAGTAAAAAATTCATCCAAATCAAATGATATATGAGAAGTTAAGACTCTACGACTCTAACATCGTACTAATAATATTTTTGAAAGATTTCTTTCTCCCCTCGCTACATCGCAAAAAAAATTTCAAAATTTTATTTTTTTCGTCAACATCGTAATTGAAGGAAATATGAGCAATAAGAAAATAGTTTATTGAAGTAACAACACTCGTAGAATTTGTTTCAGCACCTGCAAGCAATAAAAGATGAATAGTTTCTCAACGCCAAATTTAAAAAAATATAAAAAATGTAACATAAAATTTACTGTCTTAGAACATGGGAGTAGGCACAACAAATTCTGAAAACGTCTCTCAAAATACAGGTCCCCTTCATTTTTTTATTCCCCCCTTCGTTCTTTTATTCTTGAACTGTAGTAAGAAATCGAATTTGTTTCATTTCCAACTTTATAAGAACATATGATTTTAAATATATTAGTAAAATAACTGCAACAGTTTTGTACATTTATTTTAGTGTTTATTATACATTTGTATTCATTGTTGTAGCAGCTGGTTTTTGTTGATCTTGGAATTATAACTTACCAAATTATTGTAGCTTTGTAATATTTTGTATAGTATATCACATATTAAGGTAAGAAGATGGATTTTGGCAGATTATATGAAACCATCGGCACAAAACCCTGTACGTGTGCTACTGGTGGGTATACTACATCGTATCTGAGGGTACCCTTTTTCCTTAGACAAAGCATTATGCGCATATAACAATAACCTGTGTTCGATTTTTGTGTAACTCTGTATGCAGCTCAAAATATCCAGAAAAACAGTCCATAATGTTTTCGGCACTCTCCTACTACAACGAGTACAATGTTGAAGGTAGATTTCTCCATAATAAAATGTATTATTAAAATCAAATGTTTACCTGCACTATAACAAGTACTTGCGCGTTTCGAAAATATGAGTCGTTTTCGTAGAATTTAACGTGAAATATAGGCAATTTCAAAGCAATTATTTCGTTAAAAAGGAACACAAATTTTTCATTAATATTTCCTCAGACAGAGCAAACAAATATGAAAAAATGGCACATGTCCCATTTTCATCGAACTCAGTATTTTCAAAAAATGCCAAGAAATCATGCAAATGGACAATATTAATGATACTACAGATTTTGATCTGAATAAAATCTATTCTAAATTAGTGGGGCTACAGGAATAACGGCACAGATTTTACTGTAAAAGTTTGCTTCCTTATTTTCTTAATCTGTGTTATATTTTCTGTTTTGCTACACCATTCCATTTTTCGTATTCCCAATAGTAGAATTTGTCGGATCCCTAATAGTAGATTCGGATCACCTTTTTGGATCCCTAACAGTAGAATTTGTGGAATCCCTAATAGTAGATTCGGATCAACTTTTTGTAGACTAATAGTAGAATTGCAACATTTAATAATATTATACAAGAGTGAAATCTGATCCTACATGCCTATTTTCATTGAAAAATTTTGAGCCTTTTTACTTTCCCGTATACGTACGTATAGACGGAGTGATATACGTAGTATAGGGAAAGTTATGTAATGCTGCGCGAAAAAATGGCCAATTTTCGGCGGAAAAAAATTAATTGCCGGGCCGTGAAAACGAATAAGTGGATAAAACCAGTTGCTAAATTAAGAAAAAAAAATCCTCTATCTCGTGGTGTGGTCAAAATCCATGATTTGTTGCTTCTTTATACTTAAAAACCGATTGACGGCATTCCGTCCGTCTGTCCGTCTGTGGTCAACGCTAGCGCCTAAACCGTTCGGTCGATTTTCTTCAAAATTGATATTCCCCAGTCGATCTGATTCTAGTCGAAGCTTTGTGATTTTGAAAAAGATTCTTTAAAATTTGGGGGTACTTTATATGAAGCCCCCGGGGATTTTCAACATTTTCTCAAAAACGGCTCCAAATTTTTTCTTTAAATTTCTTGTATGAATAGAGGAAAATACACTTTTTAACATGGCATAGGTCCGATTTTCACGTACAGCTCTGAATTTTCGAAAATTGTGAAAGTTTGAATTGTTTTCGGCGTCTTTCTCCAACTACAAAATTGAAGATAGAGATTTTTTCTTCAAATAAAATTTGTTCTGCATATTGAGTTCTTTAATAAAGGTCATGTAAATGTTTTTCACAATTTTGGTAGTTTTCGTGCAATATTGCGTGCAATATGTGCAATTTTAAAAAATTACCAAAATTGTGAAAAACATGCACATTATCCGCAATTTGTAAAGATGATTATATTTGTGAGTGTAAGTGCTTCAAATAACTTCAAATAAAGTATTTTGAAAACTCAAACATTTTCTGTGAAAATGAGCTTCAAATTTCGCATTTTTAGTAGTGCTAAAACGCCATTTTCTCTTAAACGGCACATAATTTTTAAAAGAAAATTGCAATTTACGGCTAGGTTTTTGTGTTCTTTAATATTCTAAAATTAATGTTTCTGTTCTACCAATAGGAAACCGAAAAATTAAGAAAATGACAAAAAAATGTACTTTTGGCGATGATAGATGGTAGCTGGCAAGGAAGAGTATGTGGCAATTCCGAATAGCTAGCGAAGACCCAGGAAAATAGAAAACTAATACGGGAAAGTCTGTGCCATTCTGTAGCACCACTAGTTTAAGAAAATGTTGATTGAGCGTTTCTGAAAATTGCGCGTTTTGAAGCTCATTTTCATAAAAAATCTTCGAGTTTTCGAGAAAACGTCATAAAAAAATTATTTGAAGCAATTGTACTCGCAAATGTGATGATTTACAAGGACTGTCCTTAGTGACATGAAAGATATTTCAAAATTATATTTTCTAATTTCAAAAAAAACAAAACAATACATCAAAGTGGTATTTATGTCATGTTAACCAATGCAATGAACACTATCCGTACTGAAAGTTTGAAGAAAAAAGTGGAGCCGGTTTCGAAAAAATTTCATTTGAGAGTTTTGGAACGCGGAATTTCAAGATCATTTTCACAGAAAAAAACCCTGTGTTTTTGAGAAACTTAATAAGGCATCATTTCAAACAGCTTTACTCACAAATGCACAAATGTATACAAGTTGCTTGTGATGTAAATTATAACGAGGTGAGAGAGATATCAACAGAATTACATCTTCGAATTTTTGGAAAAAACAATAATGCAGCGAATGGTATTGCTCATTTATCAATATACTATGGAAAGTTTAAAGAAATTGGAGCCGTTTCTGGGGAATTTTTTTAATATTGCCGAAATTTGAAAAAAATACGCATAAACTACTAAAATTAAAAAAGTGTTTTCAATATTGTAGTTGTAGGAAGTCGCCGCAAAAATTCAAATTTTCACAATTACCGAAATTAAAAGTTAACAGTGAAAATCGGACCTCTGACGTCTCAATAAGTGTATTTCACTGTATTGTTAGGGAAAAAATTAAGGAAGAAATTTGGAGCCATTAAAAAAAATAAAATGACCGAGGGGATTTATGTAAAGTACTCCCAAAATTTAAAGAATGTTTTCCAAAATCGCAGAACTTTGGGTCATGCCAGATCGAAGAGAAAATATTCATTTTGAAAAAAAAGAACCTACGAATAGTTTAGAGGCGCCAATGTTGTTCTCAGACAGATGGATAAGACAGAGAGATGGACAGACGGATAGGTCGGTCGGATAGGTGGTCAGACCGATAGATGGACAGACGGATATATGGACAGATGGATAGATGGACAGACGGATAGATGGACAGACGGATAGATGGACAGACGGATAGATGGACAGACGGAAAGATGGACTGACGGATAGATGGACAGTCGGATATATGTACAGACGGACAGTCGCGCAGACAGACGAGACGGCACGAAAACGAGAAAGTCAAAATTAGACATTTAAATAATGTCAAGAAAATTTTTTTGGAAAATTGTACTCTTCTCGTAATTTTTGCGTGGAACAATTTATAATTTTTTTCTCAATATCCACATAATTATATTTCTTCGTATACAACAAAGAATGTTTTGCATTATGTGCAAGTATCTTTTTCGTTGAACTTTATTAATTTTTGAATCTTCCAAAAATTCTAAATAACGTGGGAAATTTCATCCTGTTTGAGCACCTCTAGTTCTTTATTAAAACACTATTTTTGCAATGGAAATTTTACATGGAAGTAAACTTTTCTCTTGTTTATATGTGCTGAATTGTGTGTTTATATGTGCCTTTTTTTAGATTAGATATGCAAGTTTGATAATGTATTAAGTTTATGGAAAGGAATATTTTCAATGTTATTCACGTACATAGAATCCATGCTACAAAACACATTAAATATCGCTTATTCGTAAAAATAGTGTTATTTGTATTCTCATATTTTGGAGAAGTGGTGCATTTATTAATGCGATATTTGTTTCCTTGAAATTTTTCACTTACCATCGTCTGGGCTAGTGTTAGAGATAAGGTTGCTGCTGCAACTGATAATATGAAAATTGAAACCATCTCGAACTAACTATGCTATCAGATATTTTCAGTTGCATTTTATGTGAAGCTGCATTTCGTTTTGAAGCCGTTGCATAATGACAGGAAGGCTCGAGCTTTGTATTTCGGAGGAGATAGGATCTTTTTGTGTAGATGCCATTTAGATTTTTTATTGAGTGAAGATAATATTAGAAAATTTGATGTAGGTTTACAATCGTGATAATTTCTCTAAAACACATTAATTGAAAATAGGCATTTTTCTGTTTCTGCATTGATGTTTTTCTTTCTGAGAAATCACTTTTCTGTTATAAAATTTTAAGAACCGATATTTTTGTTCAGATTTTGGAGGCCATCAACAAGGTAGATAAATGTTGAAGTTTCGACATTGTATGCGTAGTAAGAGAAGGAGGAAGAAATGGAGGAGGAGGAGGAAGAAAGGAGGAAGAGGAAAAAGGAGAAGGAGGAGGAAAAAATAGGAGGAGGAAGAGGAAGAAAAGGAGGAGAAAGAGGAGACGGAGGAGGAACAAAAGAAGGAGGAGGAGGAAGAAAAGGAGGAAAAAGAATAGAAGGAGGAAGAAAAGGAGGGAAAAGAATAGGAGGAAGAAAAGGAGGAGAAAGAGAAGGAGAAGGAGGAAGAAGAAATGGAGGAGGAGGAAGAAAAGGAGGAGAAGGAGGAGGAGTAGAGATGGAATTCCGCAATCCACTGTCGCGGAGATCACGAACACCAATGAATTGCCCCCGGGCCGCTTTCGTGTCGGGACGGAGGGCGCGACCGCTCCGTGGAGCCCAGCCGGGCGGACGGGGTCCTTCCACCGCTGCCCTTGGGAAAGGTCAGGACCCACAGGTTAAGACGCTACACAGCATTATGTAAGAGGCATTACCTGCGTTCTCGTCCCGTTTAAAACAGCGGAAATGACATTTGAAAGGACTTGGTGCAGTCGTTAATTCAAATCCAAAGGCCCAAAAAGTAACCATTTTTCAAAAATTTAAAGTTGTAAGAATTTTATAGAAAATTTTATTCACTTCATTTTGTAAATAACAATTGTTTTGATAAAACGCATAGTTTTGAAGATATAAGCGAAAAACTAAAAACAGGGCAAAATTTGTAGAATTTTTTTGCAATTTTCTCTGTGAAGCCAACCTTTTTTAAGGTGGCAAACATAAATTTGAATTTAGCACCCCCCAAAAACATACATAACCGTTGAGAAAAAAACATCCGAAATTTTTTCCGGGATCGGGCTTTTTTGAGCATCATTTGACTAGACTGCAAGAGTAAATGTTGAAATCACGACAATGACCTATCACAACTCGCAAAGCCGTCTCGTAAATCTCTTAGTATATCCGGAAACATTTTGTTGAAACTTACAAAATATACTAAATACCGTAGCGTACTGCAAAAATTCAGGGCCATCTTGCAAATATATTTTATTTTAAAATTAATATTTTTAATTTTTTTCAATTTTAGAAAATACAGAAAGTATTGCAAACCAATGAATTTTCAAATTAAAACTAAACTTAAAAATGTACATGAGCTTTTTTTAGGGAACTGATTTTTTAGTTCATATTTTATTTTCGAAAAATCTCGATCATCAGTATGGATCTTTTATAATGTTAATTTTTTGTTGGTTTTCAATTTTCAAAAATGTAGAAAGCAACCCAAAAATGTTCATATTTTCAAAGAGTGTACACAACTTTTATTTAAAGATATAATTTTGAAAAACAAATTTCATTAGATAAAGAAAAGTAGCAAAAATTCCTAAAATTTTGATTAGCTAAGATATAAGTCTTCCCACAATACCAGGAAAAACGTTGGCAGTATCTTGTGAAAGATTGTGTTGTACACTCCCTGAAGTTATGGCTGAATGACATCCCATTCAGCTGCCACCAGACTTATCGGTGAGAGGAGGCAAAACATTGAAGTTCGCCATTACAAGTGCAATAATATAAATAAATCGGCCGTAATCCTTCATGCATGGAAAACTATGCCATTGTTTTCGACTACTGGCTCGGAAAGACCGCTGGGAATCGGGAAGGTAAAAGAGGTGGTAGGAATAATTTTACAACTCCAAAGTTTAAATGCCGACCAAGGTCTATGTCTCCACGAGACCTGGAAACATAGTTTGCTATTCTTGTTATTAATATGGAAAATCTGTGGAAGAAAGCAAAGAAGACAATTTATTTGGATAGCAAGGAATACACCGCCGTCGTGGTCTACGAAAGAGCCACCATCATGTCGTACGTCCCGAAGAAATGCATTATAACATGTCCGCGCCGAGGAATATCAGGGCACCATGTGTTTGAGCGACAATTATAACTAGAAGGCGGAATTTTCATGAAATGTTTTTTTCCTTTTCACTTTAGAACAATGACGTTTAATATAGAAATTCATTTTATTTTATGATAAAACATTACGACCCATTTTTGTCATTTTTTAAAAACAATTTCGTTGATTTCGACTAATAAGTCATTTTGTACATTTATACGTAATTTGTAATGCATTTTTTGGTGATTTCATCGTTTTTAATATCATTTAATGGTACTTGCTTCAAACAATATTTTCGAGACGCAATAAATGTTCACCCCAGAATTCCTGAGTAGCCTATTCGATTTTTTCGCTCACGTATCGTAGTGTCAGACGTTGTGAGTGCTAAGGTTCCTGCGACGCCTATCAGCGCCAGGATAGTTCTGCCGATTTCACGATAACTAAAGGCAATTATCTTCTTTTAAAGAACACTCCGAACCAAAAGTTTCCAAGCTGGGTGCCCTCGAACAAGAGGAAGAAGTCTCGATTACATCAGTAACATGCCCAACAAGTTGGGTAATTTACCTGAGGAGGTTTAGATAATATTTTTTACGTTATTTTTCTTTGTTTTAGGTCATTTTTAAAACATACCCTTTGCGGTCCTTTCACTTCTCCGTTTTCTTCGTCTGGCGGTCCGGTGTCCCGCTTCACGGGACTTTCTTTTTTTCTGGTTCTGGTCCTTTGCCCCTTGAGGTGGGACTTATATTTAACTCTAAGTTTCACTCAGATAAATGGCACCGATTTCCTATACAATGAATTATTTTCAGAACAGATTAGGCAGTATTTTCCTTCATTGTAGCCAGACTTCGCCAATTTTAGGTTGTTTCAAATCAGTTTGCTTACGAGGCTGCAGTTGAACTTATGATGGCATCGAGAAGTAAGCGTTTGAGATTGTCACAGATTGAACTGAGTGAATCGGTAAACAATTCTGAGATATAACAATCTTCAGGAAAGTAAGAATTTGAAAACATTTTCTCGAGTTATTCCGAGGAGTGTGTAGTAATGATTACTCGAACTTCGTTCATATAATGCGATATACAGGCTTTATTAGTAATGGGGTGAAGCTCTCCGCACCCAACATTAAGTTACAAAATTATGTATTATGAATTAGGCAAATAAATTAAAATGTTTGTTTGTTACAATACGAAAAATAATTTGAAACCAGAGTGCAGTTTCTAACGCCGCGGCACGCCGGACCGGTGCCACCAGCTACCTGGGGATTTAAAGAGACTGCAACGAGGAAAACGCTGCGTCCCGCCACGCGGGACAGAGGACCGCAAAGGGTTAAGAGCATTTTATTGATCATTTTTGGCAATGTTTTAGGTCATCAAAATCCGCCCACAAATTATAACATACACGCGCCATGAGGGCTATCAGGCGTGAGCAATCCACGTTCCTAACTCACTTCTACTCTTTTGATGTAGTCTGCAGGGCAGTTCTGAAATTTTGAGGAAGTGGCTTTGGCAGGGAAGCACCGAGTAGTATTATAAATAGGTGAAAAATTGATTTACTGAATTGAAATAAATTTTAGATGAGGATGATCATAGGATGCAAGGATGAAATTATCGCTAGCGCACTTGCAAATATCGTATACTAATTACAGTTCTCTGTTTTGATGGTGGCTTCTCGGCTGCGTGATCGGCGACATTAGTTAAGTTAAGTTAATGCCTTATTTTACGTGGCGAGACTCGGGCAATCAGGCCCTCTCTTCCGTCTGACCACGCAAATTTCGCTACGCTTCTTTCACCAACTAGCGGAGAAAGAAGGTATTCCATGGGCGACGAATCGGGCGATTTGAATTTAGCTCAGAGGCTTCATTTAGGCTTGATCTTTTACATGCAAGTAAATCTACTAATATGAGACAGCCGACTTTACTTCCCCTCCGAAGGAAAGCGTACGAAGGATTTTTTCGCCCTCCACCGGCTTTTTCGCTCCTCCGCCGGTCGGGTTTGAACGCGCAATCTTGGGTACAACAATCCGATACGCTGACCGTAATACCATCCGAACCCGCGAATACCGTGGCGTTGTACTTTGGCCGGGAGTCCAATCAACAGCATCCCATTGACTCACAATCGAATTTTTATTTGTGCGCGGCGAAAATTGTGCGAAGAAAGAGAAGTGTAGGAGGTTTCATTGTGAACATTGGAGTGTACTATTTGTTATATTTTCTCACTACGGAGTAAAGAGAAAGTTATGTAATGCTCCGCGGAAGGAAGACACCAAGCAAATGTCTAACATTCGAAATTTTCGAAAAATTAGAGTTTTTAACGAATATGAGACCTGCACCCTCCTCTTAAACGTCCAACAACAAAGATTAATCAAAACTTTAGAGCCATTTGTTTGAACATTTTCAAAATGTTCTAGCGACTTCGTGTAAAGTACCCCCAAAATTAAAAAATCGGTTTCTAATTCAAGGGCCCGCGACATCAGAGAGATGGATTGGGGAATGTCAATTTTGGAGAAAATCGGCTGAACGGTTTATTCTGGGGTTGTTCACAGACGGATGGAGAGACAGACGTTTTGCCGTTATTCAATGTTTCAGTATCAAGGATCCGCAAAACATGGCTACCCCACGTGTTAGAGGATTTTTTTAAAATTTACAACTGGATTTATCAACTTTTTCATTACCAGGGCCCTGTAAAATGGAGATTTTTTTTGCCAAAAATTCGCAGTTTTTTCGCGCAGTGTTACATTACTTTCTGCCTATTGCGTAAGCGGGAGCGAGGAAGTAAAAATATTATTTTCATTGTTTTATATCTCACCACGTTGTAAAGAAACATAAAACCTCTGTAGGTTCTTAAAAGTTCCGATAATTTTCTCATATCACATCGTACGTTACAAACGTAGTTACAAACGTTACGTACGTTACAAACGTTACATCGTACGTTACAAACGTTAAAAACTTCCTGTTCGGCATTTTGAATGCAACTGCTTTTTGTCTTGAAGTTGCTTCATGCTTGGTAGAGTCGAGCTCTGCATTACTGGGAGATAGGGATCTGTTTATGTAGATGCTAATGTGTTTTGTTGTGTTGACAAGGCAATCTGTATAATCTGATCGAGATTTACAGTGGTGATATTTTTCAATAACGTCCATTCATAAAAACTGATCATGTTGGATGTATGGGTCGCTGAGTTGAGGAAAGATTTGATTCAGTGAAGTCACTTTACTAAACATTTAATGAACCAGTGTCCTTTTTCTCTAATTTTGGAGGTCATCGGCATAGAAGTATACTGATAAACTTTAGGAATTAAATAAATTATGCTTAGTCAATTATTTTAAGATTCTCTTTTTATATGTTTTAATAATGGTTTATGTTAATCCTCCGGCGGGCGCGTCCCATTATTTCCCGCCAGCAGGCGCGTACGGCACTCTTATTTATGTTTTTGTATATTTTATTTCATAATAACTAACTAAATACCAAACGAAATTATATTAATAGGAGACTGATCCATCACTCGCTCCCTCCGTGTCGTGGCATGCGTTACATGTCGGGGAATGAATACGGTGCAAACGTGCCTTCTAACGTTTCTTCGGAAACAGTGCATTTGAATTTTGAATTAGTAGTTAGTACTCAAAAATCTGTATCATAAATCTCAATAGCAAAACTGCAGTATTGTGCGATTTTTCTAGCTCTACCACTCAAGCCCCTGTGGCCACGATGGAATATCACACAGGCATTTCGCGTCTTTCTCTGTCGTACTGCTAGAAGTCGCATGATCGCAAGTACTGCTTGATACGGTCGCAATCATGCATTACCTGGCAGCACGACTGAGAACGTCGCGAAATACCGTGACATATTCCTGTCCGAAGACGGGCCTTGAGGGGCAAAAGTTAGAAAAATCGCAGTATAAGAATTCTAATGGATAAAATACTGCAAATATATACTTACATGACAAGGCGACGTTGCGGTACGGCGTGCCGCAACTGTTGCAGAGTTCGGATTACTAATGAATAACGGTCGATCGGGAGTGTCTAAAATCGTGATTTGAGTGTCATCAGATTGAATCAATATAATCAACAAAAATAACTACGAGCTCAATAGTACACCAATTATTTATACGAAATCACAAAAATGTAAGAATGCAGGCACTGAGTGCCGCTACGCGCCCGAGGGTTAAATAACATTTCTGATTCGATGAAAATCATGGACTTCCCATGTTCAGCAAACATATTCAGAAAAATCACAGGCAATATATCTGTTAAATTTCACATCTAAAGACTCTTTTTCGTAATCGGTTTTATAAGAGGATTCAGACACTTACCTCGGCCACGTTGGTTTCATAAGAAGAGGCGCTTGAAAGGACGTATGATGAAAAAGTGTCAAATCAAGTCAGTTTTGTTGCAAAGAGAAGTATAACAATATTTTTTCATATATTTTCTTTCGGTACCTTGAGTAACGTAATGTACTGTATCCTATAATATACTGTAGTAGTTTAAATTTAAAAAAGATCTAAATTAAATATTCCGAAAAAGAAAAAATTACAAATTTGCTAGACAAATCCCTAATAATACACATAAAGTAACAGATTAATTTAAAAAATAGAGAATCTCTTCAGAACACAGAACCATTTGAATTTACTATGTAACTTTATTTCCATCTCCTAACATATACCTTGCTTTTACTATTCCCAAGATTATATCTAGACCTACTTCATATGTTTATACAATGGGTTTCATAGCTTACAACTAAATCTATTCTATATCTTTGACCATGTTAACTGAAGTACGTAAATTTAATATATGTTTTATACATGACAGGTATTTCTGATAACCTTGTAGGTCATGTCAGTAAATGTAATAACCTTGTAGGTCATGTAGAAGGATTTAATGTAATAACGTTTTGCCAATTAATGAGTGAGAAATTTAGCGTAATAGCCAGTGACATTAAATTCTGCTGTATAGACAACTCCTTAATCACAGATGTTGAGCGGGATACATTCTGTCGCCGTCAAGGAGATTCTATGTAACTGTCAAATATCTGACCACACGGGGGTTGCCTCACAGTATACGTCTCAATAGAGAATCGCAGCTCAGCCCGTTTTCTTGGATAGTTAAGGACGTGCGCGCATAAAGCTATCGATCCTGGTGAAAACAAAGTAAAACTACGGATAGCTCCTACAGAAATATTGGATTTGTTTGTGAAGTCGCGTTTATTAAGAGCTGGTTAAAACTTTTTTTAAATTCTTGTTTCTTGTCCCAGTGGATATATATTCTTAGGATTTCAAATACAAGTCATTAAACAACAGGTGAAATTACATAGAATCAATGCGTTAGGCGTGCGTTTGACTTATTTCGGAAAATATTTGATTTACATCATCTGAATTCTTTTTCTAGTGAGCACATTAATAAAAAAGCGTTAAAAGGGGCACACTATTCTACAATTAAATGCAGCAATAATAAAAGAAAGAACCCCGAAATTTGTTTCATTACGTGAAAATGCGCAAGTTTTCTTGAGCTCAGTTGCATCGGAAAACAAGCTGCAAATTTTATTTGATAGTTCATCTGAGAAGATTATTCGTATTAACACTCCTCATGCTTCCGGGAAAACTGTCGTTCAGAAGTATATATTCATTTAAATGAAGAACATTTTTGCCCATATATGCCCCTGAGAATTTGGAATGGATGGCAAATATATTTTTAATACATAAGCTTGATAATATTACTATAATTTCACGTAACCGTTACAAATCAACCGGGAGAGATAGCTCAGGGTATCAACTGATGTCGCTACAGTCTCTCTGACCGGGAGGTCCTAGATTCCAGTTTGGACGGTGGCAAGATTTTCGACACTAGCTTTTCAGCTAAGACGAATTCAATCGCTGTCTGAAGGAGAATTCTAGCGGCCTACTGCTCTGATCGGTTGTTTTCCGTGGATTCTCCGATGAACAACAGGCGAATAGAGGAACAGTACTTTAACAAAAGGGCAACGAACCGCCCGCGATCTTTCTTACCTCTTTCTTGTGCTATCCTCACCCCTTACACACACTCTAACGTGCACTACACTACCACACATTTCGGGAGACCGGTCGGGGGCTTAGAGCTTGTTCCGGCTGGGGCGGTGCCCCGCTTGTGGGAATCCTCATTAGCCGACGATAGGTCGGCACTGGATGCCGCCATACAGAGGGGAAAATCACCATCACCACCACCACCACCACCACCACCATCCCCCGATGGAAAAACATGCACTACACGTACGAGACAAATGATCTAAGCAGTTGACGCGTCGGCAATCACTGACAATCAATGTTACAAATCGTAGAGAAGCTCTGTGAGAAGTCGTCGCGTAACTAGTTTCAATATTAGACATTAGTACAATATTAGACATTAGACAATATTAGACAATATTAGACATTAGACATTATTGAACTTTTAAGAACTTTTAATATTATATTTACGGCGCATCTGTAATTTTGATTTTTTGTGTTTCAGGTAAGAACATCTTCTTCATTGCTTGAGTGAAAGGAAACTAAATTACGTAAGTTGAACCTTTTTTCTATAATAATTTTTGGCAAATGAAAAAAGGGACATTTATTTCAAAATGAATGTGTTGGCTGAAAGAGAAATGAGAGGCTTTATTGAAAAAAGAGAAAACGATAATTATCATACAATAAAGTTATGGACACTTGTTAGCAGGGATGTGGTAATATGAATATAACTGAATAATTTGTGCCATATTTTTTCGCTAAGTTCAGATATGGATGTAAAACAATTCTACTACGTTACCATTTGCAAGTTACTTCGTCTTCGATGTTACAAATCCAGACAATTCTTCTGTATACTGGAGTACTGCTGTAATCGGATTTAATTCATTAGTTCCTAACGTTGAAAACATCCTAAGAGGATAATGTTACTTAAATGGCTACGTTTATGTTGTCAGTTTCGTTATTTGATGTCGTAGGTGTTCGATGTCAGTGTCATTCAAACTGAATAGAAAGATATTTTAAGGGTTAGCGAGAATGCTGGCAACCAAAATGCAGAATCTGAAATAAATGATATGATATTCTTACATATACATCTTACTAACAACTAGTCGCTACAACAGCACGTACTTTCTCGTGTTATTTCTAACTTTTGTTATTTTCGAAAATTCAGGACGTTCTTCAAAAATGAGATCTGCGCCATTATTTTAAGCTTCCTTGGTTCTGTCCATGGATTTTGACTAAACCCAGTTTTTGAGAAATTTTGCAGAAAGTATGCGCAAATTATTTGTTCTTATAACAAATGACCTTTTTTTATAGATCTGATATTTCAGACGAAAGATTTTGATCTTAGAAAAAAATATTGTAGTTTTGAAACTTTCGCAGCTTTTTGCAATTTTCAAAGATACATCGAGTTCGCCGAAAATGAGACTAGCACCACTTTTTTGCCCTCTTCTGATGCATACAAAGAGGAAATTTAAATAAACAATTGTAGGTCTTTTTAAGACATCAAATATTACAAATAAAATTAAATTGCAAATATTTCGCAAAAGCAATCATATTTACGATAAATTGTACGTGACCTTACTTTAAGATCTGTCTTTGAAAAACAGATATTCTATAAAGTATCTATATTCAGTGTTGAAATAGTATATTGAAACGTTTCTTTTTGGGCCGGCTAACGCAGGGAACTTTAAAGACTGACCGTTTTCGGTATTGGGTGGGCTATCCGGGACAAGCAGCGTCTCGCTCGTGGTGGCTGACGTGTCGGCCAACATATCGGAGCCTTCCTCAGAGCGCACTGCAAAAAAAGGGACTTGCAGTCCGCTCTGAGGAAGGCCACAACATGTTGGTGGAAACGTTAGCCACCACGAGCGAGACGCGGCTTCTCCCGAATAGCCTAGACAACAACCAGCAATTACACAACGAATTCAACCTTGATCCCATCACTCAACACATTGCCTGAATATCCCATAACGTCTTCTCCAATATCCACCACATCCAAAAGTTAACTTCATTCAATCTCTGTAAAAACCCCACTCACTCTACACGTATACAAAATAAATATCCATTTCATATATTTTGTAAACTGTTTTCATTCCTAGAATAGGTTCTATGAGGTGCCATCATGGTTTCCTCACCCTATATATAGTATATACCGGCCGCCGAAGCCTGCGCAGCCACCTGTGTTTGGAAGGATTAGTGTTGCTAGAAAGAAAATATACTCATTTTATGGTATAACAATAAACAGATTTAATGATCAGAATTGAAATGTTAGAATTGTTCAATTTTAGAATTTTGTCGAAGTGAACCACTTCAATAGAAAAATTGAAATAAACTTATAATTAATTTATATAAAAGGGAAGAGGCCAAAGTGTGGCCAGGCAAATTACACACTGATCTCTTAAAATCTCCTTTTAATTTTGTCTTTTGTTTCATCAATTGCTTGAAGAGCCCAGCATTTAAACCTTTGCTTGGTCTCAAGACAAACGTCACCGTTTTTCCACAGCTGTTCTGGTGGGGCCCTGTGCAGGTCAACGACCCACTAGTCTTCCCCAACTTGGAAAGTGGGTTTTGGGCAGGCTGGTCACAGACGGTGAACATTGGTGTTGCTTTAAGGAATGTTGCATAGCAAGGATTTCTGGAATCTTTTTGTTTTGAGATAAGAAATTTTAAGAGAGAGGTAAGTAGGTACACCCGTATTTAATATTTTGTAGAAAAGGCACTAACTCTGAAACATGCGTCAAACTTTCAAGTTTAATATGTGATTTGCTTTATAGTACCCCGATATGTGATCATACTTTCTGTTATTGTATTGAAACCTAACCAATGCATTTTGAATTCTTTGAAGAGCATCAGCGGTTGATTTCTTTGTTACCGTACACGATATCACCGTAATCAAGCAGGGGGAGCAGGAGTGATTTTACTAAAAGTTCTTTGGTTTTAAGTGGAATGCATTTGTAAGCACATTTGAGTGAGTACATTGAGGCATACACTTAGCGGCAAGTGTCCCAAGCATGAGGTTCCCAATTTAGAATTTTATCGATGGTCAGACCGAGATTTTTAACTTGATAGCATGAAGGAATGTTGCAATGTAGCAGTGTTGTCAAAAATGATATAAGGAATTTTTAGATTTTGAAGTGTTTTGTGGGACCGACAGGACCCAATTATTATTGATTGAGATTTTAATGGGTTTAGCTTTAGGCCGTTTCTCACTGACTCAAGTATAGAGGCCAAATTGTGATTTGTTTTACTAACTAAATGAGCCATTTCAGAAGGTTTCCCGCTGACATAGATCTGTAAGTCATCTGCATACATATGATGACTGCACATTGATATCACAGAGGGGATATCATTAGATCAAGAAGAAAAGTGGACCTAGTACAGAGCCCTGTGCTACTCAGCGTAAAACTGACTTAGGGGACGAAAAAGTATTCTCAACAACTACAACCTGTTGTCTATTACTAAAATAACTTGAAATCCATGATAAGGTAGAATCAGAAAAATCGAGGCATTTACATTTTGCCAGAAGCAGGTCATGATGTACTGAATCGAAGACCTTGCTAAAATCTAAAAGCGTTAAGGTTGTTATATCGCCTTCATCCAGAGATATTGCAAACTATTGGGAACATCATTTATGGCGAGATACTTGTCTATTTGCTGACGTACAGTTTTTTCTAGGACTTTGAACAATGTTGGTAATATACTGAGAGTCCGGTAAACACAAGGATTTAACGAATTCAAACATTTGGGGAGGGGACGTATGTATGTTTCCACAATTGGCGAAAGTTTCCGGTTGTTAAAGAAAAGTTTGTTATGTGTGTAAGTGCTGGAAGAGCGTCTTTTAAAATCAATTTTAATTGTTAGGCCGTTATATGTCAGAGCCTTTTGAATTTGATTTGAGTGCCTTCACTATCTTTTCGAGTTCTTGGCAATCAATATTGATGAAATAGAAGCTATCGTCCCGGGGTGGCGCTTGTGATTCCAGAAAGTGTAGTGACTTTTCTTTAATAATAGGGTCTATTGGAGGTGCAAAGGAAGCAAAATAATCATTTAGGTCAGCTAATGGAATTTCTAATGAACTGTCATTTGACTTATGTTTGCAAATTCCTAAGTTTTTCAACGTGTTCCATACTCCCTTCGCACTGATTTTTTTGGGGAAAAAGATTATAATAATAACGAATTTTAGAGTTTCTGACTTGTTGTTTTACAGAATTTCTTAGTTTTGTGTACTGTGTTTTTTCATTTTCATCGGTTTTAGTAGCTCTAAAACGACTGTATGCAGAATTTCTATCTTTCATAAGAACTTTTAACTCGTTTGTAAGCCAGGAGCAGCAGGCCGCGTGATACGAGAAGTTTTTCATGGAGCGTGCTTGTTAAAATGTCCGTTATGATACAATTAAACACATTTACTTTCGAGTCTAATGAGTATTGTTAGTAAACCTCGTGCCAAGCAGCTTGGCACGCTCACTGTCGACGTGAAATGCTGTAAGATCAAGTTTTTTGTGGTCACGATAATGGATTGTTTTATTTTCGTATGTAGAGCACTTAGACGAGTATACAACAAAGAGTAAGTCATGGTTTGAAATACCCGAAACAGGAAATTGACCGTAGAGTAATACTTTAGAAATATCAGAGACAATCAAGTGATCAATCCACGATTTCGTTTTAGATGAGCTATGAGTAGTATTCAGTTTCAATATTTGCAGATTATATGAATTGAAGGTATGAATAAAATTAGTGGCAGATTTTGTGATGGGATTTTTTAAGTCACAATTAAAATCCCCTATTATAATAACATCTTGATAAATATCTGTGAGTTCTGAAAGTGAATCCTCTAATTCTAATATAATTCCCGTATTTGGAGGCCAATATGCAACACCGACAAGTAAATGTTTTGAGCCAATCATCATATCATCAAACATATATTCCAGTCTCGGTGAGTTTGAAGTAGATGTTTTGATTATTTTTCAAATTGTATCATCACGAACAAACATAGAAACACCTTCATCGGATTTCTCTTTAGAATTAACTTTTATTATATTCCTGTCATTTCGTAGGAGTTTATATTTAGGGATCGAAATAATATCAGAGGATGCATTATATTTCAACCAAGTTTCACTAATTAATAATACGTGTGAGCTAGCTTCAGAAAGAACATGAACAATTTCTGAGTGATATCTCTTTAAAGATTGCGGCTTGTTGTGAAAGATAAGCAGCGAGGAAATTGTGAAATGGACGCGTTGAGACCTGAGAGAGTAACAGGGCTACGAAAGTTTGGTATAGAGATTAACGCCGGGCTGGGGTCAATGTCATAGGCAGGAATGTCAAGGGGTGCCGTTTCCGGCAAGACTTCGTCATCTACAGGTTGCGAAAGTTCTGACATTGTATTTGAAAGCGCGTACTTCACAGGCAGAAAGAAATTAAAAATTATATATTAAAAGTAAAAATTAAATAATAATAATTTAAATGTAAGTAACAATTTTGAAAACAAATTTGAAGATTGCGCGCCATTTACAGGTAGCGAGTCAACTTCATACATTCTGGTGATGCGACTTTTCCCTTGTGCGATATTTACATATATTGCTCCATCAAAAGACCGTACATGTTTGGGGTGAAAATTTGCAATAGATTTTCTCAATATTTCTAACCTATGTGCTGTTAAATCTTCTCTGATTACTTTTCCACTACCTACATGTTTTCTTTTATTTTGGTATATTTCAGCCCTTTTCCTATAAGAAACCAATTTTACTTTAAGAGAGCGACACTTGCCATCAGCTCTAGGACCTACTCTATGGCCCCTGCCACTGTCTTTCAGAGTAAGACTAACACCAATACCCCTTGCCACCTCTATCACTTTAGTGTCAGTGTTTTCGTTATTGGACTCACTGATGCCGAAGAAGCGGAGCGAATTTCTCCGCTGATATTGTTCGAGCTCGTCCATTTTGTCCATTTGAGCCATCTTGAGCGCTGTGATCTCCTGGCGTTGCTCGTCGATCACGCTGTTCTGCTGCTCGATGGTTTCGCGAAGTTTCGAGATCTCGTCCCGAAGCGCCTCGATGAGAAACTGGTTTATTTCCTGGACGCTCTGAGTTATCCGGGCAGCAACAGATTCGCTCACTTCAACGAGGGTTTCGAGGAGGTTCTTCGCAGCTTGACTCGTGACGAGAAAACACAGACAAACACGTATATTAGAGAATGAAGAGAAATCAACACGATCACACACAATCAAACTTAAATCAAACGATAGTTTATGCAACGAGTTGAAACGACGAGAAACACAAGGTTCTAGGCTGCAAGCTTGACCGAGAAAAGAAAGCAAAGAGTAGAGTAAAATATAATAAAATAAAGAAACATGAGAGGATGAAATAAAGATGATAAAATAAAAGAAAAGGTGTATTATTCCAGACTTTAACCAAAAATGAGAAGAGACAAAGTTAGAACTTAAAGAAAAAAATTCTACTTAAATTTTACTTTTACAAAAATAACCACTATTTTTGGGATATAAAAATAAAATATCGCTAACTCAGAGATAGTAAAAATGGAAGAAAAAGTAAGAATAAGTTTACTTGCCTAGAAAGAAACTGGAAGATTTCCGCTTCAACTTCACCGCTCGCTGCTCACCAGACACCTGCTATGCACCCTGTTTCGCTACCTGCGCTCCGGCACGTTCTTACTCGACGATATAAGACAATTCCGAATGAGTTTTACTATTACAACCGTGGCGTCTCTTAATTCAAGAGGGGGTAACCAACCACTTCTCCTTCGTGGAGAAGATTCAGCAATTTCGGCTCGTACGTTGTTGACAAACCTTAAACAAACTGGGCGAAAAGGTAATGTTAATAGTACACGCCGGGGAAAAATAGGCTAACAAGCATTGCTCTAAATGCGAAATTGTAAGCTCTTTTTTACAGAAAACTACTGAGCTTTCGAAAAAATTCATTGAAAAGACAATTGAAGCACTTCCGCCCACAAAAACCAACAATATATACAAATCGCTGGAAAATTGGATATGAATGGATTAAAATAAAGCATTGAAACAAAAATATGATATAAACACTTCTTTTATTTCAATGGACAATATTGAATATATTTTATCAAACAATGTGTGTGGAAGTATATATTCATTATCAGTATGCTTACATGTAATCATAATTGAAGTTTAGCGACCTATAGTGAACTTCTTCTTGTCTTCGGGCACTGTTTCCAATTCTGCAATGTAACAAAATTCTGCTGCCGGCCCCGTGGCCGAGACCGCTAAGGCAGTAGTGCCGTAGTGGTCTCGGACCGTGGGGTCGCGGGTTCGAGTCCCGCCTCGGGCATGGTTGTATGTGTTCGTCCTTTCACCCTCTCTCATCACCATATCGTGTCATCATCATGTCATAACGTTACTCCCAATAGTGGTCGCTAATGACCGAGTAATTGATGCAACCTTAAACAAAAAAAACAAATAAAAAATTCTGCTCCATCCTTCGTCACAGAAATGCGAAATTTGTATCTTCCTAGAGGTAATTTATCAAACTTTTCCATACAGAAACGAGAAGTGTGATTCGAACATTTGTAAGATCCCTGAAAAAATCAGGATTAAAAAATAAATTCATTTACAATAATATTTTGAAAGTTAAATAAATCATTAAGAGGTTACAATGTGTCTGGAAATGTAATAAGAACTTCCCTACAAATATACATTCAATTTCCATTCGTAAATAAAATAAATCCACACCGCACCTATATTTTCCAAACACAATCCTTGAAGAAAGTAGTAAACTTCGACCGTACTCAATGAACAATGAACTCGAGGAACTCCATCCAAAGGAATATGAGCAGTTGCGGCATAACATCAGTTGCTGAATGCGCTTCTTGTGCACAGAAGTGAAGACAAAGCGAACGTGGTTAGTGACTTAGAAGTAGGGTTAGCGAAAGCGTTTCTATAATTAGTGCAATTTCTGGGCATGAATAGGGGAAGCTAAGGCTAAAAATACCACAATTTCAAAAGTAAAACTAGAGAAACATTTTCTATTCCTAATCATTCAAAACTACTACTACAGAATAGCACAGATTTTCCCGTAGTTGTTTTCTATTTCCTTTGGTGTCGGCTAGCTAATCGGTCATACCTCATGCTCTTGCTAGTTGCCATCTATCGCCGCCCAAAGTACATTATTTTGACACTTTCGTAATTTTTCAGTTTCTCAATAGTAGAACGGAAATATTATTTTAACAATATTAAGGAACAGTAAAATCTCGTCCTTAACGAAAACTCTCAGAGCTTCGACTCAGGCCAGATAGATAGGGGCTATACAATTTGGAAAAAATCCTACGCATTGTTAAAGCGCTATTGTTGTTCACATACACCAGCTGGCCGGCCGGACAGACAGATGGACGGATGGACAGACGGACGGACGGACATTTAAAAAAATACTTTTTCGGTATCAGGGGACATTAAAACGCACATTTCCGTTGAAATCTCGAAATATATTTTCCGCAGCATTACATAATTTTCCCCTCGCCACACACCTGTGATTGATTATATTTACAAGGAAATGTTGCTGTTCTTTGGGAAAATCAGTAGGCGGCGAATTTGCAACACAAAAACACCTATCTGGTAACGAACGAATGGGTAAATATTGTTTTTATGTACAGTAAATTACTTCCTCCAACACGTTATCTAGTAAGAATTCATGTTTTATGGGTCCTTGATATCGGAAAATCCTTTGATGGCAAAACGTCTGGCTCTCTGTTCGTCTGAAGAAGATACCTTTGTTCAGTTGGAAAAAATGATTCACAAAACTCCGAAGAGAAGTTTTTGGCGCTGCAGAAAGTCAGATACAGCGCTTCGTTATTAAATTTAGTAATTAAAGTTATCAAAAGAAATAAAGTTTACACCAGGCACGTTATGGTGTCTAGTTTTGAGATTTACAAGTGTATCAGTGGAAAGAAGTGTCAAGTGTCTTTGGAAGGTCTAAGGTAAGGCTCAACAAAAGATGAAAGGGTGTTCGGGTTTCTGCTGTATCCTCACACCCAATTTAAACTTTATCATACGTCCGTGATTACGAGAAAAAAATAGCAAAGCATTCTCTAGTAGTTCAACTCCAATACAGAATTAAGGCGATCAGAATATTATTGAAAATAATGGGAGATATACCCCAAGAAAATGGTGTTGTTTGAGTCTAAAAGACATACGTACACGAAAAATAATTCAAACTTTTCATCTTCTAGTCGATTCAGAGGGATGTGCTTTGATATTCGATAAATCTGAAGATGACTAAGCAAAAATGTCATGTCTTCCCATTGAAAACGGCAATGATAAAAAATTCGTTGTTGGAGGGAAAATATTTAGAATATTTAGTATACAGGGAATTGTGTCTATTAAACACCAAGTAAATTAAATTTGTACAATTGTGTACAATATTATGAATATATTCACATTGGTACTCACTTTTGGAATAGGACATACATATTGATTAAAACCTGCACATTTTAATACAATGTCTAATATGTCAGTCCCAAGAGATTCCACGAGATCACAGAACTTTGGGCCCTTTTGTACGTAAAACATCGCCCACTTCATAACGCTCCATCTCCAGATAGTGCCAGTTAACTGTAAATGAAAAACAGTATTGATATAATCATTGAGAAAAATATTAGGTGTTGTACAACATTTTGTAGAAAAAGGTATGTTAAGATTCATTACATTTCTTGTACTATCCATTTCTGTTATTGATTTGAAGTGCAAATTTGCAGAAAGGAAGTCCGAGTTTACAGATCACACTTAACCCATGGGTTAAGTGTTTCCTGTTATCCGTTACTGCAACCCACAGTAACCTCGGGATCCCCTCGCAGAGTCCAGCAAGGGGTCCCTCCGATCGCCAGTCGGCATTACTAAACCCTATGGGACTTTCACTGACTGCTGAAGGCAACTTCCTTCGCTGGCTGATGCAAGGTTCTAGCCTCCACTCTAATGAGTGGCCTGGTGTGCCAATCCATTTTCTCTCCTGTTCCCCCCAAGGGCCGACAACAGGAAGTCCAAAGGTTCATGACCCTTCTGTTGTGTCTCGGGAAAATAAGGAAAAATCAAAGAAACACAAATAAACAAGTTTTATTATCGTAGCAACTTGCTACGACCGAAGAAATACCGTATACAAAGCCAGGCCGACCGTAAATCCAGAAGAATGTCCAATGTTGAATGCCACAATCTCAAACGAATGTATCCGAATTCCGTTTGCCAGTGCTTGTCGTGTCGTTATCAAAAGTCCGCTCTTATCTCACTGCCGTTATCGCCTTTGCTGCTTGGGGTCTGCTGTTTGGGGCGGCGCGCGTCCGGCGCGCCGCTTATCAGTCACTCGGCCACCTCCCCTCTGCCGCGTCAAACCTCGGGGAAGAAAGGGGAGGCGGATCAGCCCCTCTCTTCGCTGCCAGCGACGCAGCGGTTCCGCTCCACCGCGCCCGCTGGAGCCCGCGGTGGCCGGGCTGACATCAGCTCGCCGTTGGCGAGCCTCTCCAATCGTGGCGGTCAGTTCAATCTCCTTGACACCTTCCCTCTCTACTTACTTCTCACTCTCCTCAAAATGGAGTACTTCTTCATGTGACCCCTCACCTTCAACCTATTCAGCAAGAGAGGCCCTAACGGTAGCTAGGCTAACACTGACATACCTCTCAGGCTCATGGGGGTACTCAAGGTCCACCACCAACTACAAAGTCGTGTTCTCCCTAGGTGGAGTAGTTATTATTATTATTATTATTATTATTATTATTATTATTATTATTAATATCTTCCACATTAGTCGGTTAATTCTTGTGTGTTTGTATAGGTTCGTCCAGACGCATGTTTATACGATCCAGTTAGATTAAACATAAGTCATAGTAGTTAACATATTTTTGTAGTAATTTCTTGATAAATTTTCATTTCCAGTAATGATAGGTACACCATCAAAAAGATTTTATGTATTAAAAATATGAATACCCAGAAAACGCCTTTAACTTATTTTTTTGCAAAGCGCCAACCTCACCAGTAAGATAGTAATTATAATTAAAACCTCTGGAGTTGCGGGTCCCATAATTTATAATATAATGGGTTGTAATGTGGGTTATAATGTTTTGTTACAAATATTTCGCCGTTGGTGCTCATACATGGATGGGAGGAAATTACTATTAAATTAACAATATAATATTTAATATAAATAATGTAAATAAATGCAAATTAATTTTAAAACCACACGCCCATAAAAAAGGAAATTACCTTTGCGTGTATTTTATGTTTGGAGCCTATGGAAGGCATTTAATTAAATATGACTCATGGGATAATTACCTATAATATACTTACCTCCGCATCATTACCAATATCAAAAGGTATATTCAAAACACCAAAAAATTAAAGTTCGTCTCCTTCCATTTTAGGCTCCACAAGAAGGGACCAATTTTTTATTTTTTCTCCACAGTGTGTTATCTTTTGCACATCTGTATATTTGTAGGGACCCTGTAAAGAAATTAAGTAATATTTTCTACAGATTGCACTACCAGAGAAAGATATACAAATCAAACTGTTGTTTGATGGATAAACAACGGAAGTAAATTCCCTTATATGCCATATTCATACCCGTAGAATTGACACAATATTGTAATGATCCAAATTTAAATTTAGTTTTCTTTACTTGTTTTGCGGGTCGTCCCCAATGACGTAAATGTTTTGTTGTTTTCTAAAAAAGATACCGTAATGTAGTTTTTGTATAAAGCTCGTAGAATTTATCAAAAATGAATAGTGATACAACAGAACATATTTTTAACTTTTTCAGTTTTCGAAAATTCAAAAAATTCAACAGAAATTGAGATCTGCACCATTCTTTTAAGAGTCTTTTGATCTATTCATGAAAAATATTGAGAGATAAACATTTGCAGCGATTTTCAAGAAAATATTTATAATTCCTTGTATTACCTTCAAGCGGAAATTGTCTTCAAAACATTGTGCATGACCTTTATTAAAGATCTGATTTTTAAGAACAGGTTTCCTTGAAGACAAAACGCGCTATTTTCAATATTGTAGTTTCGGTATGTTAAGTTTTTATTTTTTCTGTAATTTTCACAAAATGAGTTTGCCCGAAATAAAGATTGGCATCAATTTTTACCGTGCTTTCGTGCATACGAGGAGAAAATTTAAAGAAAAAAAATTGAAGCTTTTATTGAGGAAGCAATTGTTAAACCGTTAGCTGGTGACGTACCTTCAAACTTCTCTTACTGGTGAAGTACGGTCTGTGAGACCCCAAAAGTTTTAGGCAGATAATTTTCGATATTTCATTTCGTCTTGACTTGACAAATTATTTTCACGTTAACAATGCTATAATAAACCAGAAAATGAAAGGATTTGTTGTTAATATGTAAAATAAAAATAATATAATTATTTGTTACTCACCGCGTAAATTTCTGGTTATAATTTGTTCCATACTGTTTCTTCACTATTAATTATCTTAAGAACTCGTAGAATGGTTTGAAATATTATTCACTACATTAAAAAACCTTCATTTAAATTCGGTAATTCATTGTTACACGAAATTATGCATTAATAAAAAAATTGTAATGAACATTCACTGTGGGAAGAAAAGTCCCACTGGTGGTGATGAGAGGTCAGCGAGACCGCTCCGAAACTTCAACTGGCCCTCAAAGGTGAACGACTGTCATTGGATCCGCTGCCCCGCGTGTGAGTGTAGTTTAGAAAGAGATAAGAAGGTAATGCAAAGAAAACCTTATTGCGACGTACCAGAAAGAAGGGCTACGCGCTTATTTTTACTCAGCGTCTCAGAGACCGCACCAGATACGGGTTAAAAGGTTTTAAAAATTTAATTAAATTTAAATAAATTAATTAAGAGAAATTTTGAGAAAAGTTTTTTAAATTTTGAGACTTCATGTCAAATTATCGCCAAAAATCATATGCGTTTCAAACTCGGAAGACGCGTTCCTTTCATTCGGTTGAGGAATATGAATTTTGGAGTAAATCGGCTGAACCGTTTAGGCGGCAGCGTTGACCATAAACGGACTATCAGACTGACAGACGAACGCACAGACTGACGGAGAGACTAAGACGGACAGACAGACTGACGAAGAGACTGACAGACTGACAGACTAACAGACGAACGGAGAGACTGACAGACGGACGGAGAGACTGACGGACTGACAGGCGGACAGACGGCCGGTCGGATGGACAGACTGACGGACGGATGAACAGACTAACGGACAAACTGACAAACCAACGGACAGACTGACGGACGGATGGAAAGACTAACGGACGGACGGACTAAGGGATAGACGGACTGACGGACAGACTGACGGACTGGACGGACGGACGGACGTTTTCCCGTCAATCGATTTCTTTGAAACAAGGGTCCAGAAACATGGATTCTGACTACTCAACATGTCAGAAGAAGTACTTCACTAGACATCAGGGTTGTCCAACTAGCGGCCCGCGGTGCCGTTTGTGTCTCGGGAAAGATTATTAGCCAAAAGTGAAAGTCCCTTGTATCCACGTCAAGCGAGAACATATCACATCTTTTCACGCACCCTGTCGGGGTCAACACCTACTTAATGTAAAAATTGGTTCAAGTTTGGTAAAAATTGCCTCCTGGTTGTATTTACTAGAAAAAAAAAGATTTTTTCTAGTAAATATCAAGATTTTTTTCTAGCAAAGTAAAAATTCAAAATCATCCCAATGTTTTTCACTGCGTTATGCATGGTATGGTCTGGTGTCACGCATGGTTCCATTACCCACTTCCCCGTTTCAAAACAGCCGAGCAAACTGTGGAGATCAATAAACCGGGGAAATTTGGTGTGGATCGCCCAAGTAATGTAAATAGGGCTCGCAAGCATATTATCGGTTTTCGTTGTACCCCTTCGGGCCTTGTGTCTTGGGGATATATTGCAAGTTGGGCATCTTTGAGATATGAAAACAAGGTTTATCCAATTTTTCGTTTCCAGGGCGCGACAATTAGAGTTTTTAACTGATGAAAATCCGCCATTTTCCGATGTACGATTACATTCCTTTTCGTACGAAATAAGGCGAGAAAGTAGAATAAATCTAAAAAAAGCTTCAATTATTTCTTCAGTTTTTTTACTCATGAATAGTAATATACTGCTTAATATAGTCACCGATCTCATTATTATTAAAACATTTGAATTTTCTAAAATTATAAAAATTGAAGTGTTTTTTACTCTCCTGCAAAACAGCAAGCTAGAGATGATAGCTCTAATTTCAACAAAAAGTCCTGTGTTACTCCACAATTAATCGATATAAAATTATTTAAGTAGATAATGGTAATTGATTTTTTATTAAAATATAGTTTCGGGGGGAAATTATTTCCGAACTTCCAACGGATCTGTAACAACTAGGAAATAACTTTTTTTATAAAAGTGTGTTAATTATGTTTTGAGAAGTCTGTTTTTTTAAAAAGTCTTAATATTTCCACTTTTTGTAAATGTTCTTTTTGTTTCCTTTTGTTTGCTAAAGTGGTTATTGTGAATCGAAGTTTGCGAAAGATGGCATTGTCTACAATGAATTTCCAGCATATCTTGCAATCCTTTAATTTGTAAGAAAATTGATTATTCTATTAGCAGAATTACATGCATTTAATTTCAGGGAGTAAATGACTTTTTTCAACGGAAGTTATATATACACTTGTTAATAATTGCACTGGGCAATAAAGTTTAGATGGGCTTCAAACATTTTAGACCAAGCAATGTTGTGTTTTCAGAAACATTGAGTCAGTACATTTTTAACTAACTGAGGTGCAATCATTACATGATATCAGCATAAAATATGCCTGAAAATATTGCCTGAATCCCCCCCCCCGCAATGAATATGCAAACCTTTAGCACATTGTGAGAGTTTTTAAGATTATTGGGTCGTCACTGTTCATTACTGTTGCCGTGAAAGTATTTAGGCAAATTAATATTAATTACTGATCATGCAATGAATACAGAAATTTCTGAAAGCCTTTTTTATACGTTTATGAGAAAAATTTGTCCTGGGGGTTTTTCTCTTTTCCAAACATTAGAAATTTTTGTTGGCAATAGAAACATTCTTTCAGCGCAAAAAGTCTCATTTTTACACTGATCTATAGCTTGAATAATAGCGAAATAAATGTATATATAAACTCTTTAATGGAAAAGATTGACTTATTTCCCTTTTAAAACCACCGATTCAAATAATTAACACTTTTCCGGATTTCATTCCATATTCGAGAAAATTCTCATATTTTTAAACACTTCATTTTCTTTAATAATTTGCAGTTAGAAGGTTTGTACTTACCAACTGGGCTATTGCTGTAGAGAGGGTTGCCACGGCAGCTAGTAAGGCCAAGATTACATCCATCTCAATAAAATTACACTACTATAGCTTTTCATTTGCTTTTAATATTCTACAGTATTTTTCTTGTAAAGTCATTGCATAATGCTGAAAAGACCCAAAAATGGACGTACGGAGGAGATAATGATCTGTTTTTCCGGATGTTCCTTAAATGCATGTTTTTGGATAATGATGACGTGATAATCAGATAGAAATTTACAACGCTGATATATTTCAACATTTGGTGGCGCTTACAATGAACATTGATACAAAAGAAGCATGTATCTCAATGTTTTTTTGTCCCCTAAAACCATATTTCTATAAAAATAATCAACAGGTTACTTTTCTGTTCAGATTTTGGTCATCAATAACGAAATTCCTTGTTCACACGTTTGATGATTTGAAACTTTTCTAATTCAAATAAAAACTAGCGTTGTTAAAACATAAGGGTCGTGGCAGCGTAGTGGTTAGGACACACGCTTGCTAACTTGAGGGACCCGGGGTGAAATCCAAGCTTGGTTGGGTATTTTTATCCAATGATGTCCTATTCGGGGCGATCCTAAGGTTCACTCAGCCTTCTTTCCAAATGAGCTCCAATATTTACTGGCTTTATTAACAAAATATATTGGGTAAAAAAGTGTCCTGTTGAAGCATGATGCTTGCCACGCCATGTTCATCCCACTTCTAAACAAACAACCATCAAAGAGAAACCCGTTACATTGTTCTGTACAGAGGATCATGGAAGTGGGGATATACCGGAAAAATAGTTAAAAGAGGTGTCCTAACCTCCTCTAACCCTAAGCAGGATAATCCTGCAGCACTGTGAGTGTAAAGAGTAAAATAAAATAATAAAAAACAAAACATACTTTCTCATGTCATTTGTAACAATGACATAATTTTCAAGTGTACCTTCCATCCATTTAACACTTCAGCTATTACTTCAAAACCACAAATAATATAACTGAAAATTACAGGAAAATTGCTCATATTTTAGAATAGTATAACCAAAATGATTTAAAAATATAATATCTAACAATACATTACATTTCGAAAGAACACTCTCTTTAATTTTGAATGTATAAGACAGCTTTAATAATAGAACTTTGTCACATTCAAACACCAAACGAGAGAAAAACTAATTATATATTGATAAAGTGTACATGTCATATATTACTTTCTATATATTGGGAGTCAACTTACAATGAAATCCGCTTCTATGAGAACAGAAAATGCTCTGGCAAGTTCAAAAACATACATGTAAATTGATATGTTGATAAAAGAATAAATTAACAAAGGTAACAAGGAATATTTTTGGGTGTAACAACAATGTTGATCAGGGAAGTATTGAATTGATATAAAAATTTATTAAGAAAACAAAAAAATAACAATCATATTTATTCCCAAATGAATTTTAACACAACCATATATTCATTATTTTGATGAATGCATGGCCATCTAATAAGATCCAACATTAAGCCCTCATCTTATTCTGTAATTCTACCAATTTATGATTGTGTTCATTATTAACACATTATCTCCTTTTCGTTAAGATCATGGTCTTTTTTTAAATTAATAATTTCTCTTACAAGTAGTTTTCTCATAACTATTAAAAGTTTAATCTTGCTACAATCACAATGACAACTAATTCTAGAATTACAACCTCATCTTAAATATTAATAATAAAATACCCCTTTTATAACTGCGATTACATAGCACCTAATTCATGATATTAATCATTCATTCTATTTTGCCCTTGTCATGATTTATTGCACTTGCTTTGCATACGATCTTACTCCATTGCCCATTCTATCCAAGAAACTCTCCAAAATCATTACCTCGGCAGTAGTGGCATAGAGCCCCAAGATACAACATTATTCTGATACTCATAAGCGCTGGTCGTCTTCCTCATGCTGCTGCCTCGTTGCGGGGCGCTCGGCTCCGCTCGGCTCCGCTCGGCTCCGCTCGGCTCCGCTCGGCTCCGCTCGGCTCCGCTCGGCTCCGCTCGGTTTCACTCGGCTCCGGCTCCGGGTTGCTCGGCGCTGGCCGAGAGGGAGGCATCCACCACGCCGTCCGCTGCTCACGCTTCTACTTCGTTTCTTCTGACGTGGCCGATGACATTAGGTCATTATTACACCTCCGGCCTTATGAAATTAATATTTTTATCAGTGGTAAGCATATTTCTGAGGCCACGAGCCCCGTCGCAAATCATTTAAAAATATTCATTTTGTAAAGCAGGGGGTCGAATAATATTCTAATGTCATCGGTCACATTAGAAAACTAGTGGTGCTACAACAGCACTTACTTTCCCGTACTAGAGGAAACAGCTAAGTAGTACTGTAATATTGCACTTTATGCGCTACTAACATCTTCGCTTGGAACTCACTATTTCCATTGCAGTGTTGTCAGAACTATGTGAATTCTACAACTTCACAAAAATAGAATGCAAAAGTTTTGTAACACTGTATTGGAAAAAGAAGCCTGATACCCTGGAAATATAGAAATGCCTTCCATTGGGCCATGATTAGGGAAGAGTATTTTAAAACCATGCAACAAATTCTCTACTCACTACAAATGGTACAGCATTTGGTGCAAAACTAAATATTTGCCTGCAAATATCAACATAAATTAGACAATTATAACTCCTTTTCATACAGCTCCATTAGGACACAACAATGACACTAATTCACAGATATTCGCGAGCCAAAGCGAATTCCATTGGTGCAGACCCTGCATTGTCGCTATTCTGAGAGCTATTAATTCTTTTTACTTATTTCAAATATTTCAAAATAAACAATTTCTAAAATATTAATGTGTAAGTCTATAACAGCGTTCGAATGTAAGAAACGAAGAAAGAAATAATATACAAAATTGCACATTTTAATTTACGACGCATCCAGCTGTCCGAAACGCAGTAAATTTACAGCGGCCTATTACGTTTGTCACAAAATTAAAGAAAAACTACTCGTATTTTGAAAAAATTAAGCATGACCGTATTTATTTTATTTATTTATTTGTCAAAAAACAGAAACAGAATGGCACAGACTTTCCCGTATTAGTTTTCTATTTTCCTGGGTCTTCGCTAGCTATTCGGAATTGCCACATACTCTTTCTTGCCAGCTACCATCTATCATCGCCAAAAGTACATTTTTTTGTCATTTTCTTAATTTTTCTGTTTCCTATTGGTAGAACAGAAACATTAATTTTAGAATATTAAAGAACATAAAAACCTAGCCGTAAATGGCAATTTTCTTTTAAAAATTATGTACCGTTTAAGAGAAAATGGCGTTTAAGCACTACTAAAAATGCGAAATTTGAAGCTCATTTTCACAGAAAATTTTTGAGTTTTCAAAATACTTTATTTGAAGTTATTTGAAGCACTTACACTCACAAATATAATCATCTTTACATATTGCGGATAATGTGCATATTAAAGATGTGAGAGATCTTTCAAAAAATTTACATTTATATAATTTTTGAAAAAAAACAAAAAAAACTCAAAATAAACTTCACGCTATACTAATGAGTGTAATTAGCACTATCCGTTACAAACGTTTCAAGAAAAATTTGCAGCCATATACGAGAAAATGACGTTTGAGCATTTCTCAAAATGCCGAAATTTGAGCTACTTTTCACAGAAAACGGTAGTGTTTTCGAGAAACTTTACTTGACATTATTTAAAGCATATATACTCGTAAATATAATAATGTAAAAAAATCGCCGATAGTGTAAATATTAACGACGTGAGAGACAAGTAAAATAATTTACATTTTTGTAATTTTTGAAAAAAAACCAACCGATAGACCAAAATGGCTTTTATGTCATTGATAGAGTACATTTACCACAATCCCTATCAAAAGTTTAAAGAAAAAATTTGGAGCCGTTTTTGAGAAAATTTTGTTTTTATAATTTTTTAAAATTGCACATATTGCACGCAATATTGCACGAAAAATACCAAAATTTTGAAAAACATTTACATGACCTTTATTAAAGAACTCAATATGCAGAACAAATTTTATTTGAAGAAAAAATCTCTATCTTCAATTTTGTAGTTGGAGAAAGACGGCGAAAAAAATTCAAACTTTCACAATTTTCGAAAATTCAGAGCTGTACGTGAAAATCGGACCTATGCCATGTTAAAAAGTGTATTTTCCTCTATTCATACAAGAAATTTAAAGAAAAAATTTGGAGCCGTTTTTGAGAAAATGTTGAAAATCCCCGGGGGGCGATTTTTGTTCTACATTATGAAAATATCAAAGAAAAATATTGAAAATTACAACACTAAAGTAGTGTAGTAGTGAACTGTCTACTCCCTTACATTCTGTACTACGTAGTAACCTCGAAGAATTAAATTGAAGAAATGGTCGTTACTCATTTGTGTACGTATCTGCTAACTACAATGCAAGCTCAGAGAAACAAAACCACTCAAAGAATACTTTTCCCGAGTAGCTGTCAATTGCCTTATGAAATGGTTTCACGAAGTAACTCCAAGATTTGGGAGAAAGACATGCTCTCATCTTGCATCTGGAAAAGCAAAGAGACGGGTAGAATGGTCATTCAACTTCGATAAATGGGTGGTCGAGGCCGCTTGCCTTAACTTCGATGTTCCACGTAGAACAGTTTAGCATATTTTGCAATAGCAGTTATTTCGGAACGCTTTCGCTGCGGCAGCAGAAAGTGCTCTTACTATACTACATATTACTTAAGCTAAAATAATAGTTGACAGGTGGTATTGAGGAAGTTAATGGATCTTTTACGGCACAAAGAGATACTTTTATTTAGGAAAGATGCAATATTTTTGAGGGGGGAAATATTGATATCCATCAATTAGGGCTAAATCCTATATAAACCGTGCAATCGTTTATTAAGAAGTTAAAAGTTGGCTATTGTTATTTTGAGAATTCAGAAAATGACAGCCGGGAGAATCAATTCAAATTCCAAAGATAATCAATAAGTATTTTCATTAACGAATAATTTATCTCCTAAATGCTTCTCATTGTGCTAAAAATAACAATTCGAGCATTCCAGGAGATTCAATCTTTTTCATAAATGTTGGATCGTGTTCATCTTTTATGTTTACGCCGCCGTGTACCGTGGCTATCATTTTGAACAAAACTCTATATTCTGTACGTACATTTAAAATATTTATTGAATAGAACCTGCAAATACTTAATACTATTAAGTATTCTAGTGTAAGCAACGCGATGCTTTCCATAATATTACTCGACTGTTTCACCGTTTACGCGGAGAAACGAGGAAATGCTCCGCGCAGAAGGTGACGCCGCTGTCTGGTGTCGTTGCGGCCGGTTTGAATTTCGCTCCCCGGAAGTGATTTTCAAACTCAATTTTCTCGAAGACAAAATTTTTTTCGGAAAAACTGAATCTGCCATTCTTCATGTCTGGCAACACAGAATTTGTGGTATTTTTTTGTAACGGGAGCTTCTGGACACCCTTCGTATATATATACACAGGGTGAATGCGCGTGACGGACATGTCCAGAGCTATCACCAACCGCTGAGTCAGGCCCGAGCACAACAATACATGAATTTTAATCGATCGTGTCACTCGTGTTTAAGGTTGCTAATCTAACATAATGGCATATGTAAGTGTCATATTCAGTGCCGAAGAACATGTGTTTTTAATAGGAGATAGTATTAATTATTTATATAAAACTCAAAATAACTGGACACAATTTACCATGAAATAAACAAGGGCTTCAAGTTTTATTTTATAGCATTTAGGAAGTAAAATAAACGGTTAGTGCAAGCGCTAAACTTGTGGTTCATGAGTGCATGATATTTTGGAAGAAGCAAGAATTCCGACAAGAGCTAATCAGCATTGTTCTCAAAAACTTAACTTGTACTATTCGGAGTGAAGAAAATTACAAAAAATGCAAGCAAGTGTGAAGATATTTCGAAGCACCGTGGAATGTTAAGAAATAATTTTTACAATCTATTTGATATTGCACATCCGTATGATTTACAAATGATTACGTTGGAAGAAGACAGGATGTTTTTATTTCGGCAAAAAGAGTCAGGATGTAAATGCTATCTTGCAGGACTGGAGGAATATCTCGCGGATAGAGAAGAAAGGGTGCAACAAAGATCAATACAATAAGTAAAAAGATTACAAATTCTTTGCTGTGATAAAACTACAACAAACATTTGACGTTTTGAGTATACGTCTTTCTTGAAGAAAATTTGGACAGGGCATTGTTCTTTCCGTGCCGTCATCACATATTCAAACTTATTTTACAATGTGTGTTTGAATGTAAAATACGTAATGTAGCAAGCAATCCTGCCACCACTTTTTCAGCATTTTAAGGAAATCTAGAAAAGATTTAATGCCATTAATTTTAAAAGTGGCAAAGAGAATATGAGAATGTTCTTGAATGAGTCCGAAATAAAAGAAATGTTGGACTTTTATGAAAGTAACAAACTAAAGATACATTTTCCCGGAGTAATGCATCTAGCTCGATAGATGGCAAGAGATATTTAATATTTGAAACGTTTCTGCTAAGATCAGAACCTAAACTATCTTGTGTAATTAAAAATTCCTTAAATATTATCTCTCTTTTGATTGTAATTGTTTATGTAAAACCGTGGCTTTAGGACAATGCAGCTGTAAAAACTCCTCGTCGAGATGCTTTATAAAATTTCTAAACTCGCTTGAAATGATAGATTCCATAATTTTAAAAGCATTTAATAAATGTAGACACCGTAGGCGTCCTCTCTTTGGTGTGGGGGCGGTACTACTTGAAGGCATGGCAAGATAAACACGACTATCAAAATTAGCGTCTTCATTAAGCCAGGATGAATAGCGTTCCAGGAAACGTTCCAGTGTTCTGTTGCACTTCGCCAATCGAGAGCTTATTTGAGCACAAAATACATTAATGGTGGTCTTAACCAACTTAGATATATCATCTGAGCAGTCTTGCAAACAAAGTTCTTTTGCAACGAAACGGTGAACTTCCTTATTTCGCGATGCACTAGCAGAAGCTCGCCACACGGCAAACAAGTTGCGTCTTTGGATGGCCTGCATCGTTTCGGAAAAATATTAATTTCTAGAATTGGGGCAAATTCGGGCAGTTGGAACGAATTGTATCTTGTAAATGAATAATATAGCCAACTAAACGTGCCAGTTTCCCGCTGTAACTCCGTGTAACTTTTTTTATATATCTCGACAAAAAAAAGTCGAAGAATTTTATGGAAATGTTACTATCTTATATTCAAAAATGTTTAATGCTGTGTTCTTTAATCAGAACATGAAAAATGAAAGTTTCATAGAAAAGTAGGTACCTTACACTACGATATGAAGCAAAGAAGTGGATACTCCTGCAGCGGATCTCCCTGAGAACACGTGTCGAAAAGACGCACTCTGAGACTCGAGTGAGGGCGCGCCGGGACGTTCTCCAAACCCAAACAATCGAACGGGTCGACGGCGCGAATGGGATCCCAAACATTAAACAAACAGTGTTGCCAGATGCTCTGGGTATTGGAGAATACTGTGAGCAACTCCAAAAATGTATAGGAGTTGGGCCGAAAAATGATTTTTTACGAGCTAGATGCCTGAAATTACACACTGTGCGTATGTAGTATTTCTTAGAAGAATTGTCTGTCGTACCGCTTTCTGATGATGAAGTAGACGTTAAGAATCAAAATCAAAATGGTAGTGGATTTACCCTGAGTAAATCTACACATGGAAGAGTGTTATATTCCTTTTTGTGAAAAATTGGATGGAGAACAATAAAGTTAGCTCAATTGCATCCCGATGACCGTTCTTTAATTTTTATTTCGAGCAGGCCACTTCGGACCACGCAGAGATGCTGAGAATACAGTTCATCAAGGGGGGAACAGCATTACCCTGGATCCGATTGTTACTTCCCAGGGTTGTTAGATCTAGTTATGGAAAATGAATGATGATAGTGAGGGGTGAAAGGATATACATATGACATACACAAGTATACCCATACCCATACCCGAGGCGGGACTTGAACCCACGACCCTGCGGTGCAAGATCGCCACGACACTACTGCTTTAGCGATTTTGGCCTCGGGGCCGGCCAGTTCTTTAATTATTAATTCGTTAATGTACAATATATCTCCTAACTCACGTTAATCTTAATTTCAATAAAAACAACAGCCAAATTTGTGTCAACCAAAAGCAGTTATGTTCTCTTGCTTGAAGATGGATACTAGTTTTATTTAAAACTGTCGTTTGACCTGGTAATGCAACTCTTCATATTTAGAAGCTAAAAGGTTATTTATAAAGTTGAAAACTGTGAATGTCTACGCTGAAAGGCCTATTGAATTAATGTAAGGTTTTCATGGACTACTGGACGACTTACATGAGGAGCGAAAGCAATTTTTTGTGTTGTTCAAGAACATAGTTCACTGTAGGCATATTGTAGCGATCCTGAGCTCGCGCCGCGGCGGCGGCGGCGACGACCCGTCGCCTTATCAGCGGTCGCTGGAGGGGAGGCGCAGGGGAGAGTTGTCACCCCTACGCGGTGCTGACGTACGCGGCGGAGGGGCGTGAAACAAACGGTCGGAGACGAACAGAAAGTTTTGAGAAGTAGAGGTGTGAGTTTGGGGAGCGAGAGGCGTGGCCGGAGTCCAGTTGGCGGCAATGGTAGCACGTTAAGGCGGACGCCGTCACGCTTGTTCTTCCAGCACGCTTTGTTGTTTGAGCGAGTTAAATATTTCAACTGACAAAGGTCGGTATTTCGATTCTAATGTGCCACATCGGGTACATTTCACCCGAACTGCCCGATTATGAGTTCACGCCGTTCACTGTTGGAGATACTTCCACGGACACAACCTCCGAATTAACGTTGAGGTATGGTTCCCGTAGTTCACTTTCGGAGATTGTTTTGCCATTATAAAACGTGTTTAATGACTGGTATATCCGTGCCATGTGCATTCTCATAGTATTTTTGTAACATGTGCAGAAGTTAATTGCAGTTATGGATTTTTCGTGTGGGAGGATTGTACTGATTTTTGAAAGAATTTTGCCATGTTAATAAGCTAGAAGTGCAGTTTCTGTTTTTGAAAGGAGTATCATGGATGGTAGTGTTAACACCAAGGTGAAGTTATAAATCGATTAGAGCTATTTAGGGACCATTAAGGAAGTCATAAAATTATATTTTATAGGAGTCATTGAAGAAGGTAACTGAACTTAAATATTACACAAGAAATGTTGTAACAAAGGGTAATTTTATGTAGTTTTTCAAGTAACTTCTTTTGAAGATGCTCGAAGTTATTCATGTATAATTAAGTGTTGTGAAAATCATATTTGAAACGAACTATTGAAGAAGATGAGCAAACTTGAATGTTGTACAATAGATGTAAAATGGGTAAACTTATATAGTTTTTACAAGAATTTCTGTTGAACGTTCTGTTTTTTTCAAAAGCTATATTCATTCAGTTTAACAGAATACAAGATTTTTTTGTTATTTGATTTTTCTAGTTTTTACAAGAATTTCTGTTGAACATTTTGTTGTTTTTTTTCAAAAAATATATTCATTCAGTTTACCAGAATACAAGATATTTTTTGTAATTTCATTTCTATAGTTTTTATAAGAATTTCTGTTGAACATTCTGTGTTTTCAAAATATAAATATTTATTCAGTTTAACAGAAGACGAGACATTTATTTGTACTCATTTCTATAGTTAAAAAAAAGTGTTGAATATTCTGTTTTCAACGACTATAATCTGTTCATTTCAATTGAATACAAGATATTCTTTTTGGAATTCCAAAGAATTTCGTGCACGAAATTATGAGTGTGTTGACTTAGTGTATGTTGAGGGATAAATTGACTGCAATTTTCACAAACAGAAAGCAGTATGATATTCTGTCAGTTGAAATGCAAGTACTCCTCCCTATGACAGTACATTCGCATAACTCCTCGTCTCATCTGAGATCCCCTTTGTTCAATTAATTGAATTTCTATTGCATTTAATCACGGAATATACTACTGTGATTCTCATTCGTTTCAACCAAGAGAAAAACATATTTTAGATAATCTTGCAGTTGATTTTTCCTCCGTGGATTTTTTTATGCTGCTCAATGTTATTTTTTTCCTTGTTTATTTATTTATTTCTGTATGTTATGGTCATTTTGCAATTTGTGGCTGGGTTTTTCTATGAAGATTCAATTATATTGATGTTTGTGGTTTCAACTTTGTGTTTTTTCTCCCAAAATTTCAAAGAAAGCCAATATCCCACGCAATTTCCCCACAGCCGACCTACATGCTCGGTTACAATATAGCAAGAATGAAACACTGAAAAAAAGTATTCACAAGAAACGTTAAAACTATAACACAGTCTAAAAATTAAAAATTAATTAAATTGTAATATAAAATTATATATTAAAAATGTGTCAGTAGTTTTCCACTGACTTAACCCAACAAAACCAATGATCCCTAACATTCAAATTTCGCGCTCAAGTCGGCACGGGTTAATATCGACATATTGTGATGAAATTTTATTTTCGAGTTAATTTGACCAAATGGAAAATATTTAGGGGGTGAGCCCAAAAAAATTGCAAACAACATTTTTCGGGCAATATAAGGGACACCCTAATATATACACACATTACTGACATTCTGTCCGTCAGTTTGTCTGGCAGTTAGTCTGCGTGTCGGTCTCTTTGTCTGTCTGTTAATCTATCTGTCTGTCCGTCAGTCAGTGTGGGTCTCCCCGGCAGTCTCTGTGCCAGTCCGGCAGTCTGTCTCTGCGATAGTCTCTATGTCAGTCCGTCCGTACGTCAGTATGTCCGTCTGTCCGTTAGTCTGCCTGTCTTGTTGTCAGTCAGTCAGTCAGTCTGCCCGTCCGTCAGTCTGTCCGCAAATGAGTCTGTCCGTCAGTCAGTCTGTCCGTCAGTCAGTCTGTCCGTCAGTCAGTCTGTCCGTCAGTCAGTCTGTCCGTCAGTCAGTCTGTCCGTCAGTCAGTCTGTCCGTCAGTCAGTCTGTCCGTCAGTCAGTCTGTCCGTCAGTCAGTCTGTCCGTCAGTCAGTCTGTCCGTCAGTCAGTCTGTCCGTCAGTCAGTCTGTCCGTCAGTCAGTCTGTCCGTCAGTCAGTCTGTCCGTCAGTCAGTCTGTCCGTCAGTCAGTCTGTCCGTCAGTCAGTCTGTCCGTCAGTCAGTCTGTCCGTCAGTCAGTCTGTCCGTCAGTCAGTCTGTCCGTCAGTCAGTCTGTCCGTCAGTCAGTCTGTCCGTCAGTCAGTCTGTCCGTCAGTCAGTCTGTCCGTCAGTCAGTCTGTCCGTCAGTCAGTCTGTCCGTCAGTCAGTCTGTCCGTCAGTCAGTCTGTCCGTCAGTCAGTCTGTCCGTCAGTCAGTCTGTCCGTCAGTCAGTCTGTCCGTCAGTCAGTCTGTCCGTCAGTCAGTCTGTCCGTCAGTCAGTCTGTCCGTCAGTCAGTCTGTCCGTCAGTCAGTCTGTCCGTCAGTCAGTCTGTCCGTCCGTCAGTCTGTCCGTCCGTCAGTCTGTCCGTCCGTCAGTCTGTCCGTCCGTCAGTCCGTCTGTCAGTCCGTCTGTCAGTCCGTCTGTCAGTCCGTCTGTCAGTCCGTCTGTCAGTCAGTCTGTCAGTCCGTCTGTCAGTCCGTCTGTCAGTCCGTCTGTCAGTCCGTCTGTCAGTCCGTCTGTCAGTCCGTCTGTCAGTCCGTCTGTCAGTCCGTCTGTCAGTCCGTCTGTCAGTCCGTCTGTCAGTCCGTCTGTCAGTCCGTCTGTCAGTCCGTCTGTCAGTCCGTCTGTCAGTCCGTCTGTCAGTCCGTCTGTCAGTCCGTCTGTCAGTCCGTCTGTCAGTCCGTCTGTCAGTCCGTCTGTCAGTCCGTCTGTCAGTCCGTCTGTCAGTCCGTCTGTCAGTCCGTCTGTCAGTCCGTCTGTCAGTCCGTCTGTCAGTCCGTCTGTCAGTCCGTCTGTCAGTCCGTCTGTCAGTCCGTCTGTCAGTCCGTCTGTCAGTCCGTCTGTCAGTCCGTCTGTCAGTCCGTCTGTCAGTCCGTCTGTCAGTCCGTCTGTCAGTCCGTCTGTCAGTCCGTCTGTCAGTCCGTCTGTCAGTCCGTCTGTCAGTCCGTCTGTCAGTCCGTCTGTCAGTCCGTCTGTCAGTCCGTCTGTCAGTCCGTCTGTCAGTCCGTCTGTCAGTCCGTCTGTCAGTCCGTCTGTCAGTCCGTCTGTCAGTCCGTCTGTCAGTCCGTCTGTCAGTCCGTCTGTCAGTCCGTCTGTCAGTCCGTCTGTCAGTCCGTCTGTCAGTCCGTCTGTCAGTCCGTCTGTCAGTCCGTCTGTCAGTCCGTCTGTCAGTCCGTCTGTCAGTCCGTCTGTCAGTCCGTCTGTCAGTCCGTCTGTCAGTCCGTCTGTCAGTCCGTCTGTCAGTCCGTCTGTCAGTCCGTCTGTCAGTCCGTCTGTCAGTCCGTCTGTCAGTCCGTCTGTCAGTCCGTCTGTCAGTCCGTCTGTCAGTCCGTCTGTCAGTCCGTCTGTCAGTCCGTCTGTCAGTCCGTCTGTCAGTCCGTCTGTCAGTCCGTCTGTCAGTCCGTCTGTCAGTCCGTCTGTCAGTCCGTCTGTCAGTCCGTCTGTCAGTCCGTCTGTCAGTCAGTCTGTCAGTCAGTCTGTCAGTCAGTCTGTCAGTCAGTCTGTCAGTCAGTCTGTCAGTCAGTCTGTCAGTCAGTCTGTCAGTCAGTCTGTCAGTCAGTCTGTCAGTCAGTCTGTCAGTCTAGTCTGTCAGTCTGTCTGTCAGTCTGTCTGTCAGTCTGTCTGTCAGTCTGTCAGTCTGTCTGTCTGTCAGTCTGTCTGTCAGTCTGTCTGTCTGTCTGTCTGTCTGTCTGTCTGTCTGTCTGTCTGTCTGTCTGTCTGTCAGTCTGCCAGTCTGTCTGTCAGTCTGCCAGTCTGTCTGTCAGTCTGCCAGTCTGTCTGTCAGTCTGCCAGTCTGTCTGTCAGTCTGCCAGTCTGTCTGTCAGTCTGTCCTGTCTGTCTGTCAGTCTGTCAATCTGTCTGTCAGTCTGTCTGTCAGTCTGTCAGTCTGTCATGTCTGTCAGTCTGTCAGTCTGTCAGTCTGTCAGTCTGTCAGTCTGTCTGTCTGTCTGTCTGTCTGCCCTTCAGCCAGTCTGTCGGTTAGTCTGTGTGTCTGTCTGTCTGTCTGCCCTTCAGCCAGTCTGTCGGTTAGTCTGTGTGTCTGTCTGTCTGCCCTTCAGCCAGTCTGTCGGTTAGTCTGTGTGTCTGTCTGTCTGCCCTTCAGCCAGTCTGTCGGTTAGTCTGTGTGTCTGTCTGTCTGCCCTTCAGCCAGTCTGTCGGTTAGTCTGTGTGTCTGTCTGTCTGCCCTTCAGCCAGTCTGTCGGTTAGTCTGTGTGTCTGTCTGTCTGCCCTTCAGCCAGTCTGTCGGTTAGTCTGTCAGTGAGTTTGTCTTTTCGTACGTCAGTCTCCGTCCGTCTGTAAACAACGCAAACGGCTAAACAATAAGCATACTTTTCACCATTATTGATATTGTTTGATCGATCGCTTGGTTTTTTTAGTTTTAAAGTGACATTTTGATTTTGGAGGGTACTTTTGTAGAAACTTCAAGGCCATTTTCATTTTGTTCTCAAAATGGCCCCAAATATTTGGATTAATTTTTTAAGTAGTAGAGAGAAAAATATGTTTATAAAAGTGGGTCAGATCCGATTATCTTTAAATTCTCTAAATTCTTGTGATTTGTAAAATTTTAACTTTTTCGGCGTCTTTCGAATTACTATAATACTATAGTAATGAAGATAGTTATGTGTTCTTAGATAAATCTATTCTTCAAAAGATATTTAAACAAGATCAGGTACAAGTTTCTGCTATTTAGTGATAAATTCACTAAATGCCTTAACTGCTTCAAGCGATTTCTTAAGGACTCAAAACTCAAACCTTTCCAGTGAAAATAACCTCAATGTTACGCTCAAACTACATTTTTTGTAAAGTTGTTCGACGTTTTTTATTCTTTTAAAGTTTGTGTACGAATAGCGCTAAAGGTGTTTAATTACACGACACATTTGCATTTTTGACGCATTTTTTTGACTTTTCAAAAATTACACAAATCTAGTTTTTCTAAATATCATTAACATAGTCAATATATGATTTTTTAATGGTTTCTTATCAAGTTTCTCAAAAACGTTATAATTATTGGTTAAAATGAGCTTAAAAATTCCGCATTTTTAGTAACGCTCAAACGACATTTTCTCAAAAATTGCTCAAAACGTGTCAATGTTTTTTCATAGATGTTCTGGTTTTCCTCTTCTACGCTATTCTTAAATTTATTATTCAATTTTGCTACTGAGGGGCCAAAAAATTTGGAAGACAAAACTATCTTTAATTCACCGACTAGTAGCTGATGAGAAGAGGTTTTGGCAATATCGAAGTTCTAGTGTAGAGGAGAGAGATTAGAAAACTAACGTGTGCAAGAAAGTCTGTGCCATTCTGAATCACTACTAGTTAATTATCATTAATATTATACACAGTTACCATCATCCAAGTCCCTCACGTTTCGACTGTCATTCTGCGACCTTCCTGAGGGCAAGATACCATGCATTTCAGCCAAGAATCTAAAGCTGCGAGATCCGGACTGGCCTTGCGAAATGGGTTGTAGTGCAGTGCATGCAAGAGTGCGTAAGCAATTAGAGAGGATAAGGCAATGAAGAAAAAGGAAACATCGCCCGCGGTCAGTTCCCTTTTATTCGAGTTCTGCCCCCGCATTTATCTGTCACTAATCGGAGAGACAACAGAAAACTATCGATCAGAGGAGCCGGCCGCTATAATTCTCTTTCAGACAACGGCTGAATTCCACCTCATGTTGAAACTCTGCCACAGTCGGGACTCGAACCCAGGACCTCCCGGACCGAGTCATTGCAGAGACAGTGGCAATTCTCGCTTTGAGCTAGACTCAGCTTATATTTTAAGTGATACATTTTTACCTTGACTATTCGTTATATTCTTGTGAATTATTGTATTGTTAACATTACCCTTCCCCATTCATATACATATTTTGTAAATCCAGAATGTCTTCGTGATCGTTCTCATCATTCAGAGTGGCATCTTTCAATAATTTACGAAAATAAATTGATCTCATTTAAACCCAAATATTTTACATATATGTAGTTTTTGAAAAATGAATTGATTTTAAATTTACAATTGCTGGAGTCATGTTATTTACTCCATTGCGCTTGAGGCAAACAGAATGTTTAAATGAATACTTCTGCAATTTTTTGATTTTTTTTGAGATAATATTGTTTGCAATCTTTTCAGTTTCCCGATTTTACTCCAAACTCGCGAAAGTTGCTATACTTTGAAAAAAGTTGTACATTTCATTAATTAAAGATTTGACAACTTGGAGGATTTTTACTCACAATTCACTGGACTAGTGCATTAGAGTGTTGCCACTGCTGCTGATAATACATAGATTTGATCCATCAGGGACAACTTAAGACTGTCAGAACATTGCAGTTGCAATATATATGCAGCAGTATTTCGTTTTGAAGCAGTTGCATAATGGGCAGTCTCGTTCATTGCATTCCGGAGGCGATAAAGATCTATTTGTGTTGATGCTATTCAGATCCTTTTGTTTTGAGAAGATAATGTTAGATACTCTGATAGACATTTTCAACTTTTTTCAACTAAATATTTTGTAGGACGTTTATATTGACCTTTGATTAGCATTTTTCTCTGTCGTTGCCATGATTTTTTTAAAATTTTCTGGCCCACTGCTGAGAAGTATTATAATGGTGCAAGAAAAAATATCAATTTTTAAACACGAAAACTCTACTCACTCACCCAGTGAAAGTGGATAAATCGTGTTCCAATTGCAGTAAATTATTTCCTCCATTTCGTATTTAATCAGAAGTCGCCGTTTGTGGATCTTTGATACCGAAAAATTGGTTTACTGCAAATCGTCCATCCGTCTGTCAGCCCGTCTGTGAGCAATATTAGCGTCTAAATCGTAAGTAGGAATTTAACAAAAAATGATATTCCAAGATTGATCTTTTTGATATTCTGACCCCTTGATTTTTAAATGCATATTTTGATTCTTGTGTGTACCTTATCCCCTAACATTTTCAAAATTTTCGTAATATTTTCGGGGAAAACAGCGAAAGAGACACGGAGAGAAAGGGGGAATGAGGAGAAAATTGGTGGAGGATGAAGTGCTCAGACGTGCTCTCTTTTGTTTATTGACTGTGCTAGCACCTCTGCGCGCAGCTACATTTTGATACTTCGGACTTAGACAATTTTCGAACCGCAGTGTTACCGGTTAGATTGGTGTTATTGAATTGAATTGATTTGATGCCTTATTATACGTGGCGAGTCTCAGGCCATGAGGCCTGCTCTTTCGCCTGACCACGCATATTTCGCTACGCTCCTTTCACCAACTAACGGAGAAAGAAGGTATTATCTCGGGCGACGAAACAGGAAACAGGTGTTCCGTGCCGTGCTTGGCCCTAATTTAGTGAACTAAGTGATCGGTCACTAAATTGATTGTGTTTATGAGTCCGTATTTGACATCCTCACGCGGAAGTGACTACAAGAACCGTAGCGACCGCCGCCTTCTTCGTCAATAGCTGAAGAACGCCGTCCGGAGGCGTCGACCCGGCCAGCTGAGCACCATTTCGGTCCCGGCCGCCCCCTCCATCGGCGGGCGTCTACCACCGTGGGGCCCACACGTGACCGCCGCAGCCATTTCGTCCTTTTGAGGGCCGCCGCCACAGCTGAGAGGAGCAATGACCTCAGCTACGTATACGGTGACGTGTACGAGAGTTTAGCTGTAAGCTCTCAATTGCCACTCAGGCGCCACTATAAACGAACTTTTGGATTCAGTTTTGTTAAAACACAAGGAAAGGTTTCTAGACCGCGCGTTGGCTCTTATAGAATCAACGAAAGAATTTTAATTTTAAGGATTTAATTTAATTTTTTGGTTTAATTGCGGGGAAAATCTTACGAGCTCCTGATAGGTGTTCTGACAATATTGCAAACTTCATGGATTATTAAAAATTTGATGTTAGCCTCATTCCAACATTTCTTATCGAAACAACGTCCGCCCGCTATCCCTCTTCTTTCAGGCCACCTTCCTACATTCTGAGCTAGTCGAAAGGTAAAGTGACCCACCTTTACCGTAGCTGCAAAGGACGACTAGGTGGCAATATTACGAGCATTTTATACATTATTGCATTTTTAGCATCTCTCTCAAATTATTTCGAAAATTGGAACTTTTGTACGAAAATTAGCAAAATTGTGCATTTTTAAAAACTACTTTTCTCAAAAATGCCTCCACCTTTTTCATTAAAAAATTGCATACGAGCATTGCTTTCGTATACGAATAGAATATATTCTTCCATAAGTTTCGTAAAATCATATTTCAATTCTAATACAAAAGGACCGAAGATTGAGAAAATGTGAAAACACGTCATTTTGATCTCGATAGGCAGCTTATGAGAAGAATCTAGCCTAGTCTTAAAGAAATTAGAAAATTAACTAGTGAAAGAAAGTCTACGCCTTTCTGTAAAACAGCTAGTTTTCATTTTTTGACATCTTCACACTGGTATTATACGATCAAATCGAATTAAAACACAAAACCTCGAAAAGCACTTGCTTCTTTCACGTTTCCACAACTCATTTTCCACATTCTCTCTTCTATCTCGTAGGGTGGTGCAATAAGTGAAACGATAATCAAGTGAGTCATATTTTAGACAAATAAAAACTGAAATTACACCATAAATTTCTTATAATATTATTCTACAATTTGTGAAACCAACAATCAACAGTTTCCTAATCAAAATCGTTTGTGTGGTTAAATCCAAATTTTAAAATAATCCCTACCCATAAATAAACTAGGTATAAAACTTTATGTTCAACTTAGAAATAATAAGGAGTTAATAATGGCCTCATTTGAACCTTCATTGCATGCAGTTGTTGAAAAATATGCGAAAATACTAACACATTTCAAAATGTTTATTTGTTGCGTTGTCCTTCAAACCTTCAAATAAAAGTACAATAATGTTCACCAAACGGTGTATTGTTATTAAGAAATTGAATAAGAGTGTTTGCCAATGTGATATCGCAGCCATCAATGAAATGTCTCAATTTACTTTAATGTGAATTAAAAATGAATTAAAAATGTATCAATTTTTAATTAAGCTAGAAAACGTTCATTGTGTACAATTGTTCTTGTAGTATCTTCAGGAACACCGCTAACGATGAGAGTAGTTCTTTTGTTAGAACAACTCGCACTTTTCGCTTTTAGTGAGAAGGAAAATTGAAATCTTGTAAATATGTATGATACACCAAAATGAATAATGATATTAGAAAACAGAATCATGATATACACAATTTTTTTGTGAATAATATTGTTGTTTCATAACACAATGCAAGTTCCCGTGCAAGTGACTGCATGTATACAATATCAATATGATTACATGTAATGTAATTCTTTTTAAAACTTTGCGCCTCTGCGGAATAGCCTCTTCTTGTCCTCGGGCACTATTTCCAATTCTGTAATGAAGCAAAATTCTGTTTCTTCTTTCTTTACAGAGCAGCGGAATTTGTATCTTCCAATGGGCAGTTGTTGAAACTTTTTCATACGTAAACATGAAGTGCCTCCCTCAACTTTGTATGATCCCTGGAAAAAATCGTAATGAAAAATTCATAACATTCATCTAACGAAACATTATGAAAGCGACAGAGCTAATGAACGATAGGTAATAGGGGATTGATTGATTGATTCCGGGCACGCCAACTGCTATGGTCATTATTCTCCTTAGTATACTGAGTATCATTTTAATTGAAGGAACACTTCAGATCATTTTTTTTCTTTCGAGAAGTAAGCGCAGAGGCGATGGTGCGGGCGATCTTCTGTGGCGCTGTGTGATTTCAGGGGCTGTGGAGGCCTAAGATTGGATGGAGAAAACGTCCACGCCAGGAAATAAATAAATAGTTTAGAAGAAGTCTGGTAGATTAGCAGGTAGTCGTCTTCTGACGGCAGTTTTATCCCCCTTCACGGTTTTTTCCTCAGCCGTACCTTATGGTCACTTTTCCGCGGCTTTGAAGCTATGGGGAGACCATTTGAGGTGAAGCCACTTAGTTAACAAGTAGAGTAATATGTTGAAACGAGTCGTTAATTCGACCCTTCACAACGATCATTTGTTAATGGGGACAGGGATTCTTTTCCGGGAATGGGCTCTGGATTCCATTCTCTTCACCAATGGAAACATGCAGGTAATATGACTAAACATGAATCTTTATTTAACGGTAGATTACAAAAACTAGTGGTTTTTCTTTCTTACATCTGTTCTATCGTCATCCTATTCTAAACAACCTCTTATTTATTGACTTCGTATTGTCATAGAATTCCACTCATTGCTCACAATTTTAATGACTATGGGACCTCCTCTACTGATCACTGCTTCCTATTCCTCCCCCACCCCCTTCTCAATGTTCTTTCGTCCGTTCTTACCCACACCGTCTCTCCCGGCGAGGGCCTCGTCACGCCGTGTCTGCAGTCAGCCGATGAAGCGATGGCTCGCGAAACGCCGGCGGCGCTCGGGATTCATCGGGTCGCTGGCCGCCTGGGCAGGGGGGGCGCTCGCCGCCGCCCGCAGTTCCTCCCGGCTTAACACCTTCTGCCGCGATTCCACCGCCCACCACCGTTATAGCGGGCTCGCCACGCGTCACCCGCCAACGTTCCTCAGTTCTCTGTCCGTGATAAACCTCTTCTCCTACACCTCGCAGTCGGATGCTCAATGCTGCACAGTTTGGGTTCACACTATATTCACCTTGCGTCCATTCCCATGCTTTGCCGCATTCACGCGGATTCCACCCCGTCTAACATAGTTCACTGATGAGATATCTATTACTCCGATTACAGTTCCTTATTCCTGCATGATCACTAATACACGGTTACCAAACATCACCAGTCAGATGCCGCACGGAACTCCACGTACCTCCGCCGCTACACATTTACCCACGTGATTGTTTTCATTCACTGATATTATCTTTCCTTTACTTCACTACACGGTGTAATATATATAGGTGTGTCAACTAGCCGCCTTTTGGACAAAATTTTTGAAGCCAGTTTGAGGCTAGTTCCTCGCTTATCCGTACGGTGCGCACGATCGAGTTGGGCATTCATGATGGCGTCTCGCGATTTAGTGGCTTTCACCAAGGTTACAAAGCTATTAAATGGATCACCATCTTGTCCCAAAAATGCCCAAGTCGTTCGCAGCGCTTACATAGCGAGAACTGTGAGAACTAGCCTCACATTAGCTTCAGTTTTAGACCGGGAGTGAACCCACCTATATCTCTTACACCGTGTTCACTAATACAACTATTTACACTCACTGCATACCTTCTTCCTCCACATTGTCCCTCCTAACGCTCCCCACTTTCGAGGATTTCAACACTGTTCATACTTTTCTTTCCGCACCGTTTGTAAGCGTCCTTTCCATTTTATGGCGATCTCCTTACTACCGTCTTTTCTCGTTGGTCACACGCGTTTCGGTTCCCCTCTGATTCGGTTCCAGCGCGCGATTCAGTCGGCGCGCCCTCCGCTACCGCGCAATTCAAATGCTTGCGTTATTAGAAACGTATTATTATCATTTGTGATAAAATAATGAGTTATTCTACTTAATTTATTTTAATTTATTTGGCTAGCTCAGTTCTCTGGTTCTCATGCTCTCTATACAGGGAAGCCTGGAAGTCAGAAATTATTTATATTCCGAAGGAATTACATACAAAGTGGCACAACAATAATTTTGTTTATTAAGAATGGAATTTGAGATTAAAAATATAAAAATTCTCTTGCTTAATTTCATGCATTAAGTTCACTGTACCAAATTGTCTGGCGTTGTGAAACGATGGCCCCGCAGTTCGTAGCCCCTTGACTTCCGCGCCGAAAATCCGTCTGCTTCTTTCTTGCTGCTCACTTCTTGCACACTTGTTCCACAATTTGTCCTCCCTATTCGCGTCGATGTCCAACTTTAATAATTCAGGTTACATACGCGCCGCTACCACCAGGATGCCAGTCAACCACCAACTCTCCCTCGTCCAGGGCCCCCTTCTCGCCCGTCAACAACCTTCGTTACCTAGTAACCGCGACCGTCCAGATTAAAGCGCGGCGTTTGTTTTATAATATTTTGTATATTACAGCTCCGTCCGTCCAGATCAAGGCGCGGCGTTTGTTCTGTAATATTTTGTATATTACAGCTCCCCACTTCCAGAGCGTTATTTATCTAATTACCTATTAATAAATAACAAAACTACTCCCACAACAACAAAATACTTTTCACTCTTCTTACCCTCTTGCACTGGTACACACACGACACAATTTCACAACACTAGGACTTGTATCTTGAGGCCTTAAGCTAATTACAATCTTGGTTATATAAACACTTTGCCAACATAACCCCATTTCAAATGATCATTTGATATTCGCATAATAAAATCAGTGGTTCCATTCGACCACATATCTAGATAACATGGAACTATTAAATACGATATAATAAAACATTACTATTTACAACTATTTACATGCTCAATCATGAGTGTCATGCCGTAAATATGGCTTTATGCTGCGAAAATTATATGTTCCAACATGCTCCCCTTCTTCATTATGCAAAACAATCGCATTTTTATGTAACACTTTCCATTCCACATAATTCAGCGGTTCCGTCACTAAAGATTCTAACCCTTTTTGGGCCTTGGACGACATCTGTTCGACCAAGTTCAATTTTAAATGTTCCGCCACGTTATTCATAATAAAATAACTTTCTAACTTGTCAATAAATGACCATGGCTGTTCCCGAGTATCCCCATGAATTTTCATATAACTTGGCAATACTAATGCCGTAGCCGACGCAATGATGCTTCCGCTAAAACTAGTTGCGGCAATTTCTTTTTCTAACTCTTCGATCTTTCGTCATAAATTAGTCGTTTCCGTTCTAATTCTGCTTTCTTCCGCCTCAGTCACTGATTTCACCTCCTGCCGTATTCTATCCTGTATTATAGTATGCGTTTGTTCTAGCCTGGCCTCGACCTTTCCAACACGCACATTTTGTTGCTGAGATATCTCAGATACTTCCTCAACATCTGCTTCTACAGCCGCCATTTTCCCGTGTTGCATCACAACTTGATCTAACTTCTCAACATGTCCTTTCAAATGATTTACTTCTAATTGTACATTCTCTATCACTTCCTGCTGTTCCCGCTGCACACGTTGTGTCTTATCATCAAGATGTTCTAATTTACAATTCCTAAATTCTAAGGCAATATCTGCTCTAAGCTGAGCCATTTCGTCCCTCAGTTGCTCCCTGGTGTTACGCAATTCCGGCGTTAAATTTTCATAATTCGCGTCTTGACTGTCAAATCTGGAATTTATTTCTACCTTCATTTGCGCGAGCATCTGAAGTATAAGGCTATTAGTATCCACATTTTCTACTGGTAAGTTCGGGACAACATCCTTCTGCACTAATTGTACTTCTTCCTCTAAATTTTGTTCGACTTCAACTTCCGATAAAATATTTATATTTGCAGCCACCCCGTCCTGCCCTTCGCCGCCATTTTCCCCTTCCGCGACTCGAGCCCTTCTCCCACGAGTTTCCATGCTGACACAATGTACTGCCAATATCTTAATTCAACACCAATTACACTCACTAAATAATAATATGATATTTGAAATGGTTGGCATTTACTATTTTCTACTTTCAAATTATTGTTGTGCACATATTTCAGACTTCCTAATGTTTAATAAAATTTCGTGTTATAATCGTCTCACACGATTTTATACGAAGTTTTATTACTTCCAGCCCCACGTTGAGAACGCCACTGTGATAAAATAATGAATGATTTATTCTACTTAATTTAATTTGCTAGCTCAGTTCTTTGGTTCTCATGCTCTCTATACAGAGAAGCCTGGAAGTCTGAAATTATTTATATTCCGAAGGAATTACATACAACGTGGCACAACAATAATTTTGTTTATTAAAAATGGGATTTGAGATTAACAATATAAAAATTCTCTTGCTTAATTTCATGCATTAGATTCACGGTACCGACTTGTCTGGCGTTGTGAAACGATGGCCCCGCAGTTCGTAGCCCCTTGACTTCCGCGCCGAAAATCCGTCTTCGCGCCGGTCGTCACCGAAATCGTCTGCTTCTTTCTTGCTGACTCGCTTTTCGCCCTATTTTTCCACAATCTATCCTCCCTATTCACGTCGATGTCCAACTTAAATAATTCAGCTTACACACGCCGCTACCACCAGGATGCCAGTCAACCACCAACTCTCCTTCGTCCAGGGCCCCCTTCTCGCCCGTCAACAACCTTCGTTACCTAGTAACCGCGACCGTCCAGATTAAAGCGCGGCGTTTGTTTTATAATATTTTGTATATTACAGCTCCGTCCGTCCAGATCAAGGCGCGGCGTTTGTTCTGTAATATTTTGTATATTACACATTGTTGTAATGATATTAATAATTCGTTTCTCTCTCTCTCTATTCTATTCTTCTGCTCTGATCGTTAGTTTTCCGTGTTTTTTTTCGATAACAGAACAGGCCATGGGCTACGCGCGATCTTGTCTCCTTCTTCCTTGTCTTCTCTCCTCCCCTCACACACACACACACACACACACACACTTATATGCGCTACACGAACACACGTGTTTGGAGATCGTTCGAGAACATAAGGATTTTCCCGCCTGGGGCAGCCCTCCGCTGCAGGAAATACCTGGAGGGGAAATTGTACCCAGGCCGACGTGTAGATCGGCAGCGAATCTCACGAAGCAGCGTGGAAGGAACACCGCCACTTCCAGCTATTCAATATTTATTTAATAGGTAATTCTTATATATTTATTTATATATATATATATATATTGAAACGAATTGTTATCACTAAGACGATAACAATGCGTTTCGAACCAATTTTGTACGTTTGAACTGCGCGGCAGAGGCCAGCCCGCCGGCGGAGTCGGGGGGGGGGCAGAGCCGGTTCAACGTGAAGAACCAGGAGCCACGAATCGAGCACGAGACCAGTAGAGCAATGGCGGAGAAAGAGAATGGACGTAAGGTATCGTGTGGAAGGAAAAGCGAATAGTGGCGGACAGAGTGGAACCAGAGTGGAGTTGTGACGGAGAAAGTGTGGGACCAAAGTGAACGCATTAGCGGAAAAGTGAAGCGAGACAAAGAGAGTGCAAGAGAGCAGTAAAGTGTTACAGGCGGTGAAACGTGGTGGATGATTAACACGTGGGGCGGACACTGCCGTATAGAGGGAGGGAGCATTGTATGCCAGTTTTAAACATTATCAAGCACCATTAAGGTGAACAGTTGATGACCATTACCATAAAGGTTGAGAACTGTGTCGTAAAAGAACGAGAGAATAGCAGCTGGGGAGGACAACGCTCTGATACAATCAAAACGTTGGGTTACGTTTCAAAGCAGACCCCTGCGGCTACGAGTGGGGTGAGAAGCGGAGACGGCGGCGCTCCTCTGCCGCCCTTCCGAGCACCTCCGAAGGAAACGGAATTACCCGAAGGGCGAGGTGGCGCGGCCAGGCCCGTCAGGAAATAACGCATCGAACAAGTAGCCGGCGCGGCATTGCGGGGCTCCCCTCCCCGCGGTGGCTTCCTGCGGCGCGAGGTGCCGGCCCGACGGCGGACGGGCGAGTATTGAAACGGCGCAAGTCAACGGGGTTTTCGTGAGTAAAAGCGGTCGGAAGATTGGGAGAGTAGTGATTGACCAAGAGAAAACAGTGATCTTGATTTGAGCCCCCCCTTAAGTATTAAAACTAGTGTAAAGGAGTAAAGCCATAAGGTGACAGTAAAATTGTAAAAAGGGATCAGACAAAACACGGGAAAAACAGAGTAAATGCTCCTGTGAGCGCCAAAAGCAACTGAATTTGTATAGCAATGGTTTTGTTTTTTTTTGTAATAAAGAAAGTTCTCGTTACCCCTAGTCTCCATTGTGTAGATGATTGGATCCGGAGCCCATTCCCGAAAAAGAATTCCTGCCCCCTCTTTTTTATTTATAAATTTTGTGAGAGTTAATCAACAACTCGTCTCAATATATATATATATGTGTATATATATACACATATATATATACACACACACACACAGAGTGTGCGGAGAGGAAACGTCGAAACTTCGAAAATAGGCTCTTAAGACAATTCTAAGCATATTTTGTCTAATAAACTACGTGGATATTCCGAATGGTTGGGCCGCAATGAGCAATCAAACGCTGGTTTGAAAACATGATTTGTAGGCAAAAATCTGGAATGTAGAAGCATAGAAACACTCCAGAAACATGTAAACGTTTATTATTTACAAAAGAAATGCATATATTTGCTCAGACAGAGAAATTAAGCGAGAAATAAAAAAGCAGTCGAATTGTGTAAATTTATTGCTCTTTTTGTTATTTCATTGAGGAGATTTAGTTCTTTTTTCAGTTGGGGAATTCTATTCTTGCTCCATAGCCTTCTAGTTTCATTGCGTGTGTTGATTATTTCTACTATCTCTTTGGGTAGTTTTGGTTTTGTCTGTTTAAAAGAATATGTGGGTTTGTTTTCTTGTAAGTGTTTTATTGTGTTTGTTATTATTTCGTTTATCTGCATGACTGATTTTTCTATTTCCATGGGGGAGTTTAATATTTTGAATTGTGGTGTCTTGGCTCTCACTATTTTCCTAAATGTTTCCCAATTTATGTTTTGGGTGATCAGTTTCTGCGTTGGAGCATGTGGGGGAGGTATAATTTTGGTGGTTATTAAAACTGGAAGATGGTCTGAATCCATCTCGAATACTGGAGTTGAATGATATACTGTACTTGTGTTAGTAATTGCTGTGTCTAATATATCTGGCTGCTTGCTGTTGTCGTGTGGGAAATGAGTTGGTTCGTATGGCGTAAGTATGTTCAAATTTAAGTCTGTTATTAGTTGTTGAGTTTGTTAGTAGTTGAGAGCCTGCATTGTTGGAAACTCTGATGGATTCTGTCTTCACCACGTGTTAGATTTTTTTAAATTCAGAAACTGAATTTATACACGTTTTTGTTACCAGGGCTCGGCAATAAGAGAATTTTCTTCCGAAAATTCACTGTTTTACCCCGCAGCATGACGTAACTTTCTTTTCGTAAGAAGTACTTTATTAAGGGCGAGGAAGTAAAAATTTCTGTGAATAATTTAGAAAGACCCACGCCAGATTCGGACAGTTCGTACTGGCAAGAAAGTCTTCAAACAGAACCGAGAAAATTTAATCATGATGTGAAGTTGGAAAACTACTCACTGTATGGCTGCTATGCAAAAACAACCGTGTTATTCTAGTATTCTCAAAAGTCTTGTTTGGAAGTTAGACAAGATAAATTTTCAAAACAAAATATAATACAATTACTTAAGTACAAAGTGAATTGTTTCAACGATAATGTTATTATAATAATTATTATTATATTTGACGATGTAATTACATTTGTTAGGTCAACAATTACATGTGAATATGATTTTAGTTATTCAACTATAATGCACCGTTGTGATTCCGTACATACTGAGCATAATGTAATTGCTATAAATGATATTTTGACTGTTCAAATAGTTGATTTTCCCAGCAGTAAAACCAACTCGGTTTTCGCCCAGCTGCTCTAGTCATTTGAGTGCTGAGTAATTTCTTGTTGTACTTACAACAGTGTCTAAGTAGTGAAATAGTATAATCATCAATATCATCTCACATCCTTGGGGGAGTTCGTTGATCGACAGTGCATCTCATGTGCTCTGTGGGATGGAAGATTACAAGTATTTCATTGTTATGAGTTCATACATGGATGGAAGAAAAATATTTTAAAACCAAAAGACTAGTTTATAAAATTAACAGAATTGCTGGTGATGTAGATATTTTCCAATAATAAATAAATAAAAGGTGTCATCTTTGATACCGGACAACACCTTTCATTTATTTATTTAGTTTATAAAAATAAAATTTCCAGAGGTTGCATTTTGTTTATCAATCAGCTTTGCAACATTTGTTTTATTTAAGAATTATGCAATGCCTCCGCATCATTATCCAAATCATATGGTAAATTTAAATAACCATAAAATTTAGGTTCATCTCTATCCATTCTGGGTTCCACAAGAAGAATCCAATTGTTTGTTTCTTCACAGGGTATTATCTTTTGAAGTTCTACATATTTGTAGGAAGCCTGAAAAGAATTGGAGTCGATTACACGACTACGTCTTTTATTTTGTAGAGACTGCACTATTACAGAAATAAAAACAAATGATGCTGTGGTATGTTGTACGAACCAGAAGCAAATTCTTTTTTTCTATCTCGTATCCATATAGTTGAGAAAGTATTTTTTTAAAATTATTTGGTCAAAAACAGTCAAAACTGTATATGACGTATGGGGGAGCACATTATCTGCGCACATTGTCTTGAGGCCCAGAATGAAAAAAACGCGAGATTAGCAACATTTGAAAAACTAGACATTTTCGTTCCCGAGTTATAGAAAACGTAATTTCAACGGTAAACGAACTGCTTATTTGATTTTTCTGCATTGCTAACAAAATAGTAACTAACATAAGTTCTACTGCTGCCACTACAAGCAAAAGGAGTGCTCACAGTGAAGCTTCATTTACGTCCAGAATCAAAACAAGGAGCCATCTCAGCATTTGCTCATTGGATCAGGGAAACTAGACAAAAGCCTGATCGAGATGGGGGTCATTGACCTGGAAGCTGAAGTACATTACTTGTTACAGGCGTATGAAGTCTTTTTTTAATTTATACAATACAAATGTAAACTAATTCATCATATACGATTGTTTTGTTAAAATAAACATTATTTTTCTTTTTGACGATCAGTATAGTCTCTAATTGTAAAGAAACAGTTATGCAGCAGAAAATATTTTAATATGTCAGACACTGCGTGTTTGGAACGGATATTTTAACTTTCGGACGAACTAAATATGAGTACTCAAACTTTCTTTAAAAAAGCTCCAAATTGTCGGATTAAACTTTGTTCTCGGATAGCGTAAAGGACACTTCACAAAATGCTAGAAAGCTGCAAGTTACATTTTCGTTGAAATTACTAATTATTTTGCGAGAGAGCAATTTTTTGGGCACGTTCCTACATCTACAATACTGAGATTTGTTTCTTGAAATTTATTCTTAAAGACAGGTCTTAAATAAGTTCATGTACAATTTTTCGAAAATATTTGTAGTTTTTGCATATTTTTGCTCGAAATATAGGCAATTTTTTAGTAATTTTAATCCAATTTTTCTTTAAATCGACATCAATTTTTTTCTTTTAAATTTTTCTTCTTATGTATCAGAGGATAGTAAAAACTATTGTGCTAGTCCCAGTTTTAGAGAGCTCTCCGTATTTTCAAAAATTGCAAAAAGTTAACATTTCAAAATTACAAAATTGAAGATAGAGATTTTTGCCTTAAAGAAAATGTTCTAAAAAGTTTTGTAGGATTTAAAAAAAGAGTACATTTAATACAATTTCTGGTTAAAATTATAAACGAAGATTTTCTCAAAAATTGGTCTTATTTTTTTCTTTAAATGTTTCCCGTGTCACAAGGAAAGCTTAAAATAATGGTGTAAATCTCATTTTCTTTGATCTCTCTGAATTTTAGAAAATTACATGTGTTACATGAAATTACATGACACCATTTCCATGGCGCAGTGCAGGAATGTCAAGCGGAGCTCGTACGTGCTCGGAGCGCGCTTGCGCTCTGCAAGGGCACGCAGTGCCCGCGGCCAAGGGAAGCCCGCGCTCCGATTTCTCAGTCTGGGATGCACAGAAGGCAGTCGTGGCGGGACGCAAGAAGTCTTACAACAAGTCTCACTCCGAATGGGCTCTTGATTTCGTGTGCTGTGAATGTGGAGGTGATGCACTTTGTTTAATAAACGTTCATCATTACTCTATAATTTTTGAAGTGGTTTATTACCTGTATTTTCACACGAAAGATATGAACATAGTATTTATTTAAATGAAATTTTGAAATTTTGTTATATAATACATATATTGATTTAGTATGTATTTTGGTTTATATATGTTTTCTTCAAAATATTCATTTGAGTTATTTGTAATTAGTGTTAATTTTTCTCATATATTGCATTCTCTAATACTAAGTAGAAATGTGCGTTAATATTTCCTTGCTGCAATGATCAATACATGTATAACTGCAGTTTCTGTTATTACATGTCAATTTCCATTAAAACATGGTAAAATTTAATAAATGTCTATGATATACCAACCCGTGTATTTGACCAACCCGCCGCATTCGCACGAAGTTTTCTCACCCCTGCTTCCCGCCTGTGACACAAGTGACTTCTCTAAGCTGCTATCGCCGCGTGCCCCAAATCTTTGCGAAGGCCGTTCTCGTGCTCGTTCGTCTGACGGCCCTTGCGTAGTGGTTAGGCGCTCGGCGAGTTGCCTCGGGGACTTGTGTTCGAGTCTGTGAGCGTGTGTTCTTTCGCTCGTTCAAAACACTGTAGCAGGTTCATGCAGTAGTACAATACAGCGGAGCAGCCAGAAATAATGCGAGAAAATACTGGGAGAAAATGTCTAACATCCAAATAATGTGGAAATCTGACTCGTGCACTGCAATGTGCCAAAAATCTGCGATTATTACAAAACAACGCAAGTACAGAAAAGAAGTTATTCAATTGGAACTGACATTAAGAAATCATTTAAAGTGATACTACTGCGTTCATTGGACCACATCCTTACAAAATGTGTATGTATAACATTTTGAGAAACTCTTGTTTACGTCCATTTTACAAATGACCCGGCTTCACATAAAATTCGCACAAATACTCATATTTGAAACAGTTGTGTATTTCATTATTTCAGCATTCAATAGTTTGAAGATTTGCACTTACCATCTACTGGGCTAGTGTTGTAGAGAGCGTTGCCACGGCAGCTAGCAATACCAAGATTACAGCCATCTCGGTGAAAGTACTCTATCAGAGCTTCTCACTTTCTTTTTGGTTAGTAGGAGTATAAAAAGAATACGTGTAGCTTTTGAAGGCCAGCCCTACACGTAAATCTCCACCCCTAACTGTATCGCAGGATGACGTCATCAGAACCGGTGTCTTCCGCATACACCGTTAGGGGTCGGTGACCTAGAGACCATTTTCCTCTCCCCGCCCCCGTCTCCCTCACCCCACCCGCCCCCTCACCCCACCCGCCCCCTCACCCCTCCACACCCTCTCCTCAACGGCGGGGCCCGTGATGAGGTGGCTTCAAAAACGGCGTAAAAACAATACTCCTACTTGTGTTTTACAGTATTTTCATTTTGAAATCGTTGCGTAAAGCTAGAAAAACTCAAACATTTATTTACGTAAGAGATAATGATCTGCTTATGTGGATGCTATTCAAATACTTCTATTGAGATAAAGTGGATGTTTGATAATTTGATAGAAATTTACAACGCTGAAATATATTTAAATACCTTTCCTACGCTTTCTTATCCCTGTATAGAGTAGGAGCATTTTTCTTGGTGTTACTACATTAAAGTTTTGTTCTGTAAATTTTTATATCTATAAAAATATCATTACTCTTTGTTGTCATGTAAAATTTGTTTGTTTAGCGATCATCAACGATAAAGCCCAATGTTGAACTTTTGTTTTTCGTATGTTTTAAAAATAATTGTTCTTCAGCACTTCAAAGAAACAGCACATACTTTTCCGTATCGTAACAGCGCTTCTAGAGTGAATCACTCTTAAAATAACAAAGCGTGGCCCTAATAGCAGATAACATTGGTTCGTGGGAACGCTTAACTGGGGAACCTTGAAAGCTAGCGAAGGAAGAAAGTTGAATCGAAGGAGGAAATCGTGAGGAATCGTGAGGAATGAGGAATCGTGCGCGAACGAGGGGAGTTGTGCACAAAACCCAGTTTCATCTCTCTAGGAAGGGAAGGGCGCCAGAACGGACAAATACCGGATGCAGCCGTGGCGCCAATCGCTGGTAAGTACACTGGCGGATCCATGGGAGCCATGGCCCCCCCCCCCAAAAAAGCCTAGTTTCGTTTACCTTCCTTTATTTGGCAAAATTGATTTAAATATTTATTTATATTCGAATTATGTAATTTTTTAATTAATATTGTATAGTATCATATTTACAGTGCATAAATAATACACAGTATAATACCACAATACATACCATTGACCACAGACAGACGGAAAGAACGGACACAGAGAGAGAGAGAGAGAGAGAGAAGAGAAAACAGATGTAGAAAGAGATTGTTAAATAATAAACATATTGTATCCCGGCACTCGCATGCGAACGGGGGACGTTCGTCGATTGATTATTTGCCAATGAATACGGGGTGGATCAACTATTGAGGTAGTTTATTCCCGTAAGTGTAGTGTATGATTTTCATCGGGAGGTGAGGGTGATCTTCCCCCACTTGATGGCGAGATCCGACGCCGACCTACCGTCGATTAGCGGGATTTTCCCCAGGCATCTCCCATTCTAATTCTAACCCGTGTGTTAGGGTGCTGCTTCGGCATTCATCTGGAGTTGTTGGGAGAAACCACGGAACGGAAAACTATCGATCAGAGAAGCGATATGCTAGAATTCTCCATGAGACAGCGACTGAATTCGACCCTGACAAGCTAGTGTCGAAAATCTTGCCGCCATCGGGAGTGGAACTCTAGGTCAGATGCACCACCGCACCGCATATCCCGGTCAGATGCACTACAGTGACATCAGTTGATGTCCTGAGCCACCTCTCCCGGTAGGGAGATGTTTGTCATCAGCGACGCTCCTTCCAGGGTGCCGCACCGGGGGGACTTCGCACTTCACCGCCGGACGGCGGACGCCGGACTTCGGACACCGGACGGACATACCGGGAGAGAGGGCTCAGTGCATCAACCTGATGTAACTGCAGTCCCTCTGACCGGGAGGTTCTACGTTCGGTTTCTGATGGCAGGATTTTCAGGATGGGAAGTAAAATAAATTTTTGAACCGTGATGTAGTTGTTTTTCAATTTATTTTATTTAAAGTCGCATCAACGGCAAGGTTATTAGCGACTGCAAATATACATGTTATACTATATTTAATACATAATTAGATAACATAGTGAAAATACAATTTAAGCAAGAGTGAAACAGTAATTTACAAATGACATACTTATAAATCGTCATACACTTTTAATAATTTACACAATGTTAATATTTTTCTTGAAAATCACTGGAGTATAAAATATTTTTAAGATTATCAGTCTGTAGGATTGATTGGCGTTCACTGGTATATTTTGTACATGTTTGAAGGATATGGACAATTGACAGTTGTACGTTGCATGATTCACATTTTAAGGGAGCTGTGGAATTTAACAGATGTGAGTGAGTTAGCTTGGTATGTTCAGATCTGATTCGAGAGAGTGTCACTTGATCTTTGCGACTGAGTTTTTTGTTGGTTTTTTGGTTATGGAAATCATGAATCATTTTATGTATGCTGCTTATTTGGCACTCTTTCCAAATCGTATTCCATTGCTTTTGTATGATCCTCATTATGTAACTCCAAGTATCTTTCATAGAGTGGACAATATTTGTAGTTTTTGTGAGTCCATTGTACAGTAATTTTACGTATTCATTAAAAAAGAGGAAGTCTGTGCAATAATGACGCATTTCTAATCTAAATATACTACATTATAAAATTAATTTTGATCTCTTATGTTTCAGGTGAGCAAACCTCTTGATCATTTTGGTGCGTTTGAAGATTGGAGTACGTAAGTTGAACGTTTTGCCATTGTCTTTGTGCAAATGAAAATTGTGTTATTAACTTTAGAATAAATAATATATTCTTTGAAAATTAATGAAGTATATTTATTGAAAAAATATGTGATAAAACGATATCTGTCGTAGAATAATATTATTAATATTTGTCGAAAGGAATTGTTGGGTGGGGTTAACGTGCATAAATTTCTATTTCCTATTTTTGGCGTCTTTTAGAATTTATTTGGAGGTGAATTATACTGTAACACCCCGCACACTCTCTCATCGAGCTCGGCGGGATGGACCTCAGGGTGTGACCCGACTCACCTTTCGATTTCTGTCGGCGACATGTTGCTTCATACGCCCGGCTGAAGGTTGGGCAGGACGCATGCGTGACTGGGCATTTTCATGCATTAGGCATTGAAACACTCGTTCTGATTTGCTGAATTTAATTAAAGAGAAATAATTAAAGGGGTGAAGCCACCTACAATTAGTAACAATATCTTAACCTAACTTACAACTAACTTAGCTTAAAGTCCGACCCTTCTGAGTCATTGTCCGGGCGTTCCGCCTCTCCAGGCGCGGCATCGGCCCGTGAGTGGGGCGGCGGAAAACAGCAGAAAATGTAGAGCGGTGCGCGGGGCTGGCGCGCGGCTGGTGTTCCCCGTTCACCGGGTAGGACGGGCGGCTGGCGACGGCGGCGGCGGCGGCAGAAGCGAGGAAGCGCCACCCTGATGCGGCAACAACGACCGCGTCCTTTAGCGGCGGCCGGCTCTCAGGCCAAGTCCGGACACTCCTTCGTCCATTCAGGTCCACACACTCGTACAGTGTTCCGGCTCTCCCTTCAGGCGACACATGAACGAGTGGCGAAGTGACGGCGATGCGTTGCCGGCGGCGGTCTTGCGCCTCGCGGCGATGGCGTGGCCTCTCTCCCACCGGAAAGCTCAACCTCTCGCTGGCGTCGTCATCCTCAGAATGGCCGAATCTCTCGCTGGCGTCGCCCACATCAGAATGGCCGAACCTCACCCACGCATCTACCTCCCTCAATCGCGAGATCACGTGTCTCGCCCCCGCCTAGTTCTTGTCTTTTGGCGCAGCCGAATCGCGCGGTGCGTGGCAGCGACGGTTGAAAATCGTCTTCGAGAGGGCGGTCTGCGTCACTGCAATTCCCAGAAGACGCTGGGTGTGCGCTGACACGGCGCTCCGTCGGCAGCGGCGGAAATACCCAGGGCGACCAACGGTTTCTGAACAAAGAAGACCGCGCCCAGCGGCGGCCGTCTTGCACCCTCGCGCCGCTCAAGTAGCGAAAAAGTGCGCGTTTCTGGACATAAAGTTTTACAGTACTCCCAGTTAAATAAAATATTATTTTCGCACACACCGAAATAGTTACGTGCGCGACCGACCCATTACAATACATTATGAAAAATCTAACTTTGTTTAGCTGAGAGTACATTCGAAAATTTGCATACGAATCGAAAATTGTTGTAAGGATTACATTGATCTATTACACATTTGTGAAGCATACAATTGTTAACTATAAACAAATAGCCTTTTTATTTTAAACTGTTGGAAATATATGTACACGAAAGAATTCTTCCAGAATATGTGTGAGATTATTCCGTATTTTGGATCTATAAATATATGTACTACATTATTTTCAGGATCTTTCATGACTTTTTTCGTGTTCCGCAAAGTGTAGTAAAGTCATAAGTTACTCAAAGTAAAGTCTTTGTAATATTTCAGTATTATTGTTTTAAAGTTGTTAGGACATTTTGGTCGCCACGGACAAGTTCCTGCGACTTTCGCCCACCTGGGCACTCTTTGTGGTACTCCTGCCAAATTATGGGAGTTATGCTACTCCAGTGTGTTATGGGGGCGCCAACTTCAAAGTTCGCGCGTCCCACTTTAAAAAAATTAATTAATTAATCAATTAATCAAGCAATCAATTAATGAATGAATTAAGACATTAATTGATCATTGTTTCCCCGCGCCTCGATGCATGTGGCGGTTCTACCGCCGCCCGGCCAGGTTGCAACCAGCTACCCTCGCCGCCGACACCGATGACGTCACGTCGACATCACACCGTCACCGCCGCTGCCACCACCACCACGCCGTCGCCGCCCGTATCGCCCCCCGCCTCCGTCCGCCCCTCCTCCGTCTAGCCGGCTGGCCGCCCCCCTGCGCCCCGCCCGGGGTCTGAACTCGGGGCGGGCCCCACAGCCGGGCGGTTAGCGGGAGAGAACGCTGGTGGAGTGTGGACCAACGCGGAGGGCTATGGTGGACTTTGAGCGTGAAGCATTCACGGCGGTGAAAGGCATTTTCTTGCTATCTGCATTGAGACCCTCTACTAGACAGCTGTGTAATTTGGAGGAGCTGTGGTGCTGTGAGAGTGGTCTGGTTTGGAAAATCCAGCCATGTAACCTTTCAATACATTCTGCAATGTTACATTAGTTTGGTTTTCCTTGCTGTGTTAGTCAGGTAGCATCGCTTGGTCAGTGTGTGCCTTTCATTTTGTGTTTTCACAGCATTGCAAGAGTTTTTGTGAAATTGTTAAAGTTTTTTTGTATTCTTTGACAAAAGTCAAGGAAAAGTTTTTTTAATTTTGTGCAAGTGGGGGTGCTCTTTACACCCCATTTTTGAAAATTGAATTACGAGGCTTTGTAGGGCAGGATAAAAAGGGTTTTGGTGTGACTAAAGAGCTCAAAATCACGTCGCCAGACTATCTTGGGTTTCGTCGCCTGAACCTCACGCTGCCCACTCGTTCACGCCCCTTGACTTTCTGCTCCGAAGTCCAGTTTCGACGCCTTTTCCTTTCGTAGTCGCCCTTATCTCCTCGTCTCAGTCCTCCAATAACAGTAGCTCTGTCCCACCCACAATTCACAGTTGTTGCTGCGACCACCGCTGAGGAACCTCAACCGCGCGATTGTTATTTTGTCTCGTCTATTCTAATGTTTTGACGCATTTCCGGCCATTGGGCGATATTCCGCGAAGTCAATTTTTGTCCAGGGTGAGAGAGAGTGACAGACAGACAGACAGACAGAGAGCTGTTTTCCAACCGAAAGAGCGGAATTCAGACTACTCTGACAACGCAAATTTTGTAGCTCTAGATTAGGTTACGACCATGAAAAGTCAAAACCTTAATGAGTTACTTTAAATTATCATTGTTCTCGTCACCTTACAGGAAGGACTAAAGTTCAACTTATGAAAAGTGTTATTGTCGCATTGATATAAGTACTGCAAAGCATCATAGGATATTTTCATGGGTGGTAAAATTATTGGAAGTACGTGAATTCCATTTGTGTTATCAGTTTTATGTTTTTAAACTGTTTATAAGAGAACTTTCCGTGACTGAGTTAAAGTGATTTAATAAGTAATCTGTACTACTTGTTTGTCTATTAGAACTTCAAATGCATGCCTAATGAAAAAGAGTTGAAGTTCATCTTCAGAGTTCGAATTACTTAAATCAATGTATTTACTACATGATTGCATGTAACCACAGTTGTGAAAAGCAATGTCACTATAAAAACATTAAAGAACCTATTTATGAGAATACTGTTTTTTGATTTCAATTGATTCAATAAACCATTTTTTAAGTACATTACTTCTTATTAATATAAGCCTCCAAATGACACATCGATACATTTATGTTCGAAGAAATACGACTATCAGAGGCAGTATTTGTCTGATAAGAATGAACTAAGTGCTTAAATACATCCCGTTGCTAATATTACTCATTTTATTAAATTCTTCCATTATTTTGTTTTTGATACTTTAAACATTATTAACACGATAAATACTAATACATTGTTAGGATTAACATTTTAAATGTGTAATTGACAAACATTGTTTTCAAGATATCACTTTTAAGGTTATATATTTATTCGCACAAAACACTTGTCAATTCCATTACTTGAAAACCAAGTCTTATTTAAAATTATATTGCGCTCAATTCACGCTCGTTTACGGATGAGATATTTCACTCTAACGAAAAACGAGACAAGGGTTATCACATAAGAAAAATTACTTCCATGTCAGAGTGTCTGACCCTGACAGATGAGGACAACAATCAGCTATAGGTATTCTATCAACCGGAGGGCGATCAGATTCGAACGTTGGTTCTTCTGACCGGAAGTAGGTTCAGACGCCACATTGGATACTTAGTCCGTACTTTAAGGTGACGTGAACGATACTTGCTCTCACATAAAATTCCGGTTGCTTAGGAAACTAAAATATAAATAAAACATTAGAGGATCACTGAAGGTATACCTTCAGAACATTCAGAACGGATTTGACTTGGACGAGGCCTGTTTTATGACTTGGATAGGTGACGTCAGGTTAAATTATAAAATAATATATAACGAGTAGATTTAATAATTGTCAAAACTTGGAAAGAATCACGCTACAGTTGTGGAATATAAAATAATCTGAGGCAAAAATATCTAAGAAATATAAGACAAATAAATAAATGAATGAATTACCAAACTAAAGATTTGAAGTAACATATTCACATCAAATTTAACAATGGCATAATTAATTAATTAGCCGGCCAGAAATTGGCAGTGATACAAACACAAGACATTAATCAGTTGAATGAATTAACCGGCTAAACATTTACAATAACACGTACGAACGTTATGTTGCAATAATACGTACATCATCATATAGCATAGTAAGCAATTAAATGTATTAATTAACCGGTTAAATATTATTATAACACAGACACATGAAAATTAACATTTAATAATAAGCAACAAAATATATTAACTAACTGGTTATATATTTGCAATTATACAGACATATGGAGTTGGACATTGCATAGTAAGCAATTAAATGAGGCATTGCGCCAGATACATTGGCATCACGCCAGTTATTTACAATAATTCAGGCACATGAAAATTAAACATTGCATAGTAAGCAATTTAATGTGGCATTGTGTCAGATACATTTCGCACTCGATTATACCAACATTGAACGCAACTAGTGATGAACGATCGGGAAGCGAGCCTTGAGCCTTATTTGCATTCCCTGTAGTGAAATGAAGTTGCGTTAAAGCAAGACAGTACTTGCGTGATACCATCACCCACCGTCACGTCCATGCTCTCAGCATGTGCTCCGCGATAGCACACATGGCATCTGCGACGCTGCATGGCTCCGACCGCCCCACGTGAAGACTCGGGACGAAGTGAATTGTGTGTGCCCTGGTCCAGCTTTCTTTCTCTCCGTAAGCAAGCGATTATTGGCGCTCGCAAATTGCACGAAAATGTCAGTGTACTTCATCCGTGTAACCGTATTCCCCTCCAATCAGCGGCCAAGCAAAGATGACGACACTCTGAACTACCGAGGTTTGCAACAAGGCGGGGGAAAGAGGCGATCGTAATCGGCGAGTCTGCGCGCGCAGACGCTATCCCGCGTCACGCCATTCGCCTGCACACGGTGGGTGCGCCACGTCCTCACCCTTTGTCTACTCCTGATAGTGTGACGTACTGGAGTTCATGACACACAAACTATGTTGACGATAAAAATATTTACATTTATTTACAAGAACTTAACAATTCAAGAATTTTTCGAATACTATTTAACCCTTCCGCGTGGGATGCCGTGTCCTGCACGGGCCTGTCCTTTCGCTTCTATTTCGGGATGCCGTGTCAGGCACGCAAAGGGACCCTTCCTTTCCACGCGGGATGACGTGTACGAACGTTCTGGGGCCATTCCTTTCACTCGCGGTTTGCCGTGCCCTACACGGAAAGTTTGTTTAGTTCTGTTTCAACTGTTGTTGCCCGCGCTTCGTCAATACAGTCTTAACGCTAGTACGCATATTGTATTCAGGTGCTAACCTGTAAAGACATTTTTTGTAGAATTTTGTTATTTTTTAGTAATTTTAAGTGCGTCAGTCATTTATTTCTGTGCTCGTGCTTGTTTAGAAGTATGTCGAAAAGAATTGGTTTGACAGATGCAGCAATTGAGGAAGAACTTTTGTTGGAGAGTGACGATGACTCCAGTGATTCAGACTGTTCTAGTGACTCCGATGCTTTGTTAGATGACGAAGACGACTTGGATGTAATAAACGATGCCAGCAGTAATTTCGTGTCAAATACGTTTATTTGGGAAGATATGAACAATTAAGAGGCAAGAGAGAAAATTTTAGTAGTGAACACGGACCGCAAAATGAAGCTCTTTTCACAGTGAACATTTTATCTTTGTTTAAGCTGTTTTTCGATTTTGATTTAATTTCGATGATTGTTTGCGAGACAAATCGTTACGCTGAACAGTTTATGATATCTCGGGGAATGCTATTTCCGTTCCGTTCAAGAGTGAGAGACTGGCAACCTGTAAGCACTGATGAAATTTACATTGTTATAGCTATGTTTATGTTAATTGGAATTGTGCAAAAGCCAAAAATTCGTTCATACTTTTCCAGAAATTCCATCATAAGCACTCCGATATTTTCATCGGTAATGTCCTTAGACCGTTTTCGAATCAATAAGTAGGTTTCTTCATTTTGTTGACAATGAGAAAAGAAGCTCTTTTGAAGGTCCCAAAAAACTTTTTAAAATTTACCCTATTTTACAACATTTAAACGAAAAATTTAAAAAGTATTATTTGCCTGGGCAAAATATTTCCATTGATGAATCGTTAACATTGTGGAAGGATCGATTATCATTTAAGCAATACATTCCTCTAAAAGCTGCCAAGTTTGGCATTAAAACTTTTGAATTGTGCGAATCTGCTACAGGCTATTTGTGGTCATTCATTGTTTATACCGGCAAAGACACTGACGTGAGCTCATCAACGGCTGGAAAGTGTGACAACAAAACCAGTGAAATCGTGATGCAGTTAGTTTTGCCTTTGCTGAGTAAAGGACATACGTTGTGGATGGACAATTATTATAATTCCCCAACGTTAGCAGTAACACTGAAGAACCACCATACCGATTGTGTAGGAACTCTTCGTTTAAATAGAAAGAATGTTCCCAAATATTTGAAAGAAAAGAAGTTGAAACGTGGTGAACATGTGGCTCAGTGTTTAGGTTCTTTATCGATAATAAAATGGATGGACAAAAAACCTGTAACAATGATTAGTACCTATCACAAAAATGAGTTCAAATCTGTTAAAACAAAATCAAAAAAGATGTGCAGAAGCCAATTAGTGTTATAGATTATAATAAGTCCATGGGAGGGGTAGACTTAAAAGATCAATATCTGCAAACTTATTTAATGGAAAGGAAAAAGACAAAAAAGTGGAACGTAAAAATGTTCAAGAGATTACTGAACGTGACTGTGTTAAATTCTTTAATTATTTGGAAAGTTAACAATCCAAATTCTAAAATTGATACACTGAAATTCCGCGTTGATCTGGTAGAAAAATTATTTCTGACACATTCGACAGAGAGGAAGAAAGGGCCTATTGCTTTAGAAAACAACATAGAACGTCTTACAGGGAGGCACTTCATAGAAAAAATTCCTCCTGTAGGCAATAAAGCGAGACCACAGAAAAGATGCGTTGTTTGCCAGAGCAAGGGAAAAAGACGAGAACCTTGTTACTGGAGCCCAGACTGTAAAGTGGGATTGTGTGTGGAGAATTGTTTTAAAGAATATCACACAAAAGAAAATTACTAAGTAGTTTTGCACATTTTATGCACCAATTTTTTATTAAGTTAGTTTAGCAATAATTGTATATACAATTTTATTTTGTGGAAAAAACTTATTTTTGCAGTTTCATTTCCTGTTTTTATGAATAAATGTTTCATATTTTGTATTGTGTAGATATTGACTATTTATTTTCTCTCGGTTTATCATTTTTGCCCAAACAAATAATTTATTTAGCCAAAGTTAATAGTTTGTGTCCAGCTGAATGAGGCATGCCGAATGCACTGTCGTCTGCTGAACTCTCCCGCGGCAGGGTGCGCCCGGCCGCTTGCTGGCCACCGCGGCCAGGTAGGCCGGGCCCTTTCTCTTTGTCCGCAGTAGAATGACGCGGCCCAGGTTCAACACCCTACGCGGAAGGGTTAAACCCCGGCAACCTTTTTCTTTCCCTTAGCCGCGAAAACCCCGCGACCGTCCCTAGGCCCTACAGCCCAGTGCCACTGCTCGAAAGCAGGTACAGCATATGATGCGATGTAATCGGACGTTACGTCCCCGGTAACAAACGTACCTACATGGCCTGGCGCCAAAAACCGGTCTCCGCCCCGGAAACCACGTGCTGGAGTGCACTGGAGACCCACCCAGCCTCTCGGTTAACAACAAGCTCTACGAATCTATCTGAATCTCCGCGAGCGCAGAAAGCGCCCGCCTTATATACACCCCCGTCTCCCCCACCCGGCGTCATGCTGTCGGCGTCCCCGGGCTCGATGGCTAGCCAATTCCAGGGGTCTTGCACAATCGTCCCAGACTCGCCACTAACCTTTCTCAACTCTTTGTTTGCGTGGGATATTTCCTGGAGCAGTCACATCCTGTCGGCCGCCCCTTTATTTTTGGCTCTGGTGTGCCCTTTCACTACAGCTTCCGGCTCAGGTATGCCGCTCGCTTGGAAACGTTGCCACAACGCCACAATAGGCAGGCACTGCGCCCCCCCCCCCTCGGCTGGCGCCCCCCGCCCCCCTCGCAGCGCCACCAACCGCTCTGCTGCTGCGCCCTCCCCCGCGTGTTCCCTCGCGCGGAGCCCTTCCTCCGGCGGGACAGAATGGTTCTGCACACTGCCATTCCTTTGTCTGATCGACATTTCAGGTGGGTGGAACATCACAATAAAGAAAACAAAGACACGTAAAAGAGTAGTATTAAAAATGGTCGTCATTGATGAAGCTACACGTTGAAAAATAAATGACTTACGTCAGGGCAATCACCTACTAAGAAATGGGATTTTAACCCTAAATTCATGCTGTGTCACTTGAAATGTGTGATCATACACTCTTAGCTTCATTTGTGGTCAAATAATGTCGTTCTACAGAGGCAAATATTAATTAAATTTGCAAATTAATTAATAACGAAAAAATTGCATGTCGGTAAAACAATATCATAATATGTATGTTTCATTCAAAATAATATTACCGGGTAGCAAAGTTAAATATTACTACTTTAAACAGAATTTCTCACAGGTATTTTTGTAAAGTGAAGAGTTAAGAGAAAAATTAAAGTATCCATTCTTATGGAAAAAGCAGCTGGAGAAAGTTTCACTCATAAAAGGTGTCAATGCATGTGTAATCCTTCCTGTTAATATTGTTCATGTCAATTTATAGTTATACCAAATGAACATCCATCCATTATTTTTTATATATTAAAGAAATACTGAGAAATGCGTTTTTTGATTTCCAGAATCTAATGAACAACAATTTCGTAACTGTAGAGATCCTGTCAATCTATTGCTGGAAGCCTTAATGTGACCAATAACATTTTGTGTGTTTACCCTCCCGTAAATTCCTTTCCCAAAATCCCAGGGAATGGAGAAAATAGCACCCAATGTTTTTTAGGGACAATTCAAGCATAGAAAAAAGGTGACAAGGACAGTACATCCATTTATTCAGAGATAAATGATACAGAAAGAATTTTCTGAATAAAATTTATTCACAAACAAATCCCCAGTTAATTCATTTTAGATATATTCAACTATATTTAATGTATATCATATTATTATATTATATTATTTCATAATGTGAATGACAGTAAAATCTTCACCTCACTTGCATATAGAAAACGTACGTGCCAGAGAACAAAATGATATTATCGCAAATTGCCTTTTCAATATTACCCAATGAAGTTCTTGTGTCAGAAATTTTTTTTTGTATATCAGTCATCAAACCTCTCTTTTCATTTAGCGTCCGATAGGCACTTTCTTATTATCTTCAGGTACAACGGTTACTTGAACTTCGAAACAGCCGTAAACAGCTCCTTCGAACTTCAATAACCAACGAATTTTAAATTTTCCTAGCGGAAGTTCTTTAAACTTCTCGAAAGGAGGCATTATTTCAGAATATCCGTTCAAGTAATATGAACCCTGAAAAAGAAAGAAAAATCATTATTAGAGTTGATGAGCAGCATTTACTGTCTTATTGTTTTTACTTTCTCATATACTTTGTATTACACAGAAAACATTGAAAGGAGAGGAAAGTGACGATTTTATATTAAAACATAAGTTTTAGGGTCCTTGCAACAGAAAAGTGTCATTCTTTGTTGTTTTTTTTTGGTATACTTGAATTGCATTCTCGTGTAATCAGTATATTCAAAATTTATCTTCGTGGTCGAAGTGGTTTTACTTTCCCGCTACTACTTACGCAATTTAAAATATTGTAATACTGCGGGAAACCGACGAATTTTTTACAGAATAACTCGTATTACCTGCCCTGGCAACGAAAAATTAATAAATCTTGTCCCTGTATACAGTAAAGTACTTTCTCTAACACGCTGGGTAGTCGAAATCCATATTTTGTGGTTCTTTGATACCCACAAATTGAAGGATAGCAAATACTTATCCGTTTGACTGTGAACAACGCTAACAATTCGCATCAAATTTGATATTCCCCATTGGATTTGGCCGATGTCGTGGCCCCTTGAATTTGAAACGTTTTGATTTTGAGGGGTACTTTACAAGAAGCCTCTGGGACGTTTACAAAATTTAAAAAAATAGCACCAACTCTTGTGCGTAAATTTTGACCTCAGGTAGCGTAAAGGACGCTTAAGAGAATGTCGCATGTCTTCTTTTCATCGAGATAATTCATCGAGATAAGATTTTTCAAGAACTGCAAAAATTCAAAATTGTTTCGTGTCTTACTGCATCTACAATTATTTATATATTTTTTTCTCAATGCAATGTGTTCATCAGAAACATTTTGAAATCAATATATCATCATGAGGATATGATGAGAGATTAGAGCCCAAATCTATAGCTGATTTACTCTTGAAAATAGATTTATTATATTGGAGTCTTTATTTGTTAACATTCCCTGCAAAAGCTCTCATTTCTTTCTGTATTCAAAATTGGAGTAGTGTATGACTTTGGGTAGGGATCAAAGAATTATGAAACCGTGCACGAACTCCAGGGGGTGTGGACAAAATGCACTTCCCCGTAGTACGTCGAACACAGTTTTCAACTCTTTTTGACGTAAATACGTAAATAAATAGAATGCTTGAGAGAAATTTTAAATAATTACATTTGCGTAAATAAAAAAAAAATCATATAGCCAATTAGTTTTATGTCATCTTAAATAGTGTAAGTAGCACTCTGTACGAAAAATTTAAAGGAAAAGATTGGAGCCGTTTTTGAGAAAATGGCTTTTGAACGTTTCTGAAAATTTGGAATTTTGAGATCGTTTTTACAGAAAACTATTGAGTTATAGAAGAAACGGTGTGTCGCATCCTTTAAAGCACATTTACTCGTAAATGCAATAATGTGAACAAATCGCCGCTAATGCCAATATTTTCGACGTGCGATACATTTCCAGTAAATTCAACTTTTATTTTATTGAAAAAAATAGAGAAAAAAGAATAAAGCAATATGGCGTTTACCTCATCTTGTAGAGTACATTTAGCACTATCCCTACCAAACATGTAATGAAACTAGTGGTGCTACAACAGCACATTCTTTCCCGTATTATTGGAAACAACTACGTAGTATTGAAATATGGCACTTTCTGCGCTACTAATATCTTCGCTATCATTTGAAAATATTCAATTCGACCAAGAAGCGAACAACTCAGTTTCCACCGCAGTGTTGTCAAAACTATGTGAATTGTACAACTACATCAAAATATAATACAAAAGTTTTGTAAACTTGTATTGGAAAAATAGGCCTGATACCATACAACTATATCAAATCACAACAATGACACGTAATTCACAGAAATTCACGACAGTGGAACGGAATTCAATTGTTGCATTCCCTGCATTGTCGGTACATCCTTAAGAGCTAGCAATTTTTATTTCCAATATTTGAAAACAAATGATTTCTTTAAAGATTAATGTGTAAATATATAACAAAAGTTCGAATGTAAAAACGAACAAAGAAATAATATAGTGAGACGTGTCGTGGATGGACTCTACACAAAATCAAGAATGAATATAAGGGACCGGGATGCTTGTTCGGGAATGGGCTTTGGTTACGATCATGCATGCACTAGAAAATGTAGTTGACAAGTTTCCTTTTTATTATACCCATAGTTGTTTTACAATTAGGTGGCTTTTAATATTCTTTATCCTATGCTTGGCTTCATTAAAAAAAACAATAAAAGAGACCTCGATATAGTTGTTTTACAATTAAGTGGCTTTTAATATTCCTTATCCTATGCTTAGCTTCATTAGAACACAATAAAAGAAACCTCGATCTAAAATCAACATTGCTCAAGGGCAAGCTGCCTTCCCCTAGCTACCCTTCCCACCCCTCTACCTGCGCCGCTCCAACCTGAGAATCGTATTCCTCCACTGCTCCTCCGCTGGCAAGCCGGCACCGGGCGCCGCGCTGATGTGTTCGGGCTTCTTCGTCTCGCCGGGAGGGCCAACGAAAGGGGAGGGAGGTCCGGCCACGCCGCCGTTGTCGCCCACCTCGTCCGCCAGCTGTCCACGCGCCGTTCGCCGCCAGGCCCTTCGGGAAGACTCGTTAGCTTCGGCTGCGTTCGGGAGACCGGAGCCCCTCCGCCACCGTTCTCACGCCACTCCCGGTCGTTGTCGTGCTATCCAACGCTGCTGCAACGCTACTACAGCGTTTGCCCGCAAATTCCAACTCCAGCAATTATTCTAGTCTATGGCTCACCGGATTCACTATTATTCAGCTCGACCACGGATGGATTGTTCCGTTTTCTCTCCCACTTCCATCACTTTATCACGATCTCTTGGTCGACGTGTCTTGCCTCACTTCTCGAGTCACAATTCCGCGTCCGTTACTTACTTTATGTAGTCAAAACTTTCCTAATTCTGCGGCACCACGCCTACGTGCATTACTTTCACCATCGACAGTCTGAGTCACTTCATCCATCTTCATCCGAGGCACTTGTCGTCCCCCTTCGCGCGTTTGTACTCCAGAAACTTTTCTCCACTACCGTGCACATCCGCACCCTAGAACGTTCTCTCTCTTACTGCTCGCGCCTTGCCGCCCTCGGCCCCTCGCGCCGAACCGACTCCGACCCCGGTTCTCTCTCTTACACGACTCCGAGGCGCGCCGGCCGCTGCCGCGTAGTTTGAATTCATAGTCTATCGGAACGCATTGTTATCACCTCCGTGATAACAATTCGTTTCAATAGAAAATTGCAAATTCTAATTTCGACGCATCCACTGTCTGAAGCACAGTAAATTTGCAGCGGGCTGTTAGGTTTATCACGAAATTATAGAAAAACTACTCGTATTTAAAAAAAACAAAAAAAATAAGCATTACCTTATTTCAAGATGTTGTTTGATAAATAAATTTCATGGAGAGAACCATCTGCCATCTATCGCCGCCCAAAGTACATTTTTTTAAATTTTCTTAATTTTTCGGTTTTCTAATGGTAAACGGAAATATTAATTTTACAATATTAAACACCAGAAAAACCTCGTCCTAAATGCAAATTTCCTTTTAAAAATTTGTAGCCGTTTTTAAGAAAATAGCGTTGAAGCGCTACTGAAAATGCGAAATTTACATCTCTTTTGCACAGAAAATTTTTGAGTTTTCAAAAAACTTTATTTAACATCTTTTGAAGCATTTATATTCACAAATATAATAATGTTTACAAATTGCTGGTAATGTGTATATTAAAGATTTGGGAAACTAAAAAATTACATATGTGTAATTTTTGAAAAAAACAAAAAATACCCCAAAATCAACTTTACGTCGTATTAAAGAGTGCAATTAGCACTATCCGTTCGAAAGTTTTGAAAAAAAATTGGAGCCATTAATGAGAACATGGCGTTTGAGCGTTTTCTGAAAATGCGGAATTTTTATTTAGTTTTCACAGAAAACCGTTTGGTTCTCGAGAAACTTTACTTAAAATCATTTAAAACACATGTACTCATTAATATAATAATGTAAATAAATCGCCGCTAAAGTAGGACGTGGGAGACCAGCAAAAAAAAGCATTTTTGTAAATTTTGAAAAAACAAAAGAATAGAAAAATATGGCGTTCATGCTATCTCATAGAGTACATTAGGCACTATCCTTACCAAAAGTTTAAACAAAAAATTTGAGCCGTTTTTGAGAAAATTTTGTTTCTGTAATTTTTAATTGCAAATATTGCACACAATGTTGCGCGAAAACTACTGAAATTTTCAAAAAAAATGTACATGACCTTAAAGAAAGAACTCACTATGAAGAACATATTTTATTTCAAGGAAAAGTCTCTCTCTCAATTTTGTAGTTGGAAGAAGACGTCAAATAAAATTCCAATTTTTGCAATTTTCGAAAATTCAGAGTTTACCGTGAAAGTCGGACCTATGCCACCTTAATAAGTGTATTTTACTCTATTCTTGCAAGAAGTTTAAAGAAAACAATTGGAGCCATTTTGAGAAAATTTTAAAAATGTCCGGGGAGCTTCATGTAAACTACCCCCCAAAATTAAAATATCGGTTTCAAATTGAAGGGACTACGAGATCAGCTAGTTCGATTATAGTGAAGAAATTATTAACTGTGGAGATATTCGGCTGAGCGGTTTAGTCGCTAGCGTTGTTCATAGACGGATAGACGGACAAACGTTTGGCTTTCAATTGTTTTTTTCGGTATCAAGGAGCCAGAAAACTGGTCACCACGTGTGAGGATTTTTTTTTCATAATTTACTAACTGGATTTTATCAGCTTTTTTGTTACCAGAGCTCTGTAATAAGAGTTTTTCTGCCGGAAATCCGCCGTTTTTTTGCGCAGCATTACATAACTTTGCCTATACTACACGTACGTAACAATTGGAGCCACTTTTGAGAAAATCTTATTTGTTATTTTTTAATATTTAAAATAGTGCAGGCGGTAGTGCGTTGAAAACCAGCTTGAAAACCACAGAATAAGATTTTGTCTGTCGAAAAATTGCCGTGCTTTGTCGCGGCACAACAATACTTTTTCTGTGTTACATAAATAGTACGCGAGAAAATGAAAAGTTCGATAACGTGCACCATAGTAAAGATCATCGAGATGTCGAAAATCTGCATGATATTTGGCTTATGGCACCAAGAATATACTACTTTATAATATTTCGTCTTACAAACACTTGACGTTTTACGCTAGTTTTTCATATGTCGGAATATGAAGTCAGCAGGTTATATTTGTCAGCAGGTTAATATTGCAAAGCGTGTGGAAATCTATTTGTTCTTATAACTAGAGACCGGAAAAATATGTAGTATTAAACATCAAAATCGTCTCCTGTATTATTTCAGTAGTATACCTTTGCGTTCCGGCTCTCACACGCAACCAATATTTATAAATGAGGGCTCCAAAGAAAGAGAATTTCACGGAGACTTGACGAATTTTACTTTGACTTTAAAAATATGGATGATTTCTTTTAAAAAAACGTATAGAAATATTCATGTAAAATGCAATCCGCATCGAATGTCAACCTATATCGGCAAATAACTTATACACAAGCGTTTTAGAGCCTTAAAAAGTCACATTTTGAGGCCAAAGGACTCAAAGAAGCGTTTTTCACACCATAATCTACAAGATGAGACATTCTCCAATCCATTCAATTAACTTTTTGATTCCACGCTTCAATACTACCAAGGCCACCTCAATATTTCAAACCTTCCTGCTGGTAGCAATTATTGTGGCGACACGCTAAGAAGGCTTAGATTCGACAATCTTTATTTACGATTTCTTTTAACATCGTAGTTTGTGCAGTCTGACGAGGTTTATTTGCATCATCATTAATTTAAGATTTGCTCTCCAGCAACTAGAGCAACTAGAAGTATTATTATAGTTGGTTGATACCTATACCTATGAAGATTGTTTCTTATGCGTGTAGTGAAACTATTCAATTAACATTTGTTCATGGTCTATAAGTGCTGTGTACTTAATTGTGGAGGGAAGAGTGGTCAGGAAGGGTGGAATGGTGTTCAGTGAAGAGTGAAGGCAGTGTTTGTGTTTTACCTGTACCAATATTTTCGTATCATTATCATTCGATGAAATTTTCAAGTCAATGGGTTCAGACACGTAGCTTTCTCAAAAGTAAAAAGCTAATATTTTTGTGACTATCACGAAAAACTAAAACCTAACTGACAAAGAATATTGACTAATTACTTCAAATGTCTTTAGGTTAGTGTTGGGAATTGTTCCAAGCAAATTCTCCATGATATTGAATAAATATTTATTGAAAATTTCTTTTACACATTAATTGCATTGTGTTTTTATTTTTATTTGTAATTGTATTAGTACATAGCAAGTTACCTTTATAGATTTTAAACAAATAAACACGTTTCGTTAAATACTTCCCCTTTTTGAATGAAAATAGAAGGATAGGGATGAGTGTGGGGTCTAACATGCGAGAGTTCTCGCACGGGTACGCAGAGGTAGTGGGGGAAAACTTGTGCTATGGCACAACACAAAGAACAAACTTTTTAAAGTAGCTAAAGTAAAATAGCTTGAAATAAATGGAGAACAAAAATCAAAACGCGCTAGCTTACAATACTACGTGAATGAATTAAAATACAACTAAATTTAAAATTATAGAAAGAATAGTGCAAGTCACCCGACAACTGCCAACGATCGCAGTCCAAACGCACGATTTAAATGTTGGCAGTATCTGGAAGAATGTACACGAACGCCCAGCTGCAAACTCATATTGTAAATAAAACACCGTTTGATATTAAACTCAAGGTGTCGGTTCGTTAAGATATTAAAAATGCAAACATCGTTTGAGCAATATTCCCATGTACTGAAGTGGGCTTGCTAATGCCTACTAAATTGTTTCTAATGCTAACAAATGGTATTTAGTACTCAAAGGTGAAAACATTAGTTTGATTATTTTTGGCTCGGAATTGCTTTTCTTGAGGTACGTAAGGATGCAGAAAATAATTCAATACTTTTTAGTATCCAAATAATTTTTCAATTTTCTCACCCTGACTCTCCAAAACCCACTCGGTTCTTCATAACAAATCAAGGAAACTTAATTAATATTGCAATGAGTAGGTCTGTTCTTGCCCGATCCGGTATTTTCGCACTACTTTACTTGGCTTTCTCAAGAGTAAAAACCTTTTCTATTATTTGACTATCAAGGAAAACGAAAAGCTAACTCTCAAGGAAGATTGAAACATTTCTTCAAATGTTGTTTTTAAAGAAGTATGAATTGTTCCAAGAACATCTCTCTATAATGTTGAATAAACTTTAATTGAACATTTGTTTCAAACATCAATTGCATTGTTATTTTGTTTGATATTCTGTAAGTACAGTAGTAGTTCCTCTCCTTTATGGAACGGATAGACAAATGGATAGGGAAAGGGTGGGATTTAACATGCGAGAGTTCTCGCACTAGTACGCTAGTATGTACATAAATATGTAATGAAATTAGTAAGAATATGTAATAAATATGTAAAATCGGATATAATATGTAATATTAAAATTCTCTACTTAAATAACCATTTACTTAGCACAAAATTAGATTTCGAAAAAATGTTTTAAATTAATTTTAAAATTAATACGTTTTAAAAAACATTTAGAGAGCACAAATTGATGCATACTTTGCGTCATACAACTTCCTCGTCAGTGGTAAAAGCTTCATCTATTGTAATTTAGGAGTGTAGTTTGGTAGCCAGACTATTCCCAATTGAAGCCATCGCACAATTAAATGATCACAGGTGTTGTCATTGCCAACAAAGTTATTTATTTTAAGATAAATAACTTTGTTGGCAATGACAACACCTGTGATCATTTAATTTTAAATGCCAACGACATTTCACCACTAAACCAATATTCTAAAGCCATCGCACAAACTGGCGATATCTACGTCCAGCAAACATACACTACAGCATAAAACATTTTCATCGAAGTGTTACACGTCAGCGATCGCAAATTTTTCTCGGAAATTAATGTTACAGGTCACAAAACGGGGTGTCAGTGATACTTTTGACACCTATATTTCACCAAAAATGTAGGAAATCATGCTGATTTTTTAAAAAAGGCCTTCTTTTTATTAAAAATTGTAATAAAATTGGAAAAAATTGACAGAATAAGAAAATACGTTGCGAAAAACAGCAAAATATGTAAAATATGTAATATAGTACTAAATATGTAAAAATATGTAACGCAAAAAATGGATATTGTGTTAGGAGAGCAATGATTCACCAAGATTACAATTCTGAGAACGGTAAATATAAAGACAAAAAATATGTAATTACATAAAAACCCGGTCTCTACTTATAACAATGGTAACGTTTTAAAATATAACATTGTTAAAATTGTTGCAAATATATGGTCCAAATGCCAACGAACACTCGTCACAACTGGCGACATCTATTGGACTGTGCACAGTACTGTACGACCAACAAATTCAAACTGAACGTACGATAGCTGAAAACAAACGGTTAATGTTATCCGGGATTTGAAGAAAACCCGTGTCTACCTGTAGATGTGGCTATGCCGTGCGATTGAACACAACAAAGGTGGCAGAAAAATGCCTTAAATAGAAAATTTTGGAAATCGAGATTAGCTGAATGGAAGACACCTAAACACAGGTAGTCCTAATATCTGTCGGAGCTCTGGGATTTGTTTTGTAAAAGTTGTGGAAGAACATGGCTAAACTCTCTGGTTAATAAAAAAACTGGCAAGCGCAAAACATTGCTTTATTTGGAGCAGCTTATATTTTAGGAAAAATAATGTAGAGGCATCGACACTCCCTAGATCTAGGAACTCCCGGTTGGAACCAGTTTCTTAGGAAACTGGTTCCAACCGGGAGTAAATTTTATTTTCAGCTGGCTCATAACATCTTTAGTGCTGAAGTGGAGGAATAATTATATTAATAATAATATTAATGATAATATTAATGATAATATTAATGATAATATTAATGATAATATTAATGATAATATTAATGATAATATTAATGATAATATTAATGATAATATTGATGATAATATTAATGATAATATTAATGATAATATATTAATAATATTAATAATAATAGTAATAACAATTATATACAAAATAGCTTTTGACATAGTTCCTCATCACTGGCACATTAGTATCCTGAGAATATATCGGGTTAACTCTGCAGTTGTGAACTTCTTAAAAATTGCAATGAGACTTTGGCGTTCGAAAATACATATGGATTCAAAAGCTGAGAGAATTGTTACAAAGATATTGACGAGGAATATTTCAAGGCGACAGCCTCAGTCCATTTTGGTTTTGTGATGCCATCAACCCATTCTCACACTTCTTGGCAAGCACCAAAATCGGGATTTGAATTAAAAGAAAAAGAGAAGTGTATGGTCAGCTATCTTGATTGCATGGGCGATTTCATATTATATCCGGTCACATTACTAGGTCTGAAAAATGTAGTACACATCACTGACAGGTTCTCCAATGAAATAGGTATGCAATTTGGTATTGACAAATGTGAAATCCAAAGTATTCAGAGAGGTAAACTTATTGCTGGAATAGGGCAAAAGACCATATCAGGGGAAACAATTTCAGTTTTAGACATCAAGGAATTTTATAAATATCTGGGGATTCACCAGAAGAAGATGGTTATCCATAGTCAGATAAAGAAAAGATGAAAATAAGAGTATTTTAAGAGATTGAAATTCAAAAATTTCCTTAATTCACGCAATAATGTGACAGATATTAATGCATATGCTATACTGCTGATTACCTTTCAACCTGGCATCGTGAAATGGTCTACAATGGATCTGAAGGCTGGGTAAAGGATCATCAGGGTCCAAATGACCCGCTTCAAGTACCATCACCCCGCAAGCTCTATCCAAAAAGTCACACTTCCAAGGAGAGTAGGAGAAAGAGGTATTTTGAAGACAGTAAATACCCATTAAAAATTTATAACCAATGTGAGAAAATCAGTAAGAAACCCTCGTTATCCCAACTTTGCATGGCAATAGAGCTGGCAGATGACCACCACACTCCCGTTAATCTCCAGCGACAGAACTCAATGTCACAATGTCGTACGATGTCACAACGGGATATTTATAACGAGGCAGTAAGGTTTTTGATAGCAATCCAGAATCAAGTTATTGCACGAAGAAATATCTTAAAATTATCATTAAAGACCACACAATGCTTGCTAATACGTGTCGTGTAATGACGTGCTCGTCCAATTTATTCGATCAACATTTTGAATCATTCTTCAGAGAAAAATGAACTTATTTATTATATCCCTTATTTATTCCAGTATCCCTTATCCCTTATTTATTCTAGTATGAGGTGCAGATATGTCCAAATACAGTTGAAATATTCTTGGGGAAGATACTTGGTTTGTGACGAAATAAATCGCGCTTTTTTTCCACAACTGTTTGGGACGGTCCCATATTTAATCTGAGTTGAGTATCCTTATATCTCCGTCTCTGTCGCTTCGTCTCCAAACAAGCACAGTGGCGCCGATCCCGAAAAACATCGTTGTCAATTTGTTCGCGGTATATCCTGGTTTCCATTGCGTATTGCTTTGTGTTATCTCTTCTACAATATCGTATGAATTGCGTTTCATCAACATCATAGTTTTTCATTCTCAATCTCAAAGGCTGCAAGTAGACATTTGCCGAATGTATCAGTTGTCAACCATTTTTAATTGGCATAAATTCCATGGTGCAAATACACTATGTATGCACTACTTTGTATACCTAAATATTTCAATTTTTTGAAATTTCAAAACTTTCTAAAATGACTGCAACTCTTGATAAACATTTCCTAAAGAACACCCAGAGGTCTAATTTAGTTCAAATTGGATAAAATGATTTTATATAATAAGAATAAGAAAATAAAAATGAGAAATTTACATCGTACTTACCCCTGGGATAGGACATTCGTATCCGTCTCTACCAAAAGCTTTCAGTACCCCTTCCAAGACTTCAGGTATAGTTTTTTCCGCTGCTGTACAGAAACTGTCTTCTTTTATAACATACATTTTTGCCCAAGTAGTAGTGGACCATCTCCACATTGTTGCGATTACCTGTAATTTTACATAAAAACTGTACTTTCTAAATTGTAATTACCGAGCAAAGTGGCTCAGTGCGTAGTGCGCTGGATTCGCATTCGGGAGGTCCGGGTTCGTTCCCCGGGCCGGTCATCCTGACTGGGATTTTCGTGGTTTCCCTTGGTCATAAGGTGAATGCTGGGATAGTTAAAAAATCCCACGACCAGCTTCCAATACCACACCTACCATCTCCTACCAACATCCTAGGGACCATCTGGAGCCGGTCCTGGACGGATCAGCATCGGGGACGCTGGCAACAGGGTGCTGAGAGGGCGGGCTCCTGTCAATAAATATGTGACAGCCCCCAATATGACTACATCGTCTGATAGTGAGAATATGGACAACGTGGAGGAAGAAAACGCTGCAAGTACTTTTTATGACACTTGTGATGTACTTGAGTGAATGACACACACTACGTTGAAGATAACAATATTTACATTTATTTACAAGAATTTAACAATTAAAGAATTTTTCAAATACTATTTAAACCCCGGCAACCTTTTTCTTCTCCTTAGCCGCGAAAACCCCGCGACTGTCCCTAGGCCCAACAGCCCAGTGCCACTGCTCGAAAGCAGGTACAACGCATGATGCATGGCCTGGCGCCAAAAACAGGTCTCCGCCCCGGAAACGACGTGCTGGAGTGCACTGGAGACCCCACCCAGCCTCTCGGCTCTACGAATCAATAGGAATCTCCGAGAGCGCAGAAAGCGCCCGCCTTATATACACCCCCGTCTCCCTCACCCGGCGTCATGCTGTCGGCGTCCACAGGCTCGATGGCAAGCCAATTCCAGGGGGTTTGCACAATCGTCCCAGACTCGCCACTAACCTTTCTCACCATTTTGCGTGGGATGATTCCTGGAGGAGTCACATCCTGTCGCTCGCCCCTTTATTTTTAGCTCAGGTGCGCCCTTTCCCTACAGCTTCCGGCTCAGGTATGCCGCTCGCTTGGAAACGTTGCCACGACGACACACTCTTCATCGGATGGCTCGTTTGTCCGAGATACACGGCGCTCACAGAGGAGGACATCGTACCGAAAACAAATCTCAAATTAGTTGGACACGAGAAATGAACGTGGAAATCATGATGGCATTCTACCGTGTAAACAAGTGCGAAGATACGCCACGTACAGGTTGCAGACGTCTTTTCCATGAAGAGTATGAGAGGATTGGACCAAACATGCAACTTACAGAACAAAATATTGTTGACCGTAGAAAAAGCCATTATCACCAAAGGCTATTTAACACCAACTGAGTTAGAAGAAACTCGTAGGCAGGTTGCGAGTGAATGGAATTTGAGTGACAAAAATATAGTACAACCAATCCAGAGCACCACATGAAATGACATTGAGAGTCCTTTTGAAGCCGCCTCAGTTACAAAAGAGATCCAGAACACGGGGCTAAATGAAGTGGAAAAATGCTTCCGCTTCAGCCTTCTGGAGCTTTATCGAAGTACTCAACCCTCCAGCAGGCCACGAATACCTATTTTGAAGAACATCAGAAGAGCCAAATTATTAATAACGAGGACCAATATCATCTTGGAACAACATCTGAGCCAATGTTTGGAATTAGAGGAAGTACATTTAGCACTATATTGTGCAGCGTCCTCGTTAATCAAACTTAATGGCCAAAGGACCTATACACCAGGGAGGCACGTTCAACGAGGTGTTAAAGAAAAGAAACCATCCTGGAAAAGGAGACTTGAAATGAGTGTTAATCACTTTCGAGAAAGAGCAGATTTGATTAATGAATTTCTGAATAGCACCCGCTCCCGAAAAATATTAAAGAAGGTAACTGTGATATGTGCTCAGAAAAACATTAGTCTAGGAGATCTTAATTGTCAGCAAAGACTTCTCGAACTGAAGGATAAGTACCAACAGAAAGCTAAGCTGAAATGAGCACGATTGAAAAGGTATAATGCTCTATATAACAGAAAGAAGCAGAATATCGATTTCAAGAAAAAACAGGAAAATGTTCTCCAGACAATCGGGAAGTCAGGCAGATTCATCTCTAAATCTAGGGCCCGGTGAGTTTGAGGATTCTTGGAGATTAATTTGGTCGAAAAGTGAACATTTTAACCAGAACGAAGACTGGATTATAGAAATTGAAGAGCAAAGTGCTCCTATACCACCTATGTTGATCACCAGTTTCACGACCGAAAACATACAAAGGAGCATTAAGAAGACCAATAACTTGAAGTCACCAGTACCAGATGATATTCAAAATTTTCGGCTGAAGTAATCTTCGAACCATTGGCCATCTGCTTTACAGAAGAACTAAATGACCCGAGTAAGATCCCACTTCATCTTACCGAAGGAAATACCTTTTTGCTTCAGAAAAAAGGTGATGTCTCACAACCACAAAATTACAGACCAATAACGAGTTTGTCAACTATTCACAAATTATTTACATCCTTGATCAGTGAAAAAATCTATGAGCATTGTGAAAGAAATGGGTTAATAGCAGAGGAAAAAAAAGAATGTGTTAGAGGTGCTCTAGGTTGTAAACACAAACTTATAATAGATTTTGTAGTTTTAAAGTCCAGAGTGAGCGGAAAAATCTTCATATGTTTTATATAGATTACACAAAAGCATTTGATTCGGTTCCTCATGACTGGTTGACAAGAATTCTTGAAATCTACAGGATTTCTCCGAAGATCAAAAACACACAACAATCATTGATGCTAACATGGAGGGTAAATCTGAATGCTAATAAGGAGAAAATATGCACAATGGACATTAAACGTGGTATATTCCAAGGAGACTCTCTTTCACCCTTGTGTTTCCGTCTGGCCTCAAATACATTGTCATCATTGGTAAACAATAGTACATTGTGGCTAAAAAATTACTTCATCAGATCATAAGATCATCTTTTATTTATGGACGATCTGAAGCTTTATGCAGGAACAAATCAAAAATTTTGTTCCTTAATAGATACTACCAGGATATTCAGCCAAGATATTGGGATGAGCTTCGGTCTGGATAAATGCGCCACCATAAACATACGGAAAGGCAAAGTAGAAACGTTGTGAAACAATGTCCAAGGCATAGAAGAACTGCAACCTCATGCTGCTTACAAATACATTAGAATACAACAAAATATGAAACTAAACACGAAATTAAACACGAGCTTACCGAGAAGTACAAGAAGAGGGTAACCAAAATACTAAATACAAAGCTAGCTGGGAAAAACATAATTACGGCCATCAACAGCTGGGCTGTACCTATGCTGATATATAGTTTTGGTATAAAATTGTCTGATGCGGATCTAAATTCATTGGATAGACTTACTAGAGGGCTTCTTACAAAATTCAGATGTCTGCATCCTAATTCCTTTGTTATCCGTTTGTATTTATCTAGAAGAGAAGGTTGTTAAAACCATGCAAAATAGTTATTTATGTATCAAATGCTTTAAGTAGATATTTTTGCCCCGAGGGCAGCTACCAAACCCAGGGGCCTCTGGCCCGAGGGATTAGAAGTTGCCTGAGGGGCAAAAACATCTAGTAACGCCCGTGTTAGATACAAAACTTTATGGTTTATTAGTTCGTTGCTGAATAAAACGAGCATTCGAAATATTTTATAATATTTATTGCGTCCAAGGTGAAAAGACGAATTGTAATAGTCATTTGTCAATATTGACGTCAGATAAACAAAACACAGTGTGTATGTAATCACTATTGCATAATCTTTATTGGGCAGCTTTGTTCGTACAAAATTAAATAAGATTGTGAAATTCCTACTGAAATTCTCGCAAAAGCTAAACTGCGGAGAGTGGTTTCCATTAAAATCTCGAGAAATAGATAAAAGGAATCTCGGAGTGCAGTAACCTAAGAAACGGGCCATGGGCTGCATGCAGATCTTTCCTTTACCTTCATTGACTTATTCTCACCCCTTCCTTTCACACTTCTTGCATTACACTACCACAAAAGATACGATATAACGAGTGCATTGGAGTGTAAGTTTATTTGTTAATGAAATTTTATGTACTTACCTCCATATTGTGACCTATTTCGATAGTTGTATTCCAAAAACCGTAAAATTTCACACAATCATCTTGACCTTTTTTTGGTTCCATATATAAACTCAGGTTGTTAGCGGCTACATTTTCACATTGGTAGAGCTTGTGCAACTCAACGTACTTGTAAGGCCCCTGGAATAAAATATATTATATAAGGATTTTGGAAATGCAATTTTACATTCAGCACTATAGTTAAATTCAGAAAGAAAATATGATTATTCCTTGTCTGTTCTCTGTATGCTTCACAGTTGCGGAACAACTTACTTTCCTAGATATGTAGTATAAAAAACGTATTGTAATAATCCAGCGAAAAGTGTCCTGTTTTGTAAGGAAAAAGATCGTAAATTGTTTTCTTGAAATATAGTCAAGTTTGCGCAACAATACGGCTACCTGTTCTCTCAATGTAATTTTAAACATTTCAGAAGTTCAAATTGTGTCCGTATTTTGTTTCTACACCTATTAGTAGCATCGGAGCAACTTAAAATTAAATTGGTTTTAGTCCTTGGAAGTATTTCCATTGATCTCGGCTATTTGGTCTTGCCACATACTCTTGCCAGCTGCCATCTATCGCTGCCGAAAGTACATTTTTTACATGTTTTTAATTTTTCGCTTTTTTAATAGTAGAACGGAAAAAATATTTTAAGAACATTCAAGGACAGTAAAACCTTGTCCTAAATTGCAATTTTCTTTGACAAATTTGGGGCCGTTTTAAAGAGAATTGCGTTTAAGCGCTACTGTACTGTTCCCGCCACGGGAAATATTGACGCGCACGCAGGAAGTTTAATTTACTACCACAACCCAGTTACTATTTCATGCAGAACAGATGTGTGCATTCACACCGTTTTACGACAATATCAAGCACTTTTAGAGAAGTAATTATTTTATAAATATATTAAGGTTTGTAATTGTAGTCTTTTTAGTACTCAACACTTTAAACGAAAGCTAGCACAAAAGGTTCATCAGTATTGGTTCAGTAGACTCTGAGATTATCGCTGTAAGTGAACGCAGTTATGTCTTTATGCAGTACTAGCTGAAGTGCTCCGCGTTTCTGGGGTATTTATCACAATACGTTATTAGACAGGAAGAGGCATTCCATCCTTTCCCGCCCTGCCGCGAAGCCTGTTTGTAACCATTCTATTTTATCCCCGTTCCGTCTTGCCCAACCTCTCTGTCTTGTTCCCACCTGGAAATACTTTGTCTTTCTCGCTTTCTCACTAAAAATTATTATATTTTTTAAATTGGGGTTCCCGCTCCCGAACTTCAATTACTTTATAACTAAAAATAATCAAATTAATTAAAAAATTAAATACATTCACTCACATATTATATTTGTGGAATTTTAGGTATTATTTGCCTACTTTCAATCAGTTGCCACATTATAAAACTTATTATTTTTTTGATATTTTCTTATTTCGTTATAAACAGCGTTTATAAAGAAAACTTGGAAATTAATCGTTGACCCCACGCCGAGGCAAATGGAATACAAATAAAGTGCTTTTAATTGAACTTGAGTATGTTTTTTAGGGTCCTTGTGGCTCATGTATGTTTAAATGTGCCATTAACCTTTTAGACAATTATAATATCTACAAAAATTTGATAACACACAATTAATCCCGGCTTGACCAAAATTTGTTTCCTACAATAAAGCTTCTTTGTTTCACTTTCAACAACCTTGAAAAATTGTGTTTCACAATTCCTTCCTCACTATTTTATTTCAATTAAACCGAAACGAACTTACCGAACTTTCATCAATTTAAATTACCATTCATTTATCAGCCAAAGGTGGTTTGCTTTCTACATTGCAATAAAATACTTTCCTACAAAAATTCATCTGTCAACAGTTTCAGCCTAAAACGTAAATCATTTACAATAACTTTCATTTGACTCGTTGAACTTGCAAATACGTAATAATCATACTTAATGTACTACAACTAATCCAATAACAATTTCATATAGAATACATGTGTGCATTCATACCTTTTTACAAAATGAAACATACATCAGCAAAATGTTTTCCAAATAATCCATATATGACTAAGTACACTTCTCTCTTGTTCATTTAATATATTCACGCCTAGACGCAATTAAAATCTATGTCCAAGTTACTTTTATAGAGTGAAGAAAAACCTAATCATTCTTAAATATAAACATTTCGCATTAAGCAATTGACGGCAAATTCAACAGTCTCTGAAAAATAAAAAATATCCTCTAAATACGCAATTCTGTTCATTGATGAAATCAGTAGTAGACCTGTTGTCATCCTCAGGTGGGGCGTAATATAACTATGGTCATTGATGCACTTGAATCGATAATGTATTGCTAGCCGAAAATGTCCAGAAAGTTTATGGTTGTAAATCATAGCCTATAGCACTCCATATATTTGAAGAAAGCTATCACAAAAGTTTCAATGCTATTGGTTCAGTAGATTCAGAGATTATCGCGCTGTAAGTCAAGGCACGTCTGTCTTTATAGATTACAATAGACTAGTATAGATATAGATAATACCTACGCTTTCAAATTAGTTTGGATGATCGCTACTCTATCGAAAAGTCTTTAGATTAAATATATATCGATACCTGGCAACATCTTTTCTTTAATTATCAAAAAGTATCTACCTCATCAGCGATCTTATTAATATTGGATTGTGATATAGAAGAATTCGCTTAAGAACAAGCCAAAGTGACAATTCGCTAAACAAGTGAACATCATATGTAATTCAGAGAAGTATCCCTCCGCCGCGGCAGCTGTTCAGTCACACCTCTTTGTAAAGGGTTTGTTTACGGCTCCCGTGAAGAGAACCATGAAGAGAACCACGAATATAAATAGAAAGAAAACATATTTTTCAGGAGGCGTTCAAATACCTTTTCTGTGAGTTTCACAGTGCAGCGAAGAGCATATGCATTTTTGTAATGAAATGGCCCGAATGGCGTGAACAAGGAGGATTCCCCCTGCGACCACTCTGACGTTCCATGATTCGCAATGGCGTTACTATATAAAAATAAATATAAAACGCAAAGCTCAGATTCACGAAACGCTCACAATCACAGCTCGCCACCTTACAGCACAGGAGCCGGAAGCACGTGGACTGGTACGCATTTTACATTCAAGACTAGGTTTGAAAATAAACATAATACTTCTCACACAAAAAGTTAATTCCATATAATGTGTATAAAAAAAGAATTTTTTACTGAAGGGCACATAGCACTGCACTTCCTAATTTCAAATATTTCTCATGGCGCACTACATTTTCATCGGACGAGGACATCACAAAAGGAAGCATCGAAGCCATTTACAAGTTAGCCAGCTACAAACGAATGAATCGAGGAAGGAGAGTTCAATGCAATCAAGGACACAACGACCACAGAACCTTCCGTTATATTGCCAGCACTAGCAGTCAAAATTGCTTGTTCTTATAAGAATCTCTATATTTTAAATCAGAATGCAATTGATGATGTAATATTGTCTTACGATGTTATGGAAACTATGAGAGATGAAGGCCGTAACTAATTGAATTTGCCAAAAAAGAATGCCCTTAAATTAAGGCCTATAAATATGTGTGTATAAAAGTGAGGACGAAGGCTGTTTAAAAAGGAAATCCTCTCTTCATGTGATGATGAAATCTTGATGAAGTTTTTCGTCCAGTTTCCCCAGTCCCAGTTCCTGTGGACGGATACTGAAAGAGCCCCTTATTTTGCTTCTGGACATAAATGAAACTTCTGTAAAATAATCTGTGCACATCTTGTCGAATTCAGTGGGAAATATAGGTGTTCAAATTATCGTCTCCATGTTGAAGTATATTCCTTCACGAAGGACATGATGGATAAGAGCCCAAATCTTAACTGTTTTGCTCTTGCAAATAGATTTTATTACACCGGAGTCACTTTTTCTTACAACTTCTTCCCGATGATACCTGTCTGTATTCGGAATTCACCTTGTGTTTCACTTAGGGTACTAATCGCTATTAAGAAAATCTTTCACAGAATACATCTATCTCCGTAGTACGTTACACAGTTTGTTTACTGTTTAAAGAAATAATTAGAATAAACAAACACGCAGCACATCTTGCTGTTTTGTACTGTTTTAATAAAAAATTACAAATAAAAAACAAAAATTACGAATTTCTTTTAAATTCAAAATTACCATGAGATCACATGGTGCCTTGACCATGAATACGTGTGCTAGTATTTACCAAAAAATCGGTATTATTTAATTAAAACAATCTATCAAATCACCTTTCAACTCGAAATTCTTACTGAACCACCTCAAGAATGACATACAACAAGAAGAGTGTGGTGGTAGTGTATTTTGTGAAAAAGTGACGTATTGGACCTGTGAACATAAAAACTATCCTTAACTACTTTGTTTACAATATATGCGTAGTCCTCAACTAAATATAAATAATAAGTGCAACAAAATTACAATACTCTGACATTGGCCAGAGTTCAAATTTACATTCAAATGAACATTTTACTGTAACCGTTCGGAATTTTTGGTCGTGGGGGGTATTCTCATGAGGTCGTGGCTCTTTTGAAGATTTCTAAAAAAATCTGAAAATCGTTACCACAGAACAAGATATAATTTGACCAATGATTTAAAAAATAAAATAAATATTAAAATAAATAAGAAATAAAAAACAGTAAACATTAGAATCAAAAAGAATAATCCACTGGAAAAAATGACATAGATATTTAAATACACAAATAAAATTTTCACAATGTAAGAAATATGAAGTAACTAATCATCAAATGCTTATTAACACCACTCTTCGTTACAGTAGACTGCATTTAGTCTAAGAAAGTTCCTGACATTTTGTACTTCAGATTCTTTACAACTCAATTTACCCATTTTTAATTAACAATAAATCCTAAATGTATCCCGTTTCAAGGTTTACTGCCTTCAGAATTTCAAGAATTTCACCTACAAGGGCAGTAAACTACAGGGATTAAATGCACACTTATTCACATTGCAATAAACAGCAAAACAGAGAAATGATTTCACAATATGGTGAAAACAAAATCATTGTGTGTTCCAAATCAGATGTCACAATTAAGCAGTATGATTTTTTAACCAACTAAATAAATGTAGAAGACATGAATGCAAACCTGGAAAATTACAACAATACTGTTTTAAACACCCTTGAAAACATTAAAGACAATGGTTATTCTCTTACTATCAACCTCCGCAACTCCAATAACGCAACTCCAGCAACCTCCGCAAGAACCATTGCAATTAACTTCACCTTTGCAATCAACAAGTTTAACTCCAACTCCAAATCAAAAAATTTCTTCAAATCAACAATCAACGTCTTCAATTGCAACTGAAAAACCTTTCCATCAAAATATTCCAGCACAAAAAACATCTTGATCGCAAAATCAAACAAACGTCCCTAAAAAATAAGTAAATCTTCAACAACAGAAGATAATATAATCTACAACATGAATGCATGAACAAAAAATTTCACTTATCCTGTATCACAGAAACACACCCTATGGCAAATGAAAAACTTTATTTTTCAGGATATAAATTTACAGAAACAATAGACCCTCCGATATAGCTTCAGGAGGTGTAGTAATAATTATATTCAACAAAATAAAACACTATCAAATCACCAGCCCTAATTCACCAGAATTAGAAACCATAACTGTAAAAATAATACTAATAAACTCTAAATGCTTTAATATATATGTAGCATACTGCGATGTGTCGTTTGACCATCGCACTCGCCACCCCAGCGTCACGCCACATTAACAAGAAGCTCGCAAGGACAACGCGTCCCTCGCGCCGCTTGAATCAGTTCCGCACAGCTGCGTAGGCCCCCCGAAACCCTTCACCATAAATTCAACCCTCTTTGTCCATACTACAGAATGATTGACTTCTGGAACAACTACGTTAGGGTCTTGGCGCTAGCACGCAGCAAGATAATCCCCTAAGTCCAATAAACACATCAAATGCCACGACAGAAGAACCATGTGCGCACTTCTCTGTGCTAAACAAAAGACATCCAATGGCCGCGAAAGGAAGAGATCATTTATCCAATCAGGTCACAAAATAACATAGAAAATTCTGGAACTCAACAAACCGACCTATGAGAGCGCTGGGCAGGAAGCACGTGATGAACCCTTCCATGGTGCGAAAGAAAGAAAGGGGGGAGAAACACAGCGAGAAGCTCAAACTTCAGACGGGCGAAAAACACGAGAGAGTGTGGTCGAGCAGAAATAGCATAGGACAGTCGAAATTTTCAACAACTTAAAAGTTACAGTTAGAGAGCGGCCGAACATCGACTTTTAGAGATCATTAGTGAGAGCAACGGTAAAAAGACGACAAGAGCGGTTGGTGAGAGGCAAACATTGAGCCGACCACCACGAGACCTGCCCGGCCTTCGTCCAACCGCGGATATTCCAAACAGCCAGATTTTGGCTTCCAACGTCATACGCGGTCCAGGTGTCGTGTGACGGCCTGAGACGCGCGCCAGCGCTACGTGATTGCTGCGCTGACATTCACCGCTGACATCCCGAGCGCCGGCGCCGTCATCCCGAGGGACAATTGTGAGGCTGGTGTTACAACGCTCCAGCGGCGCTCCTGTGGGTCCTGCCGCATCAGTCCATCGATCGGTGAGCAATCCCGTCGCGGTGACGTAGCCATTACGCCATCATCAACTTGTAAGTCATCTTCATCATCATCACTTATTTGATAGCCAAAAACAGTAATTCAGTGTTTGCAAGAACAGTTTTCATAATAAATGTGTCCCCGCCATTTTGGACGGGTGAAAAAGACTAAATTCTGAGTCAAGTGTTTATTATTTTAAAACAAAGAAACCATTGCAATCCCTCGACCCAGGGCACTCACCCCTGAGACGCTCAACGCCGGCAGTGAGATAGCAGGTAAGTGGGCGCGCGCTTGGCGCCCCTTTAAATAAATTTAGCGCGTGTCCCCCCTGCTATATGGGAACGACCGTCACACCATCAGTGTGTCGGCGCTCCCGTTCTGTGGTGTGACCTCCTCCCCCCCCGATTCCGCTCCAAAGAATCGGCATCCGACGTGGGCGGTTGCATCACAATACAGACCTCCTAAATATGAATTCCCGTTAATTTCTCATCAATTTTTTTAAAATTATGTAAATAATACTAATACAAAATTCTCCTTTTCGGAAATTTAAACAGCAAAAATCACATTGGGGGATGCAATACTACATCACCTCAAGGAATCAAATTACATTCCTTTATTCAATCAAATAATCGCAAAATAATACCTCCAAATGAACCTACATACTATTCATACAATGACAACATTATTCATGACATTCTAGATATTTGTATTACGACAAAAAATATAAATATAACAATATCACAAAATGTACTTCCTGACTTAGACTCCGATCATTGTCCTGTAATTCTTACACTTCATATTGTCATAAATAACAACAATTCTTCTCAATCACACTCCCCAACTATAAATAAAATTAACTGGATTAAATTTCAACAAACTGTTGAAGAAAACATTATAGATCCCACTCATAACAATAATACTACAATATTAGATGACAAATTCACAGATTTTACAACAACTATCGAAAATGCATTACAAGAATCTGCTTTTACTGTTAAGAACACGTACACTTATCCACACACACCAATACCATATAGAATTCTGAATTTAATAAAAACGAAAATAAATTTTAGACGATTTTGGCAGAATACGAGAAGACGTAATATTAAAACAAACATTAATAAATTAGAAAAAGTTATTAAATCTAATTTAAATTCTTTTAGACACCAAATTCTCCAATAAACATTGAATTTAATTCAGCTGTATCTACAGAAATGAATTTACCCCTTTATCATGTTCGATACATAGATAGATAGATAGATTTATTAGTTCGCTTTGAGCTAATGCTCGGTGGCAAACATGACAACAATTAGAATTAGAACAATAACAACCATTAACAATTATAATTACCATTAGAATTAGAGGATGATATACTAGTTCTAATTAATTTCTAGTTATCTCTAAATTGACTACTAGTTTCACTAGCACTTCACTTCACTACACTTCACTCTATATCGCTAATATACAATAATAATAAATTAATAATTACACCAAAGCTAAAAGCAGTGTTAATAATGGTGATATTTATATCACTAATAATAATAATAATAATAATAATAATAATAATAATAAAGGTAATTGTCTCAGTATTGATAGTGATCTAAATAGAATTTAGTAAATTTTTAAATTTGCCTACATTAGAAGGAAGAGCCTCCAGTGCTTTTGCAGGTAGTTTGTTCCAATCTACTATAGTGCGATTCACAAAGGAGAACTTACCTACATCAGTTATTTGCTTTCTACATCGTATTTTCCACCCTAGCACACTCCCTGGGGGACCCCGGAAGTTACATCGACTTTTGATGAATATTTATCGCCTATCCTGTTTGAGGGCGCCTCGAAAGAAATTCTTTTATCCACAAGATTATTCGTTGATCTAATCCCGTTTCTGACAATTTGGCAATTAAAAGACCGTGTGGAACAAGATCGAATGCCTTAGAAAAATCTAATATTATTGCATCGACCCTACTCCCTTTGTCTAGTGAATCTGCTATGTCCTGATATAAAGCAATAGTCTGGCTGTCGCACGAATACCCAGGACGAAAACCGTGTTGATTTTGAAATAGCCAATCAGTTTTGTTCCAAACTTTTCTAATATACTCTGCAATTAAGTGTTCCATCTGCTTACATACGACTGATGTCAAACTAATAGGTCTGCAGTTGTTAACAACCCTTCTGTCTCCTCCCTTGTGAATCGGTACTACAATTGCCTCCTTCCAATTTTGAGGAATCATTTTATTATTTATAGTTACGTCCATTAACCGCGCAAGGTACGGAATCATGGCTTCCCCTCCCAGTTTTAGTATTTCTCCTGGTATTCCATCAGGGCCTACAGATTTATTTCTCCTAATTTTTGCGATTCTTTTTCTAATAATTCCTGCATCAACTCGAAAGGTTTCTATTACGGGTGTTGTTTTACTTACTGGGTTTGATCCTTCGGCTTGAAAACAGAAACGTAATGTCTGTTTAAACAGACCGCCTTTACACTGTCATCTGTGATTAACGAACCGTCTGCTCCGCAGATCGCTGGAATACTTTCTTTGTTCCCTTTCTTATGTCTCGCATACTTGAAGAAATTTTTCCAACAGGTCAATCGGTCGTTTAGAATTGATTTAAGGTAATTTTCTTGGGTATGTAATTTTAAAGCTAATAAATCTTTAGATAATTGTAGAAATTTATTTTTCTGTTCCTTATTTGTATTACGTTTACTATACGCATTCCTAACATGCCTTTTCAATCGCCTCACTTCTTTGTTGTAGTACATGGTATCCGAGTGGTACCGTAGTTTCCTGGTAGGCACAAATTTTGCTAAGCATTCTGAAATGATGTTCTTAAAATTTGTCCATATCTGTTCTACTGTACTACCGCTAGAAGCCCAAGTTGGATAATTGTTTTTCAAATATAATTGCATGTTTGTGACGTCTGTTCTAGAGAACTGAAAAAATTGTCTTTCTTTTACAAGATAATTTCGCTTACCCTCTCTGCACCTTTTTAGAAGGACTCCTTTGTGGTCGCTAATTCCAGGAATTACTTCACAAGAAGTTTGTCCACCGGTCTAATAAGGAAAACGTCCAGTAAAGCATTATCACGGGTCGGTTTGGTCACAACCTGTGTTAAGCCGTTCTCCCAAACCAGCTCGTTAACGAAACGTTAACGTTAACGTTTTCCTGGTTACGCGTGTTCTCTCTGCAAGTCTTGCCAATGGTTCATGTTCCTCAAAGAACAAAATTTATTTCTCCGTCAGAAATTAAATCAATAGTCAAACAGTTAAAAACTCGAAAATCTCTTGGACTAGATAGTAATACCAACAAGGCAATTAAAATGTTTGGTTCTAAAGCTATTGCGGCCCTCACATCCATTTAAAACTCTGCACTCAGACTCGGATATTTTCCTAATGAATGGAAAATAGTAATAATTTTGGCTTTTAACAACCACATAAAGATCCCTGTCTCCCCTCCAACTACAGAACAATTAGACTACTTTCTTCACTCTCAACAATTTTTAAAAAAATATTACTAACTAGATTAAACAAATTCCTTTCCGCAAATAACATTGTCCCCAACACCCATATATGGGACTCCCCATATATCTTTACAACATTATACAAAGCTTTTTAAATAACTGTTACTCTATGGTTAAAATTAATTCAACTTTCTCCCAAAAATTTCCTACTTATGCAGGAGTGCCTCAGGGATCCTGCCTCTCTCTTGTTCTTTTTAATATTTATCATTCAGACCTTCCAACGTTATCTTCTTCAGACATTGCACTATACGCTGATGACACTTCTCTCTTCACTTCACATACAGACATCTTACGTTCATATGGTAATTTACATTTACAAGATCACGACACGTATGTTCACTGAGCAGGAAAATGGAGAATAAAACTAAAATTTAGAAAATATCAAGCCAAAATGTTTACAGTTCGTAAACCTTATTTTCCTTCTCCTTTAAAAATATTTAATACATCAATTCCATGGCTATCTAAAAGCAAAACTATAAAATATTTAGGCGTTGAGTTAGACACCACTTTGATATGGAATAAACACACCAAAAATTCTATTAATAAAACAAATATCAACATTTTAAAAATTAAATCACTTCTGTCTTCTAAATCTCCACTGCATTATGAATGTTCCTTACTTTTCTACAAATAATCAGACCCACATTTATGTATGGTTCTCCCATATGGTCCAATGCTGCTAAAACCCACATTAATAAATTACAAATTGTACAAAATAAATTTATCCGTAAATCACTACCAGCCCCGTGGTTCATACCAAATATTCAATTACATCATGAACTAAATTTAGAAAGTATTACAGATTTGATAAAATTACAGAACCAAAAAGGTTTCAAATTACTTCAATATTTCTCACATAAAATTACTTTTAATCTTGGCATAATTTTGGCTTATTGCATATTGCAAAACAGACTTTTAAATCCCGATTTCCCAAACACTGATTTAGACCTCTATAGATACTTCTCCTGCACTTACAAACTACAACACACAACCAACACACACTTCTCTTTTCCATACCTTCACAATATTAAAATATAAACACTTTCTGTCAATAATCTTACTTATAATTCTCATTCTGTCCTCACAATAAGGGATTTTATTACAATAAGGGAATTTATTTTATTTATTTATTTGATTATTTGTCAAAAAACAGTAAAAAACTGTATATGACGTGTGGGGAAAGAGATTTATCTGCGCACATTTTCTTGAGCGCCAGAATTAAAAAAAAAATTAACGTGCAAATCAACTCTAACAAGCCAATTAATTTTAATTTTTACCGCCTCTGAAAGACATGTACAGTCGAACAGGTAGAAAATAAAATTAAAAATTACCACATATCATAAAAGCATAGTCCTATGTGTTGGACTCGGTAATCTGTGTATACATTAGTGTCTGCCATCTCTATCAAAATGAAAATACAGGAGAAAATTGAATGCAAATATGCCAAAACAACGTTGTTTATGCCAAACAACGTTGTTTATGCCACGTATTCAGAAATTTTCTTGTAAAGAACTCAGGACTTTTGTAAGAAGTCGTAATACGAGTGTCTTGTCATCAAAAGTCGTGCGAAGTGGACTTATTGCACCGTGAAAACGCAACTTTAGTATTTTGGAAAACTACTTAATACCTGTAACTATTCCTGAGAGTATCATAATACAAGTTGACATAATTTTTATCAAAATCCTTAATTTACAATGAAGTGTTGGTGAAGATCATATTTGCGGAGAGATCTCCTACATATAAATCATCATATAATATATTCATATAAATATATAAATATTCATATAAATCATCAAACGTTTAGTTTTTGTTCATGTTTCCCTACCAGTCATCAATATTGCATTGGTTAGATAGCTCATAAAATGTAATTCAAACATATTGAGTAAATCTATCTATTCTAGTAATTTTCTGCAACAAGTGATAGTTTATTTGATTCAAAATCCTAAATCCAAAATCCTAAAATCCTAAAAAATTCCTACACCTTTTTCCGTTGAAATGAATCTTTCGATTTAAAATAAGAACTATTAACTTAGGACAAGTGTTTCCTGAGTTGTTCTTGTGAATTTAATTGACGATTTGAACTCTCCTTTACTTACCATCAAGTTGGCCAGTGATGTAGGCAGTATTGCGACCACAGCTAATATCACCACTATTAGATGCATCTCTGTTAAAGTAGTAATCTGAACTTTGTAACGATATATAACGATATGGAAAGCACGTTTGTTTGCGAGGGAATTATATAATGATGGCTGGGAGCGAATATTCGATGAATAAAAGATAGATATCTATGCACCTAACTTGTGTGCTCATAGTTGTGTTAAATTTTTGAACTTGTATATCTGAATGACCTTTGTTTCAATATGACGTTGTATGAATGTCGCTCACATTAAATAAACTTGTTTCTTTGTGTCCTTCCACATCACTATTTTTTGCTTCCTGTAACACTGAGAAGCTACAAAAACCCTGCACTTGTTTCTTTTTGTACAGATTTTAGAGGTCATAAATGGTTGACTCAATGTGGTCAACTCTAAATGGGGAAAGGAATCAGATTCGTAACAAAAACTAACGGAAAAGTACTGTATACCCAACCTTTTCCTCCTCTTACTGCCTGTCACTGTTAAAGGGCTTTACAGTTCGCAGCGGGTTGTGGGCTCTGGTTCGGCGAAACCCGTAGAACACTCGATGAACACTATCGATAGATGACACCCGGCGGAGTCCTTTCTGGTGATATGCGGCACGGCGCAAGACACATAGGTGTGTCAACAAACATCCGTTTGGCCACAATTTCTGAACCCAGTTTGAGGCTAGTTCCTCGGTTATCCGTACGGTGCGCAAGATCGGATAGGGCATTGATGCGTCTCGCGCATATAATATTTTCTGGGGTTTTCGTTGCAAGAAAAGCGTATCGGCCACTGAATACACATAATCAGGGAACCGCTACTGTAAATGTATCGGGATCTTTTAAAACCTATTATAAAGTTTGACAGGGGTGTTAATGTTTTCGAAATGTTTTGTAGCGCAAACCATGCATATTTGCAATTATATGATTTGAGTACCAAAGAATGAGGATTTACATTAAAAAACAGGTTTTGGAGTTATAGTAACAAAACACAACAGGGATTATATTTACGCAAATCACATAAACAGTGATTTACTATTAATCATTTGACATTCATGTTGCTCAGCAGTCATCAGGTTTGTTCTTCCCAGGTGTGTTCTTTATTTGAAAAACAATTTCAGTGCCAATTACAATTTTCTAGTAGAAATAATTCATTTTGTTTACAGATTATCTTATGAAGTGAATTTTACCTTAATACTGCCTTAATACACATTTTGCAATAATTTATACGAACTAAAACAATGTATGGGTTCTATGTCAATCAATGTGACATACAATCTACGTTAAGAACAAACATTACAAATCGTTAGGGTCATTACATGAAATTAACAAAATAAGATCTGATCTCATTCTGAGAAAACAATCTTTACCAACAGGGTAATTTATGTGTGGAATCAGCTAGAAAAGTCTCTTTCTGCAAACAAAACAAGAATTTAAAACCAGTTATGATAAATATAGATCCATGAACTTAAACACAAAACACCTTTTTCCTTTCATAATATGCAGAGCAGCGCATCCACTACATTATTCCTGTTCGTCTGCAGCTTATAATACATTCTCAACATCAAGTAGTGAACGTAAAGCTGTACTAAACGAGAAATTTTCATTATGAAATAGAATATTTAAATTTGAATAGAATATTTAAATTTAACAAGAATGATCTACAAATTAAAAAATGTAGTGTAATATAATTCAACTCAATTCTTTACTTCAATATTAATAATATTCAATTTATACATGTTATTTTGAAATATTATGACTATTACAATATATTACATATTAATACAATTATAAATAATATATACTGTATAATAAATTATATAATATATTAAGCTATTGTATAATAGCTTAATATCTGCTTATGTAGGTCTTTTCCCTCCCAGAGTATTATGAGTTACGATTGTGTTATTGTCTGTTTGTAGTGCTAGGGTGGTGAATAGAAGTGGGCCATGTTGTGTTTCAATCGATAACTTGGTTCTGGGTGTTGATAAAAATGGGAAGGCAAGAAGTTTAAATTATTGACAGTATTTTTTTATGCATGACTCATGACCCAATTTGTGCTAGGTTTGTAACAAATTTTTGTAGTTTTCACATTTCTTTCACCTGATATTTACTTGCATTTTCCCACAATCCTAGATTTTACTGTGAAAGAGTTTCCATAATATTCACGATATTGTTTGCACGGTTCTGAGTTATCTGAATTGTATTCTCTCTGTTAACTTCAATCGAAAGCTAACAACTTCATTTCACTTCCATTTAAATGGCTTCAAAAATATAAAATTAATTTCAAGAACGAACTAGTAGTGCTACGGAATGGCTCAGACTTTCCCGTATTAGTTTTCTATTCCCTTTTGGTGTCGGCTGGCTATTCTGAATTGCCACATACTCTTTCATAGCTTTCATCTATCGTCACCCAATGTATATTTTTTGACATTTTCTTAATTTTTCTGTTTCCTAATATTAAAACGGAACTATTATTTTAAGCATATTACAGAACAGTAAACACTTGTTCTAAAAGGCAATTTTCTTTGAAAAATTTGGAGCCGTCTTTAAGAAAATGGCGGTTGAGCACTACTGTAAATTTGAAATTTGAAGCTTTTTTCACAGATTTTTTTTTAGTTTTTGAAAAACTTCATTTTAAGTCATTTAAAGCACTTTAACTCATATATGCAATACTGTTTACACATTGCTGAAAATATGCATATTGACGGAGTGAGAGATCTTTCAAAAACATTACATTTGTGTCATTTTTAAAAAAAATACCTCTAAATAAACTTTACGACATATTAAAGACTGAAATTAGCACTGTCCGTTCCAAACGATTGAAGAAAACATTTAGAGCCATTTATGGGAAAATGGCGTTTGAGCCTTTCTGAAAATGCGAAATTTTGAGCTAGTTTTCACAGAAAACGGTTGAGTTTTCGAGAAACTTTACTCGACATTATTTAAAGGACATGTACTCATTAATATAATGTCAACAAATCGCTGCTAATGTAAATATTAACGACGTGAGAGACAAGTCAAAAAATTACATTTTTGCAATATTTGAAGAAACAAAAGAATAGAGCAATATACCGTTAATGTCATCTCATAGAGTACATTTAGCACTATATCTACCAAAAGTTTAAAGAAAAAATTGGAGCCGTTTTTAGAAAATCTTGTTTTTGTATTTTTTTAAATTGCACCGGTTGCACGCAATATTGTGCCAAAACTTCTCAAACTTTCGAAAAAATGTACATTATGTTAATGGAAGAGCTCACTTTGGAGAAAAAATGTTATTTGGAAGAAAAATTCCTATCTTCCATTTTGTAGTTGTAGGAAAACGTCGAACAAAATTCACAATTTTGCAATATTCGAAAATTCAGATGTAATTGTAAAAATCGGACCTACGCCACTGTAATAAGTGTATTTTACTTTATCCGTACAAGAAATTTAAAGAAAAAATTTGGAGTCGTTTTTGAGAAAATTTTGAAAATGTCCGGGGGACTTCATGTAAAGTACCCCCCAAAATTAATGTGTTTCAAAATCGCGGAACTTCGACTCAAGCCAAAAGGTCAGTTTTTTTCCAATTTTTGAAATTCGAATTACGTGTGGCCTTTACAACGTTGAATTTTCTCTATTACCGTGTCTTAGCAACTTGTCATTGAGATCGTACTCCACCCAGCGAAGGAAGCCTTGGAAACCAAACAGATGGGCGAATCCATTTCGAAATACCAGCCAGGTGATTACTGATTTCAGGCCCTTGATCTGCTTAGGTTAATGCGTTTTTATCATGGTCATTAATTGGCGGTGATCTTCCCCCGTTGGATCGCGAAATCTGGCGCCGACTTACCATCGAATTGCAAGATTTTCCCTAAACAAGAATCTCCCAACAGCGGAGCACTGTCCCAGCCGAGACAAGCTCTAAGCTTCCGACTGCTCTCCCGGCATGTGTAGTAGTGTAGGGCATATAAATGAGTGTGTGAGTAAGGGGTAAGACAAGTAAGAGGAAGGAGTGATCCTGCGCGGTCCGTGGCCCATTTGTTATGGTACTGCTCTGGCATTCTCTTGATGTCGATCGGTGAAATCACGGAAAACCACCTATCAGAGCAACCGACTGCTAAAACAATGCCTGAATTCGACATATCCATCTACGTAGTGTCGAAATCTTGCCTCCGTCGGAATTCGAACCGTAGGAACTTCCCTCAAAGGGCTGCGGTGACATCTAATAATGTCTTAAGCTACCGAAGCCAGTCCATCTATATGAGATGGCTATCGAGACCAAGATGAGATACCGATACCCCGAACGGAGACGCAAACCCACCTCAAATGCGAAACGAAATTGTGGAAATCATTCACCTAAGCCAAAACATTGAGAAATGGCAACAGATCAAATTTGACCAACAACTCAATGGACTTTACGTCATCAACCGATACGACTACAACTATACAAAAACCACTGAAGAACTACGGGACAAAATAACCATCAAAGGACATTCCCCAATTACCCTCTTGACATCAAAGTAGACTTGAACAGACTACAAATCATTCAGTATATCTATTATTTACGTTATAAATATTATTTACAAGTCAACAAATAAAAATTCGTGTCATATACAGCTGTATTTATCAAAAGCATTGGACATTATTACTGTTACCTGCCCCCTCCATCGCAGGTAAAATCTTGGATGCATCTCTGGTTATAGCAGTATTGTAATTTTTCTCGTAAAATGTGAATAATTAATTTATTACCAAAGTAATTTTATCCTTTCAATAAACATTTTTTAAAAAAAAAGTATGTATAGTACCCCTAAAAACAAAATATTCATTCCAAAATGAAAAGGCCGCGAGAACACTGAGATCGATCGTGGAATATAAATTTTGATGAAAATCCTGCTGACGTATTGCAGGATGTCGCATTTTGTCGCAGGAAATGTCACATTTCTAATCTAGTTGTGGATATACTGTGGTATAAAATTGATTTTGATATCTTATGTTTCAGGTGAGCAAACCTCTTGATCTTTTTTGGGGTGTTTGAGTGGAGATTGGAGTACATAAGTTGAACTTTTTTCTATAGTCTTCGTTGGAAAATGAAACGCTGGTTATTACTATTAAAATAAATAATAAGTTCGTTGAAAATTAATTAAGTGTATTTCTTGAAAAAAATATGGGATAAAATGATGTCTGTCATAGAATTATATTATTAATACTTTTTATTTTTTTATTTATTTTTTATTTATTTGTCAAAAAACAGTAAAAACTGTATATGACGTGTGGGGAAAGAAATTTATCTGCGCACATTTTCTTGAGGGCCAGAAATTTTATTAAAAAAAACAAACGAAAAAATGAATTTAGAAAATAATTATTTTAGAAAAATAAGGATATTTGAAAAATGTTTTTCCCGAGTTATAGAAAATCAATTTCAACTGTAAAAGAACTACAAGCAAAAGGAGTGCTTAACAAAACGTGCGCACAGTGCACTTGTCATAAGGAATTTTTGGGGAACAGTTAACGTGCATAAACTACCGTTTTTTAATTTTTCGCATCTTTTGTAACTTATTTGAGGGTGAATTATACGTTATGAAAAATCTAACTTTGTTAAGATGAGCGTATATTCGAAATTTTGCATACGAATCAAAAAGTGTTGCGAGGATTTATATTGATCTACTACATACTGGTGAAATATGAAATTGTTAACGCTTAACAAATAGCATTTTTTTATTTTAAACTGTTGGAAATATATGTATACGAAATAATTCTCCCAGAATGTGTGTATGATTTTTCCGTATTTTGGATCTATGGATTTATGTCCAACATTATTTTCTTATTGATTCCGTGAATATCGGAGTGTTAATCATTTAACAATGCCAATCAATTGTTCACAATAGCATTTTTCAAATATAAAGTGAAACTAGAGCGCCGTCGCGAGATAAAATGGCTGGAAAGAGCTATTCTCCCGCTTTGGCCAGACGCCCAAAAAGTAACCACTTTTCAGCGCGCTCTAGCACCTAAACACCTTTTCACAAGTTTAAATATGCAAATTTATATATGCATTTTGTACAAAATTGTATCTACTTTAATTTTATGAATAACAATTGTCTCGATAGAACGTACACTTTTAAAGATAGAAGTGAAACACTAAAAACAGGATATAATTATAGTTTGGGTTTTGTTTTTGCGATATTCTCTGCGAAGCCGACCTGTTTTGAGGTGGCAAACATCAAATTCGATTTCACCACCCTCAAGAACATAGAGGACCATTGAGAAAAAACTTCTGGAATTTTTTCCTGTGTCAGGTACCATTTGACTGGACTAGAAGATATTAGAACTTCAGGATATTGATTCAATATTCATGGATCTTCAAAAACCCTTCAGTTGTTACAATCAATGCACACTCATTGTCTCCCTTGACAGACAACCTTCAGTTTTTAATTCCTTCCATTTTTTGCATCACTCCAGAAATTGTAATAAGTACTGCGTTCTTTCATCACTTTCCAAAGGGGATGACATTGGATGCATTAAATCATTATTTAATCGCACACCTTTGTTTGGCGTTTTCACATTATTCATTTTTGGCGTTTGTTCATTCATGATCCATGTTCAATACATGTTTCATTCATTTTTTCATAATTCACATAATTCAAGTTTCATTCATTTTGGCGTTTTCACGCAATGTACCACCATACTATCTGACCTCGCTCTGTCTCTAAAGTGTTGTAAATTGTTCTAATGGCCTAAAACATTAAGACTATTGGTTCCATTTTCATTAATAACCTGCAAACTTAATCTTACATTTGGCCTGTCAAATGACGAAAGGCATAAAGTTTTCTATGTTACACCATAAGAATATCTCCCATGCTGTTCTAATTCATGCAATTTATTTATCGTTTCAAAAGAAGCAACACTCCGGGAACTACTTTTAGAATCAAAATCAGGAAAGTACATGCATTTTCCTTCATTTTTCTGTCTAATCCATACGTTTCTAATACATTTTATTAAATGCACAGTATCAAAAACAAAGAAAAGTTACGTACTCTTATCACTTGGAAGAGAGTACTCACATTTCAGCTCATTTTTTCTGATAAAATTTGCTCGCATTTCCTGTTAACGGAATGATATCACTTACAAAACAAACAATTTGAATACTAATCTATTCTAGTCTTAATACAATCCTAGTTAATATAGTATTGAAATTCGTAGCACACATACTTTTTACTGCAACGATGTGCACCACTTCTTCAAAATTCGATGAATGTGAATCTCATCCATCATGAGGACACACTACTTGTCACGTACTTTTCCTGAAAACTTGCTTTTTATATACATTAAGAAATGGACATCGAATCGATTCATTTGCGGTCCAAATCTAAAAGACGAGACCAGTCTCCGAATGGTAGTAGGGCGAGGTAATGCAATATAGTTCCGTTGCCTCAAGAATCGCATAGCAGTGCGGGGATATTGAATATATCAAGCATGAAAAAATAATCATAAAGGAGAATGACTTTTCTTTTTAGAAGATAGAACCACTAGCTGCTCTAAAATAACATTCAGAGCTTTACTTAAATTAGAATTGGGTCATTCTATATTAAATAAACAGTAATTTTACATCACCATCTCAGATTCTGATGAAATTTGACACATAGGTGGTATGAATGAAGAAAAAGAAAACTACAAATTTTGAGTAAAATATTTCCACCCGTTTGTGAAATACAGCCATGTAAAATTTTGCAAAATTGGGTTCCCGAAAATTTTTTAATTGATGTAAAACCTCATCAAATTAAGATAGAGAGCTGGAACAGGTGTCATTTTGCAGTTTCTTTATGGCCTTTTATATGGTATACAACTCAATAGGGTTGCGTTCAAAAAAGTTTTCAAATTTGAATTTAAAATTTTGATTTTGAGTGTTTTCAAAATGCTCATCTTCAAAAAAATTGAAAAAATTCTAAAATAATCCTTATATGTTTCCAAACAGATGGTGCAAGTTTAAAAATGGGACTGCACTGGGTTCATATGGTAATCTTCACTTAAAATGCACAATATTTACTTACTCTAGATTTTACTGATTTAAAATGCATTTTATTTCAAATTATAAGCCCTAATATATACAAATTATTAATTTAGTGTTTTTGTTAGCGAGTGTGTTGTGTTTTATTGTTATTATTATTATTATTATTGCTTCATATCACGACTACAGATATTATGAGTCGGCTGAGTATAAAATCTACTCCAGGTTGCAACCAGCTACCTAAGGAGCAGATCTAGGGACTATCGGTACCTCTACAATACTTTGCGCAAAATGTGGGCTGTGCCAAATAAAGCAATTTCTTGCACTTCCCAGTCCTCTGAATGACCTGGAAGTTTAGCAAAGTTCTTACACAAATTTTGCGGAACAAATCCCAGAGCTCCGATAACTATCGGTAAGATCTGTGCTTTTACGCCCCACATTCGGCTGATCTCAATTTCCAAACTCTTGTATTTAAGACGTTTCTCTGCCTCCTTGGTTACGACATTTTGATCGCAAGGCACAGCAACATCCACAAGTAGACACGATTTTTTCTCAAAATCCCGGATAACAATATCCGGTTTGTTTGCTGCTATCGTGCGATCCGTTTGAATTTGTTGGTCGTACAATATTGTACACAATCCAACCGATGTCACCGGTTTTGGTGAGTGTTCGTACCACTTAGGGCATGTGTTTGGAACTTCGAGGGCGATACAGATCTGCCAGTGGAGGTAACTACACACCCTGTCGTGTCTTTTTAAGTATTCGGTCTTTGCTAGAATTGAACAAGCTGAGACAATATGATCAATGGTTTCTACTTGCTCCTAACAAATTCGGCATTTGTCATCTTGGGAAATTTTGAGAACCGCTTTATCATAATGTCGTGTTCTCAACGCCTGATCTTGAGCAGCTACTAGAACTGCTTTCGATTCTGGCTTCAGTCTTCCCCTTTTATGCCACATAAATGATTGATCTTTATTGATCTGCACCTTGTCCATTCTTTTTAGATATTGTCCATGGAGGGGTTTGTCCCTCCACGACTTCTTTAACATTTTTTGTGTCTCACATTTCTCTGTGTGTTTCACACTTTGCAGTACCAGAAGTTCAGTGTCTGTGTTATTTGACGTGTCTTGCATAGTTTTCTTTGCAATGCTTTTTGCTACACTAACAATGCCTCTGTTTCCCATTCTTTGGTCAGATTTCATGACCTGCCTCATTAAAGGCTCATCTCGATGACTGACTACATACTCTCCCATTCCAACTGTTGCATTGTGCCAGGAGGCTTCAATTTGTCTGAGGCTTCTTCCTCCCTCCTTACGTGACACATAAAGTCTATGTACATCAGCTCGAGGGTGGGCGACATGATGCATTGTTAGCAGTTTTCTGTTTTTTCGATCCATGATGCGGATTTCTTGCTCAGTCCAGTCCACTAGTCCGGAACTGTACTCGACTACAGGCATCGCCAGACTACCAATTGCAGATATTTTATTCCTGGAGTTCAGAGCAGATTTCTGGACAAGTCTCACTCTTCTGTAATACTCCTTGCGAATTCTCTCTTTCATTGTGTCGTTCGAGATGGTCTTACATTCTTCAATGCCTAGATATTTGTAAGTTTTACCTGGCTCAAGATCTTGAATCACAGTGTGCATATCAACTTCAACGCTCTCTGACGTCAGTTTTCCTCTTTTTAAATTGATTTTTGCACATTTGTCAAGACCAAACTTCATGCAGATGTCGTTGCTAGAGTCATTCATGACAGACAGCATTTGGGAGAGAATCGCTTCATTCTTAGCAAACACTTTCAGATCATCCATGTAAAACAAATCTGATACTGGCCTTTCAACACCATGGAGCTTGTAACCAAAGTCAGCTTGCGACAACTGTCTAGATAGTGGGATCAGACTAATGCAAAACAGCAGAGGGGATAGTGAATCTCCTTGAAAAATACCCCTGTTGATCTGTTGTTGTTGTTATTATTATTATTATTATTATTATTATTATTATTAATATTATTAGATCGCGGAACGTCATGCGATTGCATATTTTTACTGAGAGTGCATATCGAAAGGAAATGTATATAACTTAACCTATCACCAAAAATAAAACAAATTAATGTCACCTTTCAGTTGATGAACCAGATACTGGAATATAAGAGCAAATATTCCAGATCTCTTTGTTTCCTTCATCATTTTAGAGTGGAAGTTTTCTCATTTACTTAGTACTTCAGTTATTTCAGAGACATCCTCCTATTAGGCAATTAATCTCTTGTATATCTGTCTTTACCACAAAAAACAGTCAAATTCAGTTTACTGTTTATTTCCAATGACCACAGTATTGACGGTGAAGAATCATTAAAAATAAAGAAAACGTAAATGCTCTCCTCTTTACACTGATAAATACACTTGAATATTCAACACTGTAATCAGTCGACGGCGGACCGCGGTACTAGCAACATCGTATGCTCCGTTCGCGTGTGCTTTCGACAGTGTTTCTAATTCCTTATTTGGTGTACATATAAACAAAACTGTGATATAGTCTCTTATTCAAGTTTATTCTGTGTGTGGCCGCTACTCGAAAGAGTGGCAACTAACGTCAATATGGATACACCGAACAACAAGGAAAACATAACCTCGAACGCCCAACGACAACAACATGGATCAAACTTAAAATCGTATGCTGGAGCTGCGACAATGGACATTTTCCCGTCAAAGATCAAGCAATTATTATAGAAGCCCACGAAGGACTTACAATAAAAGATTATGTGAGTAAATTATCAACTTTTATCAATCCAAGTGATATTAGATTTGTGTCGCGCATAGCGAAGTATAGGATTTGTGTGTTCTTAAGTTCCAAGAAAATTGCTAACTACCTAACAGACAACCATCAAACTTTCACTATTAATGACATTGAAGTGAGTGTTAGACCCCTATTAAGTAAACATGTAAGAGTTATAATATCCAATGTCTGCCCAGTTATCCCACATGAAGTGATAAAAAATGCTCTTCAACAATCGAATATTCAAATTTCTTCTAACATTACATTCATCAGAGCTGGTCTTCCTGAACCAGGTATGTCTCATATTGTGAGTTTCAGGCGACAAGTTTTTGTTCATCCAGATGAAGTACATAAATTACCACAGTCACTTCTAATCCCATATGAAGATACAACATATAGACTATTTTTCACAACAGATAATATCACCTGTTTTAAATGCAAAAATGAAGGTCATATTGCCAGCAAGTGCCCAATTAATAGCATTAGCCTTTCACCAATTATAAATAGAGCAACAGATAACAATAATGAGAATATTTTGTTAGAGATTCCCCCTACTGAACAAACAGGTGATAATCCATCTGGCTCGACTGCTATGGATTATACAAACTTCCCTCCTATCAAAAGAAGCCTTCCATCTGAATCATCCTCTACACCTGAGAATATATCAACCAGTGATGTAAAATGTAAAGACAAAAGCTGTAAACCCTCAGAGAAAAAGCGAGCAAAAAATGCAAATGAAGAACCTGCCTCCCAAGACAATTTAGTTAACAAGTCAATAGAAGATCTTCTACTCCCAACCAAAACCTATATTGACTCCAACCAAGACAAACTTCCTCTATCATACACCTAATTCAAATCATTTCTTGAAAACTCTTTTGGAGCACCTGACCCCATTCCTATAATGAAAGATTATTCAACTGATTTTAATGCAACAATTGGTATGCTGAAAGAAACATACAAACTACTGAATGAAAGATCTATAAAGGGAAGATTAACAAGAGTTATCAAAAAATTAGAAAAAAGTATTCCCAGCAGGGAGTCCTCAGACTCAGAGTTCAGTTTAGACAGTACCTAAACACTATAAGTACTTATTCAGATCATTCAATACAATTTAAATCATGCTGATACAACTGAAAGTTTAATATAATACAAAGAAGAAGTTATGTTAGTTCTGCAATGGAATTTAAATGGTTTTTACAGCAGGTTAGAAAACTTACAATATTTATGCAAACTTCATAGCCCTGATATAATCTGTATTCAAGAAACAAACTTTAAAGGAAAAACACATGGGAATATAAATGGATATAACTGCACCTTTAAAAATAGAAGTAACCCTGAATATGCTTGTGGTGGTGTGGCAATATATTCCAAAAAATCTATTCCCACTGAAATTCTAAAAATTCAAACTGACATGGAATTTGTGGCAATTAAAATTAATTCAACTAACCCCATATTTATCGGAAATATTTATATTCCTAATAGGTACCCACTACAAGAAATTGAAATACATGATATTATAAACCAAATAAAAGAGCATTTTATAATTCTTGGGGACTTTAACTGCCATCACTCTTTATGGGGATCATACAAAATTGATAAGAGGCAGACTATTGGATAAAGTAATTGATGACCATGACAGCATCATCCTCAACTCTGGTGATCCCACACATTAATATCAGTAACAGCAGACTAAGTGCGATTGATCTTTCAATAGCTTCTCCCACAATAGCACAGAAATGTAACTGGAATGTAATGGATTTCCCCTAAGATAGTGATCACTTTCCAATACTGATTGATATCCATGAACCAAATGTATCCATTAGTCATGAATGGTGCAACCCAATCCCTAATTATAAGAAAATTGATACACCTCGATCGATATGACTGACCTCTTGGCTCCGTGAATTTGAAACCGATGTTTCAATTTTCGGGGATACTTTACATACAGCCCCTTTGTTAAACCCATTAGGGTACAGGAAACCGACACATCTGCACCGGCAATTGATGGCCTGAAAATTCCCGGATTACTTTATGCGGATGATTTAGTTCTATGCTCAGAAACGATTGAGGGATTACAGTCGAGTTTAAACACCCTAGAAAGATATAGTGTCGAATGGGGACTAAAAGTAAATATTCAAAAAACGAAAATTGTTGTCTTCAAGAATGGGTTTATTTGGGGTAACAAAGAGAAATGGTATTACGCACAGGAGGAACTCGACCGTGTTAAAACTTTTACTTATCTTGGTGCAAAATTCTCTATGAACGGGGGATGGAATAAACACATAGTTGCGGCTCATAGTAAAGGAAGAATTGCTCTCAAAGAAATCGGTTGCGTAATGCGTAGAGTACCGGAATTGCCTTTAAAGGTGTGCGACACAATGTTTAAATCGCTAGTGCTCCCAGCAATGAATTACGGGGCGGAAATCTGGGGAGTGGACAGAATAGACAGATTAGAAAGCATCGAAACAGATTATTATAAATTAATTCTCGGAGTCTCTAGATTCGCAGCTAATGCCGGCGTCTTAAGAGAAGTAGGTAGTGTAGGAATTTGGAAAGATTTAAAAATGAAAGCCATTAAGTTTTGGATTAGATTAGCAAGTGAAGAGTCTGACACGCTTATTCGCAGGTGCTTTAGAGCGCAACTACAGGAAAACGATCAGCGCTATTGGGCGTACAAAGTGAAACGGGTACTAGAACGCGCAGGTTTGGGAGACGTTTCTCCTGAAATGATTGAGAATAGGGGAACACGGGAGATAGAACAGTTAATTTCATATCGACTTTCGGATATTAAAAGGCAAGATATTTTGGCAGCATCGGCAGAAAAATGTTCGTTAGTGGTACAAACTCACACGAGTCCTGTATGGGGATGCGAAAGTTACGTACACACACTAAAAAGGGATGCAAGAGGGGGATACGCTTGGTTTAGGGTAGGAGGGTGGATGCAACGTAGAATGAAGGATTCGAACGACAATGGAATCTGTGTACTTTGCGGTGATAGAGAAGATTGGATCCACATCCTGTTAAATTGCTGCGCTACAGAAACTTGGAGAGGAAAATGGATGGGAATGGGGAACTATTGCTTCCAATTCAGAAACATAACGCTCGCTCAAAACATATTAGCTGATAATAGATCTCACTTCATGAAAGAATTAGGAACATTTTTAGGAAAGGTTCGAACTGTCAGGGAAACGGTAATCAGGGAATGGGAAAACAGCACTGGTTAGTAGTACGAGCGGAGCCTAGACCGGAGAAGAAATAATTAATTCAATAAGCAAGAGATAATTAAGTTAACTAGAAAGGTAATCAGTAATGCTAATCATTAATAATAAGTAGTAAGTTGGTAATAATTAAATTAGTCAGTATGCGATAATTAAGTTAATTAGTAGAAAATTGTTCGAAGAGGCGGTGGTGCGGGCGATCTTCTGTGGCGGTGTTTGATTTCAGAAGCCGTGGAGGTCAAAGACTGGATGGAGAAGATGCCCACGCCAGGAAATAAATAAATAGTTAGAAAAAAAATCTAGTAGTTTAGCATGTACTCGTCTTCTGACGGCAGGTTTTTCCCCCTTCAGGGTTTTTTTCCTCAGCCGTACCTTATGGTCTCCTTTCCGCGGCTTTGATGCGATGAAGAGACCATTAGGGGTGAATGCCAGAATTCGAAAGGTTAGAATGCGGTAGGATGTAGGTATTGTAATGGCTTAAAGGTCTTCAGCCTAGCCACATAGCTAAAAGAACTGAAATTTTGTATAAATTTGTTATAATTACCTATTAAATAAATAAAATAAATAATAAACCCATTTTCAAATTTTTTTCAAAAACGACTCCAAACTTTTTTCTTTAAATTTCTTGTAAGAATAGAGTAAAATACACTTATAAATGTGGCATATATTCGATTTTCTCGGTTAATTCTGAATTTTCGAAAATTGAAATAGGTAGAATTTTCTTCGACCTTTTCCAGCAACTGCAAAATTAAAGATGGAGATTTTTCCTTCCAATAAAATTAGTTCTCCGCAGTGAGTTCACTCGTTAAGTTCATGTATATATTTCTGAAAATTTTGCGCTGTATTTTTTCACGCAATATTGCGTACAATATGTGCAACTTTAAAAAAATTACAAAAACAAGGTTTTCCCAAAAATGTTTCTTTAGAGTTTTCGTAGGGATAGTACTAAATGTACCATATTAGATTGCATCTATTAGGTGACATTAGTATTTACTCCAGCGAAGATTTTTTTACATTATTGTATTTATGAGTACATGGGCTTTACATAATGTTATATAAAGTTTCTCGAGCATCAACCATTTTCTGTGCAAACTAGTTCAAAATTCCGCATTTTCAGAAACGCTCAATTGACATTTTGCTATAAGTGGCTCCAAATTATGTCTTCAAACTTTTCAAATGGATAGTGCTAATTTCCCTGTTTAATATGACGTAAAGTTCAATTCGTTTTCTTCTTGTTTTTCAAACAATATATACAAAAAGGAATTTTTTGAAAGATCTCTTACACGTTTCATATGCACATTACCAGAAATTTGTAAACAGTACCTATTTGTGAGTTAATGTATATCAAATGGCTTCTAATGGAATGTTTCGAAAACAAACAAAAAACGGCTCCTATTTTTTAAAGAAAATTGCAATTTAGGACAAGGTTTTACTATTCTTTAAGATTCTAAAATAAATATTTCCATTCAAGCATTAGGTAGCCGAAAAATTAAGAAAATTTCAAAACATGTAGTTTGTGTGGCGATAGATGGCAGCTGATAAGAGTAGGTTGCATTTCCGCATACCTAGCACAAACCCAGGGAAATAGAAAATTAATTCGGGAATGTCGGTGCCATTCTGTAGTATCACTAGTGGGAATGTTCTTTAAGGTCTCCCCCTCGCCAGTTTCATGTGTCTCGCAGAGAAAAAAATGTCTCCGATAACGGTGCATGCTTGATAACTTTTAAACATGTGTTCTACTTTTCTTGAATATATTCTATATATATCTTGAATATATGTTGAATTACTTAATTTTTTTAAATACATGTGTATGTTTTATATTATTTCCACATGCTCAATTTAGTTTTCTCCAAATGACCTCGTATGACGAAGACAATATCGTCAAAAATGTGCTGAACCTCGTCTTTAACGTATTAACAACATAGTATTCATGTGTGTTTGCAACATAGTGTAACCAGTAATTCGTTTAACCTGTCTCCACGTTGTGGTGCCACTGTAACGGGTAATTCACGGTAATATACTCCTTACCCTCTTGCAAAAATCACTACAATTTATTTCAATTAATTACTTAGAAATGCCCGATATTTGTCAAAACATTATATTGCGGGGTTACAGAAAATTTCTTTGGTCGCAGGCCGTGGCTGGCCCCTACGGGAATTACCTGTTAACTAATGTTCAATACTGCAGCATAGCCAGGCTTCAATTTAATTCAAAATAATAACACATTTTCTGTGAGAGAAAGGAAAACTTCGGAAAATTTCGTTCTCATTGGTTTATTTCTTTTCAAAAAATAAGTATTCTCTTCGCTTTCGCAAATCCCTTACCCAGTAACTAGACAACAATATGTAAATACAACAAGTAAATACAACAATATGAAGACACATACATACACACTCGCTTTGCAACACCAACAATACAATATGATACAACAACACTTAAAATCCAAATGATAAAACCAACTGACTATTTAATTTATGTAGGAATTCCTCTTTGTAAAAATATTTATCTATTTTTTTGTACGTACGTTGACCATTTGTTAATAAGAACACTAATTTTTTTTATAATTTTGCTCAGCGACAACTCGCATGCATTATGTTTTAGAAAATACTTCACAACATCTCTCGCAACTAATTTGCAAACAATTTAAATTATTTTTGTCTTAAACATTCTTGGTCTTCTACAGATTTTAACTGGAAACACTACACAAAAATATCGGGCACTACCCTTTGTCGAAATACAGCCAGCACGTCGTCGTTGCCCCAAATACGGTCACCAATTTTGCGTGCCCAATTGCACGCGCCGACAGATCAGCTTACACCAAAACTGCCAAAAGAAAACCATAGCCTCCAAGAATTTCTTAATTACTCTGCAATTGCGTTTTTGCGAAGTACATACAAAATAAACTTCTTCTTTAAGTATTTGCCGCGTCAGTATCTAATTCTTGCGACAACAATGGACGCCGTCGCTGCCTCGCGAAAATAAAGTTCACTATGTGTCAAAGAATACAAAAAAACTTTAACAATTTCACAAAACTCTTGCAATGCTATGAAAACACAAAATGAAAGGCACACACTGACTAAGCGATGCTACCTGACTAACGCAGCAAGAAAAACCAAATTAATGTAAACATTGCAGAATGTATTGAAGGTTACGAGGCACACATGGCTGAATTTTCCAAAGCAGACCACTCTCACAGCACCACAGCTCCTCCTAATTACACAGCTGTCTAGTAGAGGGTCTCAATGCAGATAGCAAGCAAATGCCTTTCACCGACGTGAATGCTTCACGTCCAAGTCCACCACAGCCCTTTCCGCCTTGGCCCAAAACTCCACCAGCGTTCACTCCCGCTAACCGCCCAGCTCTGGCCCGCCCCGAGTTTGACACCGGGCGGGTCGCAGAGGGCGGCCAGCCGGCCAGACGGAGGAGGGGCGGGCGGAGGCGGGGGGAGATACGGGCGGCGACGGCGGTGGTGGTGGCAGCGGCGGTGACGGTGGTGATGTCGACGTGACGTCAGCGGTGTCGGCAGTGAGGGCGAAGCCGTGCGCCGAAAGACAGCGCCCCAATGCGTAGAGGCGCGGGGGAACAATGATTAATTAATGTCTTAATTAATTAATTATTTTTTTAAAGTCGGACGCGCGAACTTTGGAGTTGGCGCCCCCATAACACACTGGTGTAGCATGGAACTCCCATAATTTGGCGGGAGTACCACAAAGAGTGCCCAGGTGGGCGGAAGTCGCAGGAACTTGTCCGCGCCGACCAAAATGTGCTAACACTATGTAAAAATGAAATTACAATTCGTTCGATAACACTTTCGACCGTGTCTCACAGAAATAATTGCAGTTTTTTTTTCATGTTCATGTTAAAACATATCTGCCGCGTCGATTAGCTGCGAATGCACTAAGACCAAAATCGTTCACGTTTCTCCAAAAAAATTCTATGTCCATTAGCACTGCACTGTTCGATAAAAAATATTCTAAGTCCGGTTTGCACACAAAATTTTGAAACAGCCTAACATGAATTCGGTGTCTTGCCTACACGAGCTCTGACTCATAAATGATATAAAATCAACCTCGATTCACCACCTAAGTTCGTGTTGTCTACTGTTTTTTTTACAAATGCCGGCGAATTCCATTCTTGCATCCTCTATTGTTGTTTCATAAAATTTTCTAAAATCTAAAATATTAGTTATTTTGACATGCCATTACGTTTATTTATTAGTATTTTTACTCAACGTCCGAGTTTTATTGCCCAAATAGACGTTTATAACGCTTAATATGCCGAAAATGATGAATTTCTATGTCGAAATTATGCACTGCTTCGGCAATTGTTTTTCGACATTATTAAATCATACAAGATTTCGTCAAAATAAATAATTCCGACGTTCTATAAGTCTTTTAAGCATTCCATAATTTTGCTAATCTTAAATTATGCTGATTTTCAACGCCTTTCGTCGCCCACATCACATTTTCTTTATAAAATCTTGACATTCATGTTATTGTATTTGAACGTTTCACATGAACTTTTCCTCCATTACATATTCAAAATTTAAGGGAACCCGTTGTCCGATTGCGTCCAAACAAACACCAAAATGTTTATTTATTCCATCTCTAATTCGCTATTTTGACAGACTTTATTTCTGTACGCGTTTTCGAAAATTATAAAATATGATTTTTCCGCGGCGCGTCATTCTTTTGTTTTGTCACTATCGATTCAAGCACAGGCCGGCCGCTTAGCTATGGTTCATGTATAATTGGGCCGCTTCCTGCTATAGTCTATTCAATGTTTACATTTATTTCGAAAACTGTTTATGGGGGATTTAGAGGTTTTATGCAATAGATGAAATCATTACAATTGTGAGGAGGTTACCAACTATATCCTTGTTGATTACAGTATTAAAATATTGAATCATAGCAAACAAAAATGTTCGTTGTTACATATTTGAGGTTTTTGAGTCACTGGCGGGAAACGTTTGTTAATGCATCAATACATTTGATCTATAAATATTCGTTCTCTAGGCCTCTGTGTTGTCTGAAAATAGTTTTTCAAATGTTAGTGGCAAGCAAGAACGTAAGGTGTCCGAGACGTAGAATATTTTTGTTTGCTCGAATGGTGAAGTTTTAGCAGATAACAATGTTCTGATAATATTATCTTTGACGTTCCTTTTTTCTTTCTTTTCTATCTGGCTTCATTTTATTGTTGTGCCCACTTAATTGTTGTATCATTTCTACTGTCTGCTTTCACTGTCAAGCAGGTTGAGTTGTAAGGATTTATTTTCAAATTTAAATAATAATATAACTTTGTTAATTTATTGTTATTTACATACCTCCATATTTCACCTAGTTTAATACTTGAATTCCAAAAACCAAAAAATTTCACAGAATCATCTTGACCTTTTTATGTTCCAAGTATACTCAGGTTGTTACCGGCTACGTCTTCACATTGGTAGAACTTGTGCATCTCAACGTACTTGTAAGTCCCCTGGACGTAAAATAGATTATGTAAGTATTTTGGAAAAGTACTATTGTTAAATTAAGAAATTACAATTTTCTTTGAAAAATTTGGAGTCGTTTTTAAGTAAATGGCGTTAAGCGCTACTGTAAATTCGAAATTTGAAGCTCTTTTTCACAGGAATCTTTTGTGGTTTCGAAATACTTTATTTTAAATAATTTGAAACTCACAAATTTTGTTTAGAAATTGCTGCAAATGGGCATATTAACGGTGTTACCCCAACAATGTTCTGTCAAAAAGCACAAAATTCCGCATTTGGGGAAACACTTAAACAACATTTTTTCATAAATGCCAACAAATATTGTCTTCAAACTTTTCGAATGGGAAGTACTAATTGAACTTCTTAATATAATGTCAAGTTCATTTTGGGATATTTTTTGTGTTTAATAAATGACATCAATGTTATTTTTTCGAAAGATATCTCACATCTTTAATATGCACATTACCAGCAATTGCAACAACTTGCAAGAACGTATTTATAACAATTGTTTCTTAGGTTGTTATTGTGAATTTAATTGACAGGTTTACCACTCCATGGCTTACAATTAAGTTGCCCAGTGATGTAGGCAGTATTGGGACCACAGCTAATAATACCAATATAAGATGCATCTCCGTCAGAGTAGCAATCAGGTCTTTGTGGGATGTGTAACATAGAAGGCATTTTTGTTTGGAGGGCATTATATAATGGTGACTGGGAGTGACCAGTAAATGATAGATAGGTATCAATACACACAAATTTTATCCTCATAGTTATGTTAAATATTTGAATTTATATATCTGATGAAGGTTTGTTTCATTATGGCGTTATGGAAATGCCGCTCACATTAAATAAGCATGTTTCATTGTGGCCTTTCCTTTCACAACATTTTGGTTCCTGAAATTCTATTCTGTTTGAGTAGCTACAAAAACCCTGCACTTGTTTCTCTTCGTACAGATTTTAGAGGTCATAAATGGTTCGACTCAATGTGGTCAACTCTAAATGTGGCAAGGAATCAGATTCGGAATAAAAACTAATGGAACTGTGCTGCATACCAACCCTGTTCCTCCTCTTACTGTCCATCACTACTAAAGGGCTGTACACTCTACAGCCGTTTGTGGGCTTCGGGTCGCCGAAAGTCGTCGCCCCAGACGGTCGCTGACCATCTCTCTGACCGCCTTTTTGACCACCTTTTTGACAGTCTTTTTGACCGTCTTTTAAACCGTCTTGTTGACCGTCTCTCCTCAACTCACCTTGTTGAAAAGCTATTACGCTCCAAGAATATGTTGCGCTCTTGTTTAGAATCCAATTTGTGACCTTGTTACTAAGTAACAATGTGTTTTTGAATATATAAATTTGTTCAAATTTGGTCAGCCCGACCGGAATTCGAACACGGGCATTGGGGTAAGCCCAGCTGCTCTAACCCCTCAGCTACCGAGTGAACCATCCCTTTGAAGTTTTCAAGAGTGCCTTATCACTCCTTGTCTAATTATCACCTTTCCGGTCACCTTGTTGCAAAACTATTACACTCGGAGTATATGTTCCGCAGTCATGTAGAATCCAATATGTGACGTTCTTACTAAGTAACAATGCGTTTTAAAAAAATTAAATTTGTTACAAATTGGTCGGCCAGACCGGGACCTTTTCGGTTACGCCCAGCAGTTCTAATAACTAAGCTACCGAGTCAACCAGGGCTTTGAAGTTTTCATGAGCGCCTGATCGCTTCTTGTTTGTATATAATTTTCACCTTTCCCGTCATCTCGTTGGAAAGTTGTAACATTCAGAGAATATGTTCCGCAGTCGTGTGGAATCCAATTTGGAAAAAATGAACAAAACACGGTATTTTTCTTCGAAGGTTTTCTTGTTAAGAAAAAACATTTCTATTGAGCGGTCACCTTAATTAACGTAACTAATGCAAAGGTATTTTTCTTCGAATGTTTTCTTGTTAAGAAAACGAAATTTCTGAACAAAAACATTTATTCCGCGGTCATTAAAAATTCCTGCAAACACAGTCTTGATTTTGTTTCAAATTCTTGACTGAAGTTTTTTTTATCATAGGAACGAAACACGAAAAGAAAAACTTCTATTGAGCGGTCACCTTAATTAACGTAACTAATGCAAAGATATCAATCTTCGAATATTCTCTTGTTAAGAAAACAAAATTTCAGAAAAGCAGTCATCGAGCATCATCTTTATTAAGCAGTCATTGACATTTTGCTAACAAATTCTCGACTAAATTTACATATTATTTTTTTTATCAAAAGGACAAAACACGTAAAGAAAAACGTCTATTAATCAGTCACCATATTTAACATAATTAATAACCAACTAATACAACGGTACTTCTCTTCGAATGTTTTCTTGTTCAGAAAACAAAGATTCTGAACAAATAACCTTTATACAGCGGTCATTACTTTCCGCTAACAATTTATCGCCTAAATCAACATTAATTTTTTTATCATAAGAACAAAACACGAAAAAAAACTCAATTAAGTGGTCACCATATTTAACATAATTAATACAAAGGTATATTTCTTGGAATGTTTTCTTGTTAAGAAAACAAAATTTCTGAACAAACACCTTTATTCAGACGTCATTAAATTTCCGCTAACAAATTTTAGACTACATTTTCATAATAAGTTTTTATCTTAGGAACAAAGCACGAAAAGAAAAACCTCTATTAAGCAGTAATCAATATGGTGACCATTTAATAGAGGAGTTTTCGTGTTTTTTCCTTTTGATTAAAGAACCTCTCATGAAAATTTAGCCCAACCTTTGTTACCTGAAATTTAATGACCGCTGAATAAAGGGTTTTGTTCATAGGTTTTGTCATGAAATTTAAGCTAAGGAATTCTCGGCTAAATTTTAAAATTAAGATCTTTTATCAAAGGAACAAATCACGAAAAAAACCTTAATTAAAATGTCACCAACTTTAACAAATCCAACGCAAAAGTATTTTCCTTCGAATAATTGTCACTTCTCCACTCACGTTGTTGAGGAGCTATTACGCTCCGAGAATATGTTCCGCACTTGTTTAGAATCCAATTTGTGGCCTTGTTACTAAATAACAATATGTTTGAACCACTCACCTACCGAGTGAACCATCCCTTTGAAGTTTTCAAGAGCGCCTTATCACTCCTTGTCTGTATATAAATGTCACTTTTCCGGACACCTTGTTGCAAAACTATTACACTCTGAGTATATGTTCCGCAGTCGTGTAGAATCCAATATGTGAACTTCTAAGTAACAATGCGTTTTTTTAAAATTAAATTTGTTCAAAGTTTTTTGGCCGGACCGGGAATCGAACACGGGCCCTATCGGTTACGCTCAGCAGTTCTAACCTCTAAGCTGCCGACGAGCCCTTTCAACTTTTCATAAGCACCTGATCGCTTCTTGTTTGTATATAATTTTCACCTTTCCCTTCACCTGGTTGGAAAGTTATTACAATCAGAGAATATCTTCCGCTGTCGTGTAGAATCCAGTTTGTAAAAAATGACCAAAACACAAAAACAAAAACCTCTATTAAGCGGTAACCATATTGAACACAACTAATACAAAGGTATTTTTCTGAATGTTTTCTTGTTAAGAAAACAAAAATTCTGAACAAAAACCTTTATTCAGCGGTCATTAAATTTCCGCTAACAAATTCTCGAATAAATTAAGATAATAAGTTACCGTAGTTACAAAAAAGCAATCTTTATAGATATGAGGCAATATTTAATAATTTTAATTGTTGCTGCGAGAGCATTTGTGTTTATTTGCATAATACTGAGTTAATCTACACAGAAAGGATACATACAACATGGAGAATATTCTGTAGATTGTAAAATGTTCTTCTGTCATTAAGTGTGAAAACATTTTCAGTAATTTGTTCATTGTTTGGCTGTGTGAATGAAATAACAGTGTGAAACTTTCAAGTGTTTTTTTTTTCATTTAGATTACTGTGAGCCGAATGTTTCTTTGACGCCTTTGGCCTCAAAAGTTTTGCTTTTAAGGCCCTAATGCGATTTGTTTAGGAGTTATGTAACTGTATGTACCTTGACAAGTCCTCATCTGATGCGGGTTGCATTTGAAATGAATATTTTGATGCGTTTTTGTCCATCAAATCCTTTACACGTTTGTAGACAAAGTGCAATTCGTCACGTCTTCGTGAAATTCTCTTTCTTTAGAGACCTCATTTTTAAAGATTGGTTGCTTGTGAGAACCGCAAAGAAAAGGTATTCTACTGAAATAATAGAGGAGACGATAATTATAATTATAATCGTCTTCTGTATTATTATTTAAGTAGTATACCTTTGGGTTCCGGCTCTCACACGCAACCAATCTTTATAAATGATTCTAAAGATAGAGAATTTCACGGAGACTTGACGAATTTTACTTAGACTTTAAAAATATAGATGATTTCTTTAAAAAAAACCGCATCAAAATATTCATGTAAAATGCAACCCGCATCACATGGCAACCTATACCGGCAAATAACTCATAAAAAAAGCGCTTTAGAGCCTTAAAGAATAAAATTTTGAGGCCAAAGGCCGCAAAGAAACATTTTTCACACCATGATCTACCAGATGAGACATTCTTTGATCCATTCAATTAACTTTTCGGTTCCACGCTTTAACACTATCAAGGCCACCTCAATATTTCAGCCCTTCTTGCTGGTAGCAATTTTTGGGGCGACACGCTTAGAAGGCTTAGATTTGACAATATTTACGCTTTCTGTTAACACCGTAGTTTGTACGGTCAGACGAGGTTTATTTGCATAATCATTAATTCAAAATTTGCTCTCCAACAACAACTAGAATAGTATAGTACTATTATAGTTTCTTGATACATATACCTATGAAGATTATTTCTTATGCGTGTAGTGAAACTATTCAATTAACGTTTTTTCATGGTCTGTAAGTGCTGTGTACTTAATTGTGGAGGGATGTGGGTGTTCAGTGAAGAGTGAAGACTGTGTTTGTGTTTTACCTGTACCAATATTTTCGTTATCATTCGACGAAATTTTCAAGTCAACAGGTTCAGACACGTAGTTATCTCAAAAGTAAAAAGCTAATATTTTTGTGACTATCACGAAAAAACTAAAACCTAACTGACAAAGAATATTGTAATTACTTCAAATGTCTTTAAGTACATTTTGGGAATTGTTCCAAGCAAATTCTCCATTATATTGAATAAATATTTATTGAAAATGTCTTATTATTTGACTACCAAGGAAAGCAAAAAGCTAACTCTCAAGAAAGATTAAAACATTTCTTCACATGTTGTTTTTAAAGAAGTATGAATTGTTCCAAGAACCTCTCTCTATAATGTTGAATAAACTTTAATTGAAAATGTGTTTCAAACATCAATTGCATTGTTATTTTGTTTGATATTCTGTAAGTACATTAGTAGTTCCTCTCCTTTATGGAAAGGATATACAAATGGATAGGAAGAGTGGGATTTAACATGCGAGAGTTCTCGCACGGGTACGCTCGTATATGTTATTACATTTATAATAACTAATATATTATATGAAATAACAAAAAAGGAAGGTCCAATGATTATTTATTAACAATCACCTTTTTATTTAAATCATTATATTGTTAATGATTATTATACTGTAAACACACAGCAATGAACTAGTAAACCATAAAATTAATTTTGATCTCTTATGTTTCAGGTGAGCGAGCCTCTTGATTATTTTTGGTGTTTGAGTGCAGACTGGAGTACGTAAGTTGAACTTTTTTCTATAGTCTTTGTTGGCAAATAAAATCTGGTTATTATCTTTAAAATAAATAATATGTTAATTGAAAATTAATTAAGCGTATTTATTGAAAAAATATGTGATAAAACTATATCTTTCGTAAAATAACATTACTAATACTTGACATAAGAAATTTTTAGGAAGAGTTAACGTGCATAAACTACATTTTTCCATTTTTTCTCATCTTTTGGAACTATTTGGAGGTGAATTATGGGTTACTAAAAATCTAACTTTGTTAAGCTGGGCGTATATTCGAAAATTTGCATGCGAATCAAAATTGTGAGGATTTATATTTATCTACTACATGTTGGTGAAGTATAAAATTGTTAAACCTCAACATTTTTTACTTTCCCGTATACGTACCTACATACGAAGTAATATACTTAATGTAGGGAAAGTTATTTCGCTGTGCGAAAAAACGTCGGATTTTCGGTAGAAAACTAGTGGTGCTACAACAGCACTTACTTTCCCGTATTAGAGGAAACAGCTAAGTAGTACTGTAATATTGCACTTTATGCGCTACTAACATCTTAGCTTGGAACTCACTATTTCCATTGCAGTGTTGTCAGAACTATGTGAATTCTACAACTTCACAAAAATAGAATGCAAAAGTTTTGTAACACTGTATTGGAAAAAGAAGCCTGATACCCTGGAAATATAGAAATGCCTTCCATTGGGCCATGATTAGGGAAGAGTATTTTAAAACCATGCAACAAATTCTCTACTCACTACAAATGGTACAGCATTTGGTGCAAAACTAAATATTTGCCTGCAAATATCAACATAAATTAGACAATTATAACTCCTTTTCATACAGCTCCATTAGGACACAACAGTGACACTAATTCACAGATATTCGCGAGCGCAAAGTGAATTCCATTGTTGCAGACCCTGCATTGTCGCTATTCTGAGAGCTATTAATTCTTTTTACTTATTTCAAATATTTCAAAATAAACAATTTCTAAAATATTAATGTGTAAGTCTATAACAAAGTTCGAATGTAAGAAACGAAGAAAGAAATAATATACAAAATTGCACATTCTAATTTACGACGCATCCAGCTGTCCGAAGCGCAGTAAATTTACAGCGGCCTATTACGTTTGTCACAAAATTAAAGAAAAACTACTCGTATTTTGAAAAAATTAAGCATGACCGTATTTATTTTATTTATTTATTTGTCAAAAAACAGAAACAGAATGGCACAGACTTTCCCGTATTAGTTTTCTATTTTCCTGGGTCTTCGCTAGCTAATCGGAATTGCCACATACTCTTTCTTGCCAGCTACCATCTATCATCGCCAAAAGTACATTTTTTTGTCATTTTCTTAATTTTTCGGTTTCCTATTGGTAGAACAGAAACATTAATTTTAGAATATTAAAGAACATAAAAACCTAGCCGTAAATGGCAATTTTCTTTTAAAAATTATGTACCGTTTAAGAGAAAATGGCGTTTTAGAACTACTAAAAATGCGAAATTTGAAGATCATTTTCACAGAAAATTTTTGAGTTTTCAAAATACTTTATTTGAAGTTATGTGAAGCACTTACACTCACATATACAATAATCTTTACAAATTGCGGATAATGTGCATATTAAAGATGTGAGAGATCTTTTAAAAAATTTACATTTATATAATTTTTGAAAAAAACAAAAAAATAACTCAAAATAAACTTCACGCTATACTAATGAGTGTAATTAGCACTATCCGTTACAAAGGTTTCAAGAAAAAAATTGCAGCCATATACGAGAAAATGACGTTTGAGCATTTCTGAATATGCCGAAATTTGAACTACTTTTCACAGAAAACGGTAGTGTTTTCGAGGAACTTTACTTGACATTATTTAAAGCATATATATACTCGTAAATATAATAATGTAAAAAAATTGCCGATAATGTAAATATTAACGACGTGAGAGACAAGTAAAAAAATTTACATTTTGGTAATTTTTGAAAAAACCAACCGATAGACCAAAATGGATTTTATGTCATTGATAGAGTACATTTACCACTATCCCTACCAAAAGTTTAAAGAAAAAATTTGGAGCCGTTTTTGAGAAAATTTTGCTTTTATAATTTTTTAAAATTGCACATATTGCACGGAATATTGCACGAAAACTACCATAATTGTGATAAACATTTACATGACCTTTATGAAAGAACATAATATGCAGAACAAATTTTATTTGAAGAAAAAATCTCTATCTTCAATTTTGTAGTTGGAGAAAGACGCCGAAAAAAATTCAAACTTTCACAATTTTCGAAAATTCAGAGTTATCCGTGAAAATCGGACCTATGCCATGTTAAAAAGTGTATTCTACTCTATTCATACAAGAAATTTAAAGAAAAAAATTGGAGCCGTTTTTGAGAAAATTTTGAAAATCCCCGGGGGCTTTATATAAAGTACCCCCAAATTTTAAAGAATTTTTTTCAAAATCACAAAGCTTCGACTAGAATCAGATCGACTGGGGAATATCAATTTTGAAGAAAATCGACCGAATGGTTTAGGCGCTAGCGTTGACCACAGACGGACAGACGGACGGAATGCCGTCAATCGATTTTTAAGTATAAAGAAGCAACAAATCATGGATTTTGACCACACCACGAGATAGAGGATTTTTTTCTTAATTTAGCAACTGGTTTTATCCACTTATTCGTTTTCACGGCCCGGCAATTAATTTTTTTCCGCCGAAAATTGGCCATTTTTTCGCGCAGCATTACATAACTTTCCCTATACTACGTATATCACTCCGTGTATACGTACGTATACGGGAAAGTAAAATTCATTGCAGGGCCCAGACAACGAAAAATAGTATAAATGCAGTTGATAAATTAAGCAAAAAAACCTCTAACACATAGTGTATCCAGTATCCCTTATTTGTGCCTCCTTCATCCCGAAAAATCTATTAAGAGCAACACGTCCGTCCATCCGCCCGGTGTATGTGAACAACATTAGCACCTAAACCATGCTTACGATTTTTTCCAAATTGAAGAAACCCCTGTCCATCTGGCTTGAGTCGAAGCTTTGAAATTTCTAAAAACATTCTTCAAAATTTGGGGGTACTTTACATGTAGCTTCCCGGCCATTTTCAAAATTTTCCCAAAAACGGCTCGAAATTTTTTCTTTAATTTTTTCTAAGAATAGAGTAAAATACACTTATTAAGATGGCATAGGTCCGATTTTCGGGGTTAACTCTGAATTTTCGAAAATTGTAAAAGTTTGATTTGTTTCGGCGTCTTCCTACAACTACAAAATTGAAGATAGAGATTTTTCGTTCAAAAATATTCGCACAAGTTAAATTATGTTAAATTAACTTAACGCCAAAAGTATTTTTAAAATGATTTTACTAGACCATGCAATTAGTGTGCCTTAGTTAGTACTTCATTGTATCAATAAAGAAAACAACATAGCCTGTGATTCTTTCTTGGGATGAAATTCTTTCTTTTCACAACGAGAATCCACTTCTTACAAAGATTCTCGTCGGGAAATTTGAAAACAGCTAATTTCGTAGCCTAATCATAGTATCCCCGGCTTTGGGGTACACAACACTTATGCATCTTGTATCACCCTTCAGAAGAACTAAAACATACGAACAAGCGGCAAAAACACTGCGAAGCTCCGGACACCGCGTGCGAAACGCACCCCACGTGCCATTCAAAACACAACATCAAGGTCTGTGTGTATATTGGCATGTTACCTTCCAGAGAGAACACTGTTCAGGCCTACATCTAAGATCTGTCTAATTCTTCTATGTCTTAGGTGGTGTTGTATTAGGTGGTACTGTTACAGTTCACATGTGATTTATGGAAGAAAATTGTAATTGCAAATATAATTTCCATAAATGGAAATCATTGCATTGTCATAGTGAGAAGAGACGGCGCAGTGGCGTAGGAACTGTTTGTGTTATTACGACAATATTGCATAATTTCGCGAAGTCCCAGCCAGCGAATGTAAGCTAATAAGTTATTTTACGTGATGTACGAACGAGAATTACATGGTAGAATAGCACGTAATTTAGAGAATTTCAATAGCACGAAGTGACGTCAATAGACAAATGAACGATATGGACCATGTGAGTAATAGGGAAAATCACAGAAAATAATGAAATAGAGACAGATTTGGATGCTTTCAGAGAAGCGGAATGTTCAATTAAATTTTGCCGATAAGTTCTTTAAGTGTCGGACGTAAGCAAATAAGCAAACAAGATTTAAAAAAAAACTATTTTCGTATGAGAACAATGCTTCGGACAAAAGACGGGATGAACAGTACGTTGTTTTGAAAAGTTTTCGTTGTGAATACAGATCATCAGACGGTCTGACGATAAGAAGTTTCGATGGAGCACGCATCGTTGTTTGTTCGAGAGACGATAAGAAGTTTCGATGGAGGACGCATCGTTGTTTGTGTGCAAGATGACAGAAAGAATCGTAGTCCGCAATGTGATTGTCGGGATTCGAATGTAAAATGCTAAGCTGTGATTTTATCTGGAATTATGGATTGCATATCTTCAGAAACCGTGGGAGAAACACAGTTCTGATTGGCGACAGGACATTCAGCGTTGCCGAACTTCAATGGGCAGTGAGATAATTTTCTTTATTTCGATTGACTGCCAGCACGGAATTTATATCAAGGCCAAGCTCTGTTTAATTTATTAAGAACTAGAAAAGTATTCTTTATTAAAGTAATGATAATTATAACCGGCCATGTTAAAAACTAAATTATCGCGGAGTGAATGGATTTTGAAATGTTAAGTGTGAAAGTAATATTTTTTTGTGGTTGTTTAAGTGTGTTTGTTTCTCTTTGTATGTAATGAAATATTTCATTGAATATTTTACGGATAAAGGTAGCCGAAAAAGGGTAAATAATTCAAGGAAAACAGTATGTGTATAAATTCATACGCCATTATTGATGGTTTTTAAACTAAACATGTTGTGTTTCATTGTCACGTAGTAATTTCCTGTAATATCAATAAACACTGTATCCTCTGCTTTGGCGGCTTTGCACCCCACGATCCTATACATTTTCTGCAACGGTTCAGGTGGTGGGTAACATGCTCATGCATAGCTTTGCTGCTAATTAATTAAATAATATTAATGGTATTTAAGAAAATTCACTCCACCCATACCCAAAAGTAAAGGAAGGATAAGAAACCGTTTACAGTGGCATGCCAATGTGTGGTGAATTATAGCTTAGTTCGTGGCTGTTGATAATTAGTTATTGAGTTATTAATTAATTTTAAAGGTATTAATATATACTTCCCCGGCCAACGAAGATACGGAACCGTTTACAATACACTGAGAGTCTGTACGATTCACATGTCCACTTAGTTGCTTACATGTTTTTGTTTCAAGGTGTAGCTATCATGTGTGTCTATTTAGAGAAGAAATATCGTGTGTACCAATGCACTCTGTGGGGAATAATGATGACTGTACTATATTGTTTGTGTTGAAACAGCATATATCCAGGACCTATGCTGTTAAATTCTAAATCACGTGATATCTGATACAGTCGAGGTTTTGAAATACACTTTCCGCAAGGTTACTGTGATAAACCAAATACGTAGGGAACAGTAAATAATATTAACTGTCAATAAACTCAGGGTTCACATAGCATAAAGGCGTAATAGAGCATGAGACTCCTAATCTCAGGGTCATGGGTTGGAGCCCCACGTTTGGCGCCAAATTGAAACGCTGCTCTAATCCTCGACGGGGTAGACGGCGCCTAGCAGGATCTTCCCATCATCTTCAAGCGGCACCGTCCGTTACTTCGTCCCAACCTTAGGCTGACCGGTTACCAATAATATTCCTAATAATATTTCAAAGTCCCGTTTGTATCACATGCACCGCACAAATACACCAGCTATCTGTTCATGACCAAGTCTGGAGGTCTAATAATCTAAATCCATCTGCACCTGTCGTAATGTTATTTTTCTGTTGCTATGGCGTCTTACTTACGTGTTTTTGATTTTTAGGTTTTAGATTTATTATTAATTCTGCAATTAAGTATCATTACTTGGTGGCAGAATATTTAAATTACAAGAGAGTAGTTAATTTAGATAAAAATATAATTATTTAATTATTTTTAATTATTGATTATTTTGGACACGTTATTACGGTTTTGGACACGTTACTACGGTGTTACTACACGTTACTACACGTTTTGGACACGTTACTACGGTGTCTTGCTGTATAATACTTCTTAGAAACCACCTGTCAGAATGCTATTTACAATGCTATTGTGGCGTCATACGGGTGTAATCAAAACAGACGAGAGTGGGTTGTAATAACAGTGAGTTTATTCATAAACTACACAAATAACAAATTTCACTGCTTACAATTAACTCTAAATTGATCTCACTACTAGGAGAGATTTTAATCGAACGGCTACCACACCGCTCTACATCTGAGACCTAATGCATGTCTCGCTCGTCACGACAATGAATTGCCGGCTCCTTGCCCACGTGCGCCACTCGCACACACTAACTCACAACCGCACGCCGACGCTGCTGAGAAACAAGAAGGAGGAGGCCTTGTTCTCGCCCGTTATATAGGCCTTTCGCCAACCCCATTGCCTCCGCGCCGTATCCGCACTAGGCAGAAATTCCCAATGCGTCATCTTCTAAGCCCTTTGTTTAGTTTCCTGCCATCTGCGCAGGTAGTCACCGTTTGAGCGCGCCACGACGCTACACTGTGGTGTCATATTACGCCTCTAAGCATTGTGTACGCTAAGTTTATTGACAGTTAATATTATTTACTGTTCCCTACGCATTTGGTGTATCACATTACATTGCACTGTTGATTAATATGTTGAATTTTTTTTCTTTTGTAGAGTTCTTTACTAAATTCTATTTTAAAACTAGTGTGCTGAAACAGCTCTTACTTTCTCGCCCTTAGAAACGATTACGTATTATTATATCGCAATTTCTGTCCATATTAACACATCTCAGTCATAATTTTAATTTTTCGCGCTTAAGAAGGAACTTAAGAAGTTATGTAACGATGCGCAAAAAATCTCTGATTACTGATTAACGAAAAACAGGACAATTCCAGTTGCTAAGTTTAGAAACAAATCGTCTAACACGCGCAGCAGCCAAAATCCATGTTTTATGGCCTCCTGATACCAAAAAATCGATTTGTCTGCCGATAATCTGTTCTCCTGCCAATAACGCTAGCCGCTAAACCATTCAGCTGATTTTCTTCAAATTGATATTTAGCAAGAAAAGTGAAATATTACTCTTATTATACACACTTTAAACATAATTTCTCACAAATGGATATATTTTCGAAAGGTGAAGAGTTAAGAGTAACTAGTGGTGCTACAGAATGGCACTGACTTTCCCGTATTAGTTTTCTATTTCCTTGGGTCTTCGCTAGCTATATTGATTTGCCACATATTCTTTCTTGCCAGCTGCATCTATCACAGCCAAAAGTATATTTTTTTGTATACCAGTATTATAAACAACCCTTTTACATTAACAAAATCGTTCATAGTATGGCATATTATTGCACGAATCATTAAGTCATCGCTATTTCTGCACGAAATATGAGCCATCACTGACGTAATAGTCACGGCCCCTATATATTTTCAGTTATGGAGTTTAAAGAAGGCAATGGTACCATATAAATAGATTGCAGTGTTCGCAGTAAAATCAAATACGTTATGAAAAAACTTACTTATAAAAAATTGGATTGCAGCTGCATTTGCCATGATTGTAAAAGAAAAAAGTTTTTTGTGTTTAACATGTAAGGGTCTTAAGGAACTCTATTTTTACAGACCTCAACATAATTAAATTCTTCACTGGCTACGATAGTAAATATTCCGGGCTAGTCATTTTTTGTTCACTATCAAAACAGAACCTTCTTCTTTCATATCGTTGTTGCACAAATTGTACTATTCGACACGTCTACAAGCACCAAATATGCCAAAAATAGCAACAACCTGAAAATCATACCAGTTATTAATACAATATACAAATTAATAAATAAAACTTAACTATTATTGCCACTGTCATTATTATACCTTCATTAAAGAAAAGTTTTATCATCAGCTTTTGTAAGAAGTGTGTTTACATCTTGTTGGAAAAATACCGTTGCCTTTATAGGTTGAAATCCCACATTTACGTGTTTCATAAGTAAACTTACTTTGTGAAAAGTTCCAATATCAACATTCTCTTTGATCGTTAGCATTTCCTTTAATTTGGAATAAGTGCACCATAGTGTCGACGCTTTACATGCTGTGGACTTAATGTTTAAAGAAGCATGCATTAAATTAACAAACGTCTTTATTCTAGCATGTGCATTATACTTACTTAACCAAACTCCTCCGATAGATACGAAAGAAAAGCAGCTTTGCATAATAAATTTGCATATTTTTTATCCATAAATTTCCTTAACTCTGCTTTTGCAGCTTCTTCCACAATTTATCTTGGCAAATCCATTGAATTTTCATTGGATTGTGAATCATTTGAATCACAACTTTCAAACTAATTGCCATTTGTAAACAATTTTTTAGTTGCTTAGCATTCACGATGTCAAAACATGAATTTGAGATCTACTACAACTAAGAATTTAAAACATAACACAATTCATTTCGCTTCCTTAAATCCTTATAATACTGTTATACAAAAAATTGTGTATGCAATTCGTTTATAATGTTAACGTTTTGCACTCGTACGAAGATAATACAGAACTCACTTCTAACGTCGTTCGTTCGGTAATATCTTTTTATTCGTGTAAAAAAAGAACAAGGTTTAAACTAATTGCATAATATGCTATTGTCATTTACATAATATTTCGGTTTCCTACTGGTAGAACGGAAATATTAATTTTAGAATATTAAATAACACAAAAACATAGTCATAAATGGCAATTTTGTTTTAAAAATCATGCGCCGTTCAAGAGATGGCGTTTTAGCACTAGTAAAAGTGCGAAATTTGAAGCTCATTTTCACAGAAAATGATTGAATTTTCAAAATACTTTATTTAAAGTTATTTGAAGCACTTACACTCACAAATATAATAATGTTTACAAATTGCTGGTAATGTGCATATTAAAGATGTGAGAGATCTTTCAAAAAAATTACAATTATGTAATTTTTGAAAAAAACAAAAAATAACTCAAAATAAACTTGACGCTATACTACAGAGTGTAATTAGCACTATTCGTTACAAATGGTTCAAAAAAAATTTGCAGCCATATACGAGAAAATGACGTTTGAGCGTTTCTGAAAATGCCGAAATTTGAGCTACTTTTCACTGAAAACGGTAGTGTTTTCGACAAACTTTACTTGACATTATTTAAAGCATATATATACTCGTAAATATAATAATGTGAAAAAATCGCCGCTAATGTAAATATTAACGACGTGAAAGACAAGTAAAAAAATTACATTTTTGTAATTTTTGAAAAAACCAACCGATAAACCAATATGGCTTTTATGTCATTGATAGAGTACATTTACCACTATCCCTACCAAATGTTTAAAGAAAAAATTTGGAGCCGTTTTTGAGAAAATCTTGTTTTTGTAATTTTTTAAAATTGCACATATTGCACGCAATATTGCACGAAAACTACTAAAATTTTGAAAAACATTTACATGACCTTTATTAAAGAACTCAAGATGCAGAAGAAATTTTATTTGAAGAAAAAAAATCTCTATCTTCAATTTTGTAGTTGGAGAAAGACGCCGAAAAAAATTCAAACTTTCACAATTTTCGAAAATTCAGAGTTATCCGTGAAAATCGGACCTATGCCATGTTAAAAAGTGTATTCTACTCTATTCATACAAGAAATTTAAAGAAAAAAATTGGAGCCGTTTTTGAGAAAATTTTGAAAATGTCCGGGGGCTTTATGTAAAGTACCCCCAAATTTTGAAGAATCTTTTTCAAAATCTCAAAGCTTCGACTAGAATCAGATCGACCGGGGAATATCCATTTTGGAAGAAATCGTACGTATGGTTTAGGCGCTAGCAGTGTTCACAGACGGACAGACAGACAGACGGACGGACGGACGGACGGACAGACGGACGTTTTCCTTTCAATTGGGTTTTCGGTATCAAGGACCTAGAAAACAGGGTTTCTGGCTACACCACGTGTTAGGGGATTTTTTTTCTTAATTTATCAACTGGTTTTATCCACTTCTTCGTTTTCATGGCCCGGCAATTAATTGTTTTCCGCCGAAAATTGGCCATTTTTTTCGCGCAGCATTACATAATTTTCCCTATACTATGTATATTACTCCGTGTATACGTACGTATACGGGAAAGTAAAAATTAAAAGCTCCATCCTTATGACGAGCAGCTATATATAAGGAAGTTTCACACATAAAAGGAATCAATATATTCGTAACTCTTCCTGTTAATATTGTTCGAATTAATTGATAGTTCTACATAATGAAGCGTTCATACATCTTCTAAACTGTTTTTAATTGTTGTAAACCAAGAATAAATACTGTGAAATGGGTTTTTGTTTTCTAATTACTACTGGATACTCTAACAACAATTTCGTAACTGTAGAGATCTTCTCAATCTGTTGCTGGAAGCCTTAAAATGATTAGTAACATCTTATATGTTCTTCGTTACTAGGATTCTTTTTCCAAAATCCTAAGGAATGAAGAGAATTAACACGGTTTTTGTGACATTTCAAGCTTGGAAGAAAGGTACCAAGGACAATACTTCAATGTATTGACAGATAAATGACACAAAACAGAGGTTTCTGAACAACAATTATTCTCAAGCAACTGTTCAGTTAATTCATGTTGAATATGTTGAACTAACTTTACTTTCACAATGTAAATGACAGTAAAATATTTATTTCACTTGTACACAAAAAGTACTTGCTAGAGAAAAAAGAACTGATTGTAGCGCAATTTGCTCTATTATTATTTCATAATGAAGTTCGTGTATCAGAAAAAAAATCATTTGTATACCAATCATCTACCAAGTCTCTTTAAATTTAGCGCCCGATGACCACTTTCTTATTAACTTGAGGCACAACTGTTTGTTGAATTTCGAAACCTCCGTAATCAGCTCCTTTATGCTTAAATAAAAAAAGAAATTTAAATCTTCCTAGAGGAATTTTTGGAAACGTCTCGAAAGGAGGCAATATGTCAGGAAATCCCTTCATGTAATATGAACCCTGAAAAAGAAAGAATGGTCATTATTATAGTTGATGAGCCACATTTGCTGTCTTATTGTTTTTACTTTCTCGTACAATTCGAATAACACAAAAAATATTGAGAGGAGAGTATAGGTTTTTTACTTTCTCGCGACCCGCTACGTAGAGAGGAAGTTTTGCATTGCTACGCTAAAAAACTGCTTCTTTTTCACAGAAAACTCTTATTTCAAGGCCCTTACAAAAAATCGGTAAATCCAGGTGCTAAATTTAGGGGGAAAATCCGCTAACAAATGACGTCAGGGCAACGTTCCCCTCCGCGAGAAAGAACTCAGAGACGTAGTGCTAGCAAAAAGCGAGGGACAGAGGCAGCCTTGGTGGTGGGTCATTGCCTATTGCCGGTCACATGTGGGCTGAAATTAACGGGAGGTATTGTTAATTCGCTTTTGATTTGGGAAGAAACATTTCAGTAGAAGAAGAAACAGCAGTTTGCCGTACTCACCATACCGACGGAACTTTGCAGTTGTTGATGTTGGTTGAGATCTGCGGCCTGCGCATCGCGAGGTTGGATTGGCTCAACCTTTGTTTTTCGCGCTCGCCTCCTCTTCTTCCTTCGGCCCTTTCCAGGAGCGATGTTGTTGGTATTTGCGGTTGAGCGTCGAGGCTCGTCTGCCGGTGGGGCGTTTCCAGCTCCAAAGAGCTTTTGCGCGTGTCAAGACACGTGCGTTTAGCTCATGGAGAGGTGGTAGAAGGGGAGCCGCTAAGCCTAGAGACGCCAGACGCATTTTCCAGGTCATGAAATTGAACTGAATTGCCTTATTTTACGTGGCGAGACTCAGGCCATGAGGCCTTCTCTTCCGTCTGACCACGCAAATTTTGCTACGCTCCTTTCACCAACTAGCGGAGAAATAAGGTATTATCTCGGGCGACGAAACAGGCGATTTTGAATTTTGCTCAGAGGCGTCATTTAGGCTTGAGGATCTTTTACATGCAGTAAATCTACTAACATGGGGCAGACAGGTTTACTTCCCCTCCGAAGGAAGGCGTCTGAAGGATTTTTTCGGCCTTAAAAATCCACGGCTTCGATCGGGTTTGAACCTGCCTATGGGTATAACAGTTTGATACGCTAAACGTTTGGGTATAACAGTTTGATACGCTAAACGTTTGGGTATAACAGTTTGATACGCTAAACGTTTGGGTATAACAGTTTGATACGCTAAACGTTTGGGTATAACAGTTTGATACGCTAAACGTTACGCCATCGGTGACATCACACCATGAAACGGTGGGAAATCGGAGCGGCTTACTGCAGCGCCGCTTGACAGAAGTAAGTTGTTGTTGAAGGAATGGCAATCGGTGAAGTGCGCATCTCGTATGAAGAGATGCATTCTCGCACAGATTGCTGCCTCGTGGTGTCCCTTGGTAGGATCGGCACGAGCCCCGCAGTGCGAGGGGGTCCCTGGATCCCCCCAGTCGCTGGTTCAGGCCCGTTAGACGCGGGCTACCAAGCACCAAGCGTGGGATTGCCACTGCCCGGCGCTCTGAAAGCCTCCCCAAAATGTTAATAGGGTTTTGTATACTTCGGTTTTTCTTTCTTGGCGCACGTGGGTGTGTCAATAAAATGGAATATCTCACGGTATTTCGCGTTGTTCTCCGTTGTGCCGCTAGGAGTCGCGACTGTATCGAGCAGTGCTGCCGGTCATGCGATCTTGCGGCATAACGAAGAACGACGCGAAATACCGTGAGATATTCCATTTTATTGACACACCCACGTGCGCTAAGAAAGAAAAACCGAGTATAGTTTGCCATGGCGAACGCTGCTACCCAACCGCTCTGGGGGACCGGAGAGCATATTCACCGTGTCCACAGCAGCTATTTTGGAGATGTGTATTTCAACAGGCAATTGTGATGGTGTTGTTGTTGATGGTGGTGGTGACGGTGGTCTTGGTGTTGGTGGTGGTGGATGTGGTGTTGGCGGCGGTGGTGGAGACGGCATTACAAAATGTACGTCTTCACTCCGGGTCCTCCACTCCTCGGTCCCCGATGTCTTCGGCGCCTGCCACCGCAGTCTTCATGTCTGGAGTGGCAGCCTTCACTAGCTCCGCTCCAGCCAGAGCAACAAGATCACAGTTCTTGTGGCGCTGTGCTGCAGTTAACGTCGACTCGGACGAAATCCCCCAAGTGACATATTCACTCAGCGTGCGCCTGGTCACAAGTCGGCGAGAAGGCTTTTCTCCTCGACAAAGGACGTCGTGGAGTAGCCGTTCCATCCTCAGGTGTGGCCTTATTTCCTACGGTAACTTGAGATCCCCACGAGAGTAACGCCCAATCGCGTGGGAGTAACGTGGCCCCTGTTGAGGTTACCCCCTTGCAGTTTTCCACGTAACGTTTCGTGAGAGCGGAGCTCAATTACGAAAGCGCCGGATACCAGCCGTGCAAGGATGTCTCCAGGAACTTTTCACCTAATGCAGCGTGGGAGCGTAGCTCAAGCACGTGCGCTAGGTACTTGTAACGCGCCGCAGCAGAGACCAACTTGAGCAAGGACTAGGGCTAAGGACGAAGTCGAGAGAATGAGAAACAGCGTGCTGTAGCGTCATAGGCTGCACTTCCTGCTCAGAGATACGGGATTGTAAGGTTTGGGTATGAGGGAGCTAAATATAGCCACCCGAACAAAGGCCGGAGGCACGTCTAAGAGGAGTTGTGGCGTGCTTGCTTGGAGCCGTGCGCAAGGCCGTGTGCCGGCGGCTAGGCAGGTCCAGAGCAGGCGTGGTATGAGGTCATGTGACTCGGCACTATATAAGGCGGTGTCGCGAGGCCTCGTGAGGGAACACAGAGCAGGAGGCTCCCTCGCGGTCATCCGCAAAAACTTTCTCCGCCCAGGCTGGCACGAGTGGGTTCGATGTGCTCGAACACGGTGAAGTGGAACACCGCCGTTGGGCGCGAGTAGAGAGAGAGGGGGCGGCAGCGAGTAGCTCTAACAAAACGCCTTAGAGTGATTATGTAAGTATGTGCAAATAAATGTGTATATACTCACTCGTGTATGTTACTTGGTGGCGTAGATCCCTGCCCACGACGTTACAGTGCCCGGAGGTGGAATGCGGGGGCGGCTTCTTCCTTGCACAGGAGCGCTTCTACGATGCATCCGACCTTCTCGAGTGCCGGCGGGGCGGCGTCTCGTGCCCACTCCCCGTGCTCTGCTGCCAAATTTTTAAAATTCCCCCCTCCAGTTAACTTGGAGAGGCGGGGATTTATTGAAAGGACGGATACAATCTTGCTGCAGCCGATTATGCTTCTACAGCAGAGGAAGGACCAATATTAAACAAACTACTTACATCTCGATTAAAAACTATTTACATTGCCACTTTGGGCGATGCTTTGTTAATTAAACATTTTTTATAAGTATTCAAGTTAAACATTCTCTATAATGTTCTTTCGTCATTTCCTTTTTTATTTTAAATAAATAGTGTAAATTGTGAAGTGCAGTCTGAGTATGAATGAGTGGGTGAATTTATTGTAAATGTACATTGAGAAGGCTGCCAAATGGCTACTAAGGCCATTTGGCGGCGGGTAAACTGGATTGGCCATGTTGACGACAAATAGGAAGCGAGCGGGTGCTATGGGACTGATAGAGAGTAAACAGAGCTATTTGTGCGCATGGGAAGGGTAGCAATGAAAATAGGAAGAAATTTTGAGGCAGATTATTACGTGAAAGAAGAAATATTGTGTTGAAGAGCGGCCTTAGAGGGAAAGAAGGAACAGCCAATCGGCGGCCGGGAAGGGCACACGTCATTGGTCGACCGTGGGGGCGTGTCCTCCGGCAAAAACGCCGAATTGTCGAGTAGAGAAGGCCCGTTTCCATGTGGCGCTGAGGCAAAGACCATCATCTCTGTTTAATGTGCCTTCTTGATATTTCCAGGGCCTCTTTAGTGGCCCGTGGTCAAGAAAAACTCAGGCCAGATGTCGAACTGAACCTGTTGAAAGGTCCCTTGTAAGTACGACTTCGAAATGTCTTGGCCTCTTTCAAAAATCAGGTGAAACTCTGACACGCGTCCTCGTCCGCCGATAATCAAATTCCGACTCGTCTCGGTGACTCTCAGAAACTCAAGTTTTAGTTTTAGTTTTAGTTTTAGTTAATGCCTTATTTTACGTGGCGAGACTCGGGCCATCAGGCCCGCTCTTCCGTCTGACCACGCGAATTTCGCTACGCTCCTTTCACCTAACGGAGAAAGAAGGTATTATCTCGGGCGACGAAACAGGCGATTTGAATTTAGCTCAGAGGCGTCATTTAGGCTTGAGGATCTTTTACATGCAAGTAAATCTACTAACAAGTGTCGTTCCACAAACGGCTGTTCACCGCGAAGCTTCCTCTTCCCTCTATCGTTAAGTATGGCGATTCCCCGCCCCTTTACTAATTTTAGCAGTAATTGTCGTTCATTCCAGCGCGACTGGCAATAGGTGTCCTTGTTGGCTTGTTGAGATGTAGGTCATCCCTTCGTCCTTCCTTCGCGACACTTGTTCGTTTCGTTCGCACGTGCGGCGTGCCTAATTCTCCCATGGGGGCGACTGGAGTCCTGAGATATCGCTGGTTCTTTGCATGAATCGATTTACTCCTCCAGGTCTGAGTACCGTCTCCCAGCTACGCCTTACCCAAATGATGCTACGCCTTGCCTTGCCTTGATTTTAACCCTGAATTCGTGCTATGACACATGAAATCTGTGATCACGCACACATTGCATTGTGGTCAAATAATATCGTTTTGCAGATGCAAATATTAATTAATTATGCAAATTATTTAATTAATAACGAAAATGATACATGTGTATAAAACAACATCATAGTATGCATGTTTCATTCAAAATCAAATTACCAGGTAGCAAAGTTAAATATTACTCTTATTACATATACTTTAAACAGAATTTCTCATAGGTATATATATCTTCGTAATGTGAAATGTTAAACGTAAAAATGAAAATGTACATTGTTATGAAAAAATCAGCTATATGTGAGAAAGTTTCATCCACAAAAGGGGTCAATGTATTTGTAACTTTTTCTGTTAATATTGTTCATGGTAATTTTTAGCTATACCAAATAAAGCATGTATCCATCCACAAAAAATGTTGTTTTATTTTTTAAAGAAAAAAATAAATACTAAAATTGCATTTTTGATTTCTAAAAACTAATAGATACACTAACAACAATTTTTTAACAGTAGAGATCTTCTCAATTTGTTTCTGGAAGCCTTAAAGTGCTTAATAATATTTTGTATGTTTACCCTTACTTGAATTCTTTTCCCAAAATCCTAGCGAATGGAGAAAATTAACACAAAATGTTTTTTACAGAAATTTCAAGCATGGAGAAAGGTACATATGACAGTACTTCCATGTGTTCAGAGATAAATGTTACAAAAAGGATTTTCTGAAGAAAACTTATTTACATACCAATCCCCAGTTAATTCATAATACATTTCATAAACTGTCTTCAATTTTCATAATGTAAATAACAGTAATATATTCAGCTGAGTTGTAAATAAAAAACGTACGTGATAGAGAAAAATATTGATTTTAATGTAAATTGCCCTTTTAATCATACTCAATGAAGTTCGTGTGAAAAAAATTATTTGTATATCCGTCATATATCCGTCATCGAAGAAATTTCTTTTCATTTAGCGTCCGAAGAGCACTTTCTGATTATCTTGACGCACAACGGTTACTTGAACCTCGAAACAGGCGTAATCAGCTCCTTCATACCTCAATGAAAAACGAACTATAAATTCTCCTAGCGGAAGTTGCTTAAACTTCTTGAAAGGAGGAATAATGGAATTAAATCCATTCATATAATTTGAACCCTGAAAAAGAAAGAACAGTCATTACTTAAGTTGATGAGCAACATTTCCTAATGCATTTACTTTGTTTTTACTTTCTCATAAAATTCGTAATACACAGAAAATTTTGAAAGGAGAGAAAATTACTGTTTTATATTAAAATGTCAGTTTTAGAATCCCTGCTACAGAAAAGTGCCATTCTTGGTTTTATTCGTAATACACTTGTATTTCATTCTCGTGTAATTAGTATATTCAAAATTTATCTTCGTGGCCGTAGTTTTACTTTCCCGCTACTGCTTAATGTGAACAACGCTAGCAGTTTGCACAAAATTTTATATTCACCGTTGGATTTGTCCGATGTGATGGCCCCTTGAATTTGAAATGATGTTTTGATGCTGGGAGTGCTTTAGAACAAGCCTCTGGGTCATTTAGAAAATTTTCAACAAAATGGCACCAAATATTTTGATTAGATTTTGATCTAAGTTAGCGTACAGGGCGCTTAAGAGAACAGCGCAGGTCTTATTTTCATTGATGTAACTTATTTTTTGAAAATTGCAAAAATTCAAAATTATTTCGGATTGTTACTACAGCCACAATTAATAATATAATTTATTACATTATAATTATTAATTTTAAATATATAATACATAATAATTATGTTTTCCTCAATGAAATGTGTTCATCAGACACATCTCGAAATAAGATCGTGTTCAATTTTTACTTTCCCGTATACGATATGTAGATACGTACATATGTACGTGTAGTGTAGGGAAAGTTATGTAATGCTGCGCGAAAAAACGGCGGATTTTCTGCAGAAAAACTCTTATTACAGGGCCCTGGTAACGAAAAAGTGGATAAATTCAATTGCTAAATTAAAAAAAAAACTCCTGACACGTGGTGCTGCCAGAATCCCTATTTTGTGGGTCCTTGATACCGAAAAAACAAATGAAAGCAAAACGTCTGTCCGTCCGTCTATTTGTGAACAACGCTAGCGACTAAACTGTTCAGCCGATTTTCTGCAAAATTGATACTCCACGATCGATCTGAATGGTCTCGTGGCCCCTTGAATTGCCCCTTTCTACAACTAAAATTGTGAAGACACGATTGTTTTTCTTAATGAAATATGCTCATCAAAAACAAACCTTCAAATAAGGTCATGTTCATTTTTTTTGAAAATATGAGTAGTTTTTCTATAATATCCTGACAAATATAATAGCCCGCTCGGAATTGACTGCGCTTAGTTTTCGTCGTTTAGTTATAACTACAATTTTAAAAATACAATTTTTTCCCAATTAAATGTATTTACCAAAACTACATCTTCAAATAAGGTCATACTTAATTGTTTCAATATACGAGTAGTTTTTCTATAATTCTCTGACAAACATAATAGCCCGCTGTAAATTTACTGGACTTCGGACAGCTGGACGCGTCGTAAATTAGAATTTGTTATTTTGTATATTATTTCTTTGTTTATTTTACATTCGATCTTTTGTTATACATTGACACATTAATCTTTAAAGAAATTATTTCTTTTCAAATATTAGAAATAAAAATTGCTAGCTCAGACAGACGGACGGACAGACGTTTTGGTTTCAATTGGTTTTTCGGTATCAAGGACCCACAAAATAGGGATTCGGGCTGCATCACGTGCTAGGATATTTTTTCTTAATTTAGCAACTGGATTTATCCAATTTTTCGTTACCAGGGCCCTGTAATAAGACTTTTTCTGCCGAAAATCTGACGTTTTTTCGCGCAGCATTACATAACTTTCTCTATACTATACGTACGTTTAGTATACGGGAAAGTAAAAATATATTTATAAATGGTTCTTAAGTGTGATTTTTAGGTTAGCTCTGAATTTTCGAAAATTGCAAAAGTTTGAAGTTTTTTCGGCCTCTTGCTACATCTACAAAATTGAAGATAGAGATTTTTCGTTCAAATAACATTTCTTTTCCATTCTGACTTCTTTCATCAATGTCATGTACAATTTTTTGAATGTTTTAGTTGTTGTCCCCCAATATTGCGTGCAATATGCTGAATTTTAAAAAATTACAAAAAATTTCTCAAAAACGGCTCCGAAATTTTTCTTGAAACTTGTCCTATGAGATAACACCAACGCCATAGTCCTCAATTCTTTTGTTTTTGTAAAAATTAGAACAAAGGAGTTTATTTTAACTTCTCTCACGTCGTTAATATTTACACTAGCGTCGATTTGTTCATATTATTATATTTATGAGTACATGTGCTTTAAATAATGTCAAGAGAAGTTTTTCGAAAACTCGGCTGTTTTCTGTGAAAACTAAGTAAAAATTCCCCATTTTCAGAGACGCTCAAACGTAATTTTGTTAAACAATTTTTCTTCAAACTTATTGACCGGATAGTGCTAATTGCACTGTTAAATATGACGTATACTTCATATTTGTGTTTTTTTTTTAAATTACACAAATTTTTTTTTTGTTGAAAGATTTCTTACACCGTTAATATGCACATTTTCATAAATTTTGCAAACACAGTTGTATTTGTGAGTTAATGTGCTTCAAATGACTTCCAAAGTAGTTTTTTAGAATCACAAAAGATTAGTGTGAAAATGAGCTTTAATTTTCGAATTTGCAGTGGCGCAGATATGCAGATTTCTTAAAAAAGGCTCCAAATTTTTCAAAGAAAAGTGTAATTTAAGCGGTTTTACTGTTCTTTAATATTCTTAAAATAATATTTTCCCTTCTACTATTAAGAAACCGAAAACTTCAAGAAAATGTCAAAAAATCTAGTTTGGTCGGCGATAGATGGCAGCTGGCAAGAATACGTGTCATGTCCGAATAGCCAGCCGACACCAGAGGAAATGGAAAACTAATTCTGAGAAGTCAGTGCCAAACTGTAGCACCACTAGTTTGTTATTGGGACACCGCATTGAATTTTTTCTGTCAAAAATCCACCGTTTTTTCGCGCAGCATTACATAACTTTCCCTGTACTTCGAATAGGAAAAGTAAAAATTTGAAGCTGAGTGTAAGAAAATGGCGTTTGAGCGTTTCTTAAAGTTTAGAATTTTAAAACATTTTTCTCAGAAAACGATTGAGGTATAGAAGAAATTGTACAGCGTATCCTATAAAGTACATTGTCTCGTAAATGCAATAATGTGAACAAATCACCGCTAATGCAAATACTTTTGATGTCAGAAACAGATGAATTAAATTTATTTTTTGTAATTGTTGAAAAGCAAAATAATAGAGCAATTTGTCAAGCCCACCGAATAAAACGTAAATTGCCCAAACAATTCTCCGACCCCCAATAATCTCCTTTCAAATTTCATTATAACACACAAAAAATAGATTGTTCTTGATGCGTGAGGTTTTTCGTCGTAACTCATTTCTATTTGTAATACTCAGTCAGTTCATCTTGTGCTGCCAAGGGCCTAACTGACCAAAAGGGCATGTAATTATTCAATAAAAAAATTGTCAAGCTCATCTCATAGAGTAAATTCAGCAGTATCCCTACCAAACGTTCAAGAAATACTACATTGGAACTATTTTTACGAAAATCTTTTTTTTTTTTGTAATATTTTAATATTGCATATATTGCAGGCAATAGTGCGTGAAAAGCAGTTGGAAAACCAAAGAATAGGAGTTTGTCTCTCAAGATATTGCAATGCTGTGCCGCGGCATTACAATGATTTCTCTGTGTTACTGAAATACTCGTAGTTCGCGGAAGGTGAAAAGTCCTACCCTGTGCTTGATATTCAAGAGCATCGAAACCAGGGTTGCCAGATCGTACCATAATTATGGAATCGTACCATAATTTTCATCCCCAAAAATAAATGTACCATAATACCATAATTGTACCATAGTTTTTTAAAGATAAAAAATGTGAAATGTTACTGATTTTATACTAATGGCGTATTCGGAAACTAATATTTTTCTCAGACAAAAATAATCTATCATTTATTCCCTAACAACACGACAAAGCAAACTCTCCCTAGGCGGCGAACCTAAAGGTAAGTACACATGTTGCGCTGTATCAAAGCACTTTTAAGAACACGCAATAACTGATTATGCTTTGAACACAATACAGGGAATAATTAAAAGTTATTTTTTCATCTAATAATATATTTGATTAGTGTAAAATATTATTATAGTGTAAAATCATATAAAGGCATATAAATCTACAAAATGTACCATAATTATACCATAATTTTGTACATTTCCATTGTACCATAATGTACCATAATTTTATGTCCCCCACTCCATAATTCTCGTTATTGCATCTGGCAACCCTGATCTAAACGTGAGAGAGAGACAGAAGGGTTCTTGGTCGCAATACACGATCAATTTATTGCAAGAAGAAATGACCCAAAATTATCATTGAATACTCCACAGTGCCTGCTGATGCGTGTCGTGTAATAAAATGCTCATCGAAGGAATTCGATCAAAAGATGAATCTTTGATGAATCTTTCATCAGAGAAAAGTAAACTTTTATTTGTTCCAGTGTGCAAATATGTCCAAATACAGTTAAATATTCTTTGGGAAGATTTTTTGTGACGAAATAAATCACGTTTTTTCCCCCGCAACTGTTTGGGACGGTTCCATTTTTAATCTGAGTTGAGTGTCCTTACATCTCCGTCTCTGTCGCTTCGTCTTTAAACAAGGACAGTGGCGCCGCTCCTGAAATACGACATTCTCAATTTGGTCGCGGTATACCCAGGCTTCAAATGCGTATTGCTTTGTGTTATCTGTTCTACAATTTTGTAGAATTGAATTGCGTTTAATCAACGTCACGGTTTTTCATTCTGAATCTCAAAGGTTGCAAGTGGCGTACTAGTTACATTTGTAGAATGTATTAGTTATCCACCATTTTTAATTGGCATAAATACGACGGTGCAAATAGACTATGAATGCACTGATTTGTATACGTGAATATTTCAATTTTTTGAAAGTACACAAGTTTCTGAATTGACTATAACTCTTGATAAACATTCTCTAGAGAGCACCAGAGGCTTAATTTCGTTGAAATCGGATACTCTGATTTTAAATAATAAGAATATGAAAATACAGTGGGGTACCAAATTATTATACTCACGACAGAAAATTCATAATTTTCATAATACATCCAAATATCTTGATTTTTATTATGTATTTTAATTTACCAAACCTTAGATATACAATATTTACGGCAAATATTCGAATATAGGTGCATTATAGGGAAAAGATTAGACAGTTGTATGTGGTTGCTAGGGAACCGGTAAACTTGGTGAGAGGGTTTCTGAAGGGGAAAAAAAATGAAAAGATTTTCGCTTGCGAGGAAGAAGGTATAGTCTCACTCACTCTCTTACGGGATCGCGACGCGAAAGATTGGTTGAGAAATAATTGCGTGTGACGCACAGTTTGGAACTTTAGAAATTTGAACTCTAACTTTCATAGCGAGGGAATGGTAGGACTTTAGTCACAAACTTTAATAAGTCGTGTGATTTTTTGGGTAAAAAAAAACAAGGGAAGACAGTAGTACGGATATATTAGAATCAGCGCCGTATAGATAGTTTAATGGAACTCGAGGCGAATAAGTTCGTGGGTAGGTGCACACCTGATGCACGAGATAGAAGTATTCACGACAGGGACTTTATTAGTGAATATCGGCGATAAGTATTAGACATTATAGTGGTAGCAAGACAGAAGAGCGGGCAACGCGGCGTCCAGAGGAGCGTCATCAGCAGATCTACGTGGCGACATCTGAGAAGTGAGCTCTTGTCTAATCAAGTGGTACCGTAACACTTGATTAGACATTCAGTAAAAGGTCATGACTAAAATAATTTATCGAAGAAAATCAGTGGAATAAATCAATCTATTACTGTTTTAATGAATATCAGATCACATGATTATTATGCAATCCTGCATAATCTGTAGCTAGTAATCTTTGCATAAACAATAACTTTCAGAGGTTTCTCGTCTGCCGTATGGCGGGCGTATTGAGTGGCTCATGCTGAAACTGGTAAGCAAATGGTAGATTATTGGCAAATTACGAACCCACTGTATAAATTATTAATTTATTGAGCTGGCTAGGGCAATCAAATTTCAGAATTAGAAAAAGAGATTTGTTAGAGTATATAAATGTTAGAAATTTTTAAAATGCATATTTCAACATTTCTTGATATATTTGTGTGATTCAACCCAACATTATTATTAAAATTCTGGGTTGGCAGCGCTGCGTAAACAAGTAGTGTGTTATTGTCTGCTGACAGCTCATAGTGTTCTTTTCTATTCTTGTAGTTTTTAAGCATTACTTGGAAATAATCTGGTAAGATAATAACAATTTCTGATTATTAAGATTTTATATTAGATGTTTATTAACATTTAAAACATTTTAATACTGTATTCCCCTGAAACATTATTGGGTGTTGTTCTCAAACGGATGCGATTCAGAAAATTCTTTCTGTAAAGCAGTGGACTTGACACCAAGAAATAAAGTAAGAATTTCAACATTCTTACAACATTCAAGTTGTGTCCAAAGTAAAATTGCTTCATTGGTAGAAATATCTCTCAGTCCAGTGTGAGAGATATTAGCAATAAGGTGAAACGAAATTTGATTTTGGGTACATTTTGCAAAGGGAAATGTGGTCGAAAACGTATTACATGTTCGAGAAATGATAAATTCGTCGTAGAAAAACGTACAAATCTAAAAAGGTGATAAAGAAAATGCTAGAGAATGGTGGCATTACAGTTTCTGTTCGCACGCATTCGAGACTGTTCAAGGAGATGGGAATTCATTGTCGTAGGCCACTGAGAAAACCAAAACTGACCCAGGAGATGATACAGAAGAGACTGAAATTGGTACAAAATCAGAGACATTGGCACGAAGATGAGTGAAACAAGGTTTCTGTTGCTTTTTCTTTGCATATTTTACAACTCTTTTTTCTCACATTTTTTAATATTAATACATTCCTTTTCTCTTGACTAAGTTTGCTTCTCAGACGAAACGATGATTCAGATACTCGTACACAAAACTGAATTTGTTCCACACGAGAGAATGAAAAGTACAACGCAGATTGTGTTGTAGAAAGGGTGAATCATCCTTTTTCCGTTATAATTTGGTTTGCAATAAACAGCAAAGGTAATGGAGTCTTTACATTGTTGATGGTACTACGGGCCAAGATCAATACAAATTGGTTTTGCAAAAGACACTTTTACGGCAAGTGAAAGACTTGTCTCCTGATTATGATTTTATATTTATGCATGACTTTTATCCGTGACACAAAGCAAAATCTGTCACGAAGTTGCTAAATGAGACAGGAATTAAAGTTTTGGATTGACCTGGCAACTCCCCAGATATGAATCCGATCGAGAACGTGTGGCCAATTCTGAAGTCTGAAATTTCTAGAGCAAAGGTGGTTAAAAGTAAAACAATGTTGCTTGAAAACGTGGCATAACATCACACGCATACAAGAAATCAGCAAGAAGTGCATAGCAGGCATGCCAAGACGAATTCAGGCTTTGTTGAAGGCTAAAGGCGGTTTTACCAAATATTGACCCATTATGCTGAAATGTAATTAACAATCCTTAAAGAGCAAATTAATAGCAATTACACTCATTTTATCATATATATGCGTTCAATAATCATTAAATATACAAATTAATGCTGTGTACTTCAACTAACTTGTTTATTATTTTAGATATAACAAAATATATAGCATTTTTGAAGTCAGTATAATAATTTGGCACCCCACTGTAAAATTAAAAATTTTCATCATGCTTACCCCTGGGATGGGACATGTATATTTGTCTATACCAAAACTTTTTAGCAAATTTTCCAAGGCTTCAGGTATAGTTCTTTCCATTCCTGAACAGAAACTATTGTCTTTTATGACATATATCCTTGCCCAAGTAGTAGTGGACCATCTCCACATTGATGCGGTTACCTGTAATTTTACATATAAACTTTACTTTCTAAATTGTATTTACCGAGCGCAGTGGCTCAATGCGTAGCATGCTGGAGGTCCGGTTTCGATCCTCGGGGTGGCCATCTTGACCGGGGTTTTTCGTGGTGTCCCTTGGTCATAAGGAGATAGTTTAAAAATCCCACGAACACCTCCCACCTACCATCATCCTAATATTTTCACTCCTCATCATCGCCTCCTCTCTTCAATATTTTTTCTGAATAATTTAATAATAATATAGTTATATTTATAATATAATATATAGTATATTAATAATACTATTTAATAATAATAGCAATAATAATAATAATAATAATAATAATTCACAGCGGGGATAAAGTTTCTCGCATCCGTATCACACGTGTCCCTGGGTAGCGCTAAATGACGAACAGTAATTGGCCCATTGTGAACGCTGAGGAAAATTGTGCGTCTAAACTGGTCAGCTCGTCACCAAATGCCTGACATGGCAAGGGTGGGTGTTGGAAAAGAATCAACAATGCATTTTGCATCGTAGTGTTCTCAAAAGTACGTGAATCTGCTTGGCTAATAATATTAATACTGTAATTAGAATGTAAGCAATTGACATCAAAATAATTACAGAAATTTTGACCGTGAGTTGCCTTGCACCGTAACATAACAGTTCTTCGTTTTTTTATTCAATACGCAGTAAATTTCTTCAGAGATTAGATGATATTAAATGGTATGTAACTACACCCTGGAACTTCATGCGCTATTAAGGTAAAAATATGCATGCAGCCACGCACTTACAACTGGCAATATTTGCACGTAAAGTAGAAAATATGTATGCATAAAACTAAGAATAAGGATTAAGCAAAAAGAGTTTGCAATAGTTAATATTTTTTCTCGATAATCAAGTTACCCCTAGTACAGAAAACATAATAATAAAGTTAGTTTTATACGGTTTGGAGAGTTCCGTTTCCTTAATGGTCGAGATTGAGATTCTTTGACGAGATGGTAGTCGTGGCTAAAAATTTCAATCGAGAACGTGATAGAAACGGGAACTTTACATATGAAATATAAACATATTTTCTAAAACTGCATAAAAATATAATACAAAAATTTTGTAAACTCTTATTGGAAAAAGAATCCTGATACCCAGACAATACAGAAATGAATTTCATAGGACCATTATTAGAAAAGAGTATTCTAAACCCATGCCAAATATTTATCAAGTGCTTTAAGTAGATGTTTTCGCCCCGAGGGTGACTTCAAAACTGATGGCCTCTGATCCAAAGAGCTGCAATTCGCCTGTGGGGCAAAACCCTAGTCACGCTCATTATGAATACAAAACTTCACGGTTTACTAGTTCGTTTCAGGGCAAAATGAGAATTCCAGACATATTATAATTCTTGCGTCCAAGGTGAAAAGACGCATTGTAATGGCCATTTGTCAATATGACGTCAGTTAAAAAACACAGAGTGTATATCTAACCACTATTGCAAAATCGTTATTGATTTGTTTGTACAAAATGAAAGGAAATTGTGAAATTCCTGCGGAAACTCTCGCTAAAGCTGACAAAATTATGGACAGTGGTTTTCATGAAAATCTTGAAAAATGCGAGTATCGTATATGGAAGGCATCTCGGAGTGCAGTAATCTAAGCAACGGGCCATGGGCTGCATGCAGATCTTTCCTTTACCTTCATTGTCTTATTCTCACCCCTTACTTTCACACTTACTTGTATTACACTACCACAAAAAATACGGTACAACTAATGCATTGGAGTGTAAGTTTATTTATTAATGAAATTTTATTTACTTACCTCCATATTGTGACCTATTTCGGTTGTAGTATTCCAAAAACCATAAAATTTCACGGAATCATCTTGACCTTTTTTAGGTTCCACATATATATTCAGGTTGTTAACGGCTACATCTTTACATTGGTAGATCTTGTGCACCTCAATGTACTTGTATGAACCCTGAACATAAAATAGATTACCTAAGGATTTTTGAAATAGTTTGAAATAAGTTTACATTCAGCACTATTATGAAATTCAGAACAAAAATACCTTGTTATACCTTGACGGTTCTCTGAATCCTTCACAGCTGCGGATCCTATTCCTAGATTACGTAGTAGTAAAAAAACTTATTGTAATAATGCAGCGAAAAGTCTCGTGCTTCGGAAGGAAAAAGCACTCGTAAATTGCTTTCTCGAAATATAGTTAAGTTTGCGCAAAAATATGGCTACTGTTCTCTTTATTAATATCAATGTAGTAATTTCAAACATTTCAGAAGTTCAAATTGTTTCTGAATTTTGTTTCTACACCTATTAGTAGATTCGGAATAATTTCAAATTAACTTGGTTAGGTACTTGTATTTCCTTTGGTCTCGGCTAATATATCGGTCATTCCACGTGCAACCGGACAGAAAAAAAAGTGAAGTGTTTCAAATTCTCTAATATTTTTTTACACCATCTATTATGAAAAGTAAGAGACACGTATTTTTTTGTTTAGCCCAGAATAAATTATTTTTGAAGTTGCAATTATTGAAAAATATTAATTTTTCTCCAATGTCGAGATGTTTAATAGTTTTTAACTCCAAATGTATTGCTTGTAAACACTTAAACTTGATTTCAAATTAAAGCTAAAGAAGCAATGTTTCAACAAGTATTGATAAATAATTGCATATTTTAATATTGTGTTTTTTAAAATGTTTAGAATTTTTAAAATGAGTTTTTTAAGATGATCCCCGTGAGTTTTTGTTTTAAACTCGACAGAAATAAATTCTTTAGACTTTCATCTCCATCTCTGCAAATTTTCAAAATGGCTTCTGTTTTAGGACTCACGTAAAAAAATAATATTCAACGGAGCGCCGAGCATTTTCTCGACCGCCGCTGCGCGCCGCCTCTGCCATACCGCTTTGTCAATGCTCCCAGTGTCTTCCTCCACTGGACCTGCAGTCTTGCGCAACACTGCCCACGCCCTTTCATCGATGTCAGCAGGTCGTTTACCACCCAAGGCAATGGCAGGAAGTCGACCAAGCAATACAAACATTGGGATCAGTTTACATCCAAGAGTGTGTGACACAGTGCAAATAATATCCTCGTTTGTGACGCGTGTGTGAGTGCCCATGCGCTTCTTTCTTTCTAGGAGAGTGAGAAAAAATAATTGAAGATGGCAGGTACAATGAAGATACGCTTAAATTCATGTTTCAATCCTTTCAATCTAGAAAAATATGGTAGAACTGAATGTAAAAATTGAAGACATGTAATACGAATTATCCTTCAAAAGTTGGGCACACAATACTTACAAATTACGCCGAACTTGAAAATTTGTGACATACAGATGAAGAACTTCAAAATGGTTTATGAAATGAAAGTCAAACTTCTAAAGGTACCATTGAAACATTTTCCAGCAAACCTGGTACAAGTCAACAGAATAGAAATTCAGAAGAAGTCAATAATTCGTAATTGAACATTGAAATCAGAGATAATGGTGATCCATCTCCTAGTGAAGCAGAAGCTGCGCCAGCCAAGAATGTAAAATTAACACATCTGAAAGAAAGTTTAATAATATTGATGTTAGGTGAAACATCTATTGGGAAAAACGAAACAGTCAAAAATCCTCGTCGAAAAGTGGAAAAAATAAGACGAACCTTAGAGAAAGGAATATTTGGTATAGAAGAGGTAGAAGAAGAACAAGAAAATTAATACATCATAGAAGAATTGAAAAAAGATACGAAACTACTGATATAAATAAAAGTTTTAACGATTTTCAAAGATTGGTCTTTTCCTAAAGTTAAAAAACATTTCGATGCATCTACTCACATGATAATTGTTGCAAAACAACTAGCAACAAAGGAATATTGTCAACTCCACATGTGAAATCCAGAAGAGCTATCGTCGCTTCTGTACACCAAGTGTTGTGGCTTTTTATTCTTCAGATGACGTTAACCGTATCATAAATGAATAAAGGACAAAAATAATTTTATTTCAGTGAGAGAGAATCGGGGATAGATTCACAAACAAAAGAGGATTATACTGAGCAACATGAAAGAAATCTACCGACATTTTAAAGAAAAGTCTCCGCATCTATGGATCAGATTTTCAAAGTTCGCTGAATTAAGACTGAGACTGCATTTTACCAGGAGCTAACGGTACACATTCAGTATGTGTTTGTGTAATTCACGAAAACGTACGAGTGAAGTTAATATTTGACGGAGGTAGTCTCGCAAAGTTAACAGATCATGTTAATGCATTGAAGGATTGTCGGTACTACCTAACAAGAGTTATTTTTGACTTTCCAAGAGCTGACTGTTACTTTAAAAAGTGTGACAAATGTCCTGGACGAGAACGACTTAAAATGTTGCAGGAAACGTTTGAAGAGAGGATGATTGACAGAGTAACGTATCGGCAGTGGATTCACGTTGAACGATTCAAGTACATCATGATCCGATTACGATTCCCAAGAAGCTCTATGACTGGGCGCAAAAACATACAAAACATAGTGTTTTTCTTCTTCACCAATGACGATGATGAAGAAGAAAGAATTCACTTAAAAGTCGTAGAAATGCAGCAAAATGGCTACGTGGTACACGTTAGTTACATTCCTTTGTTTCTATTTGCGAAGATCAATAAATAATTAAATCATGTTCCTTGAAAGAAAGTTCACATATTATCCAAGTTATATAAAGAAAAACTTAAAAAGACGTAAATCTGATACAAGTTAATATTTTATACGTTTTGGAATATTAACAAGAACTTTGAAACTCATTGCTCAGTGAACATTTCCACTTATCTTCCTGTTGTGAAGCTTGTTCCCCCCAGCGTTTCATTCCATGGCGGCACATACAACGACGGGCGCATGAGGTTCTCGCGGCGCTGCAAATGAGGTAAGATTTAAATAATTCTCAAAAAGTTATTTTAACGGAAGCCAGTTTGAATCTTTAGAAGAAAGTATGATCTTTCTTTTCATTTTTTTTCAGATTTTTAATTCATGGTAAAATTAATAATTTTATAAATTAAAATATATAAACAAATAATTAACATTAAAAAATAAAATTTTATAAACAATAAGATAAATTTCATGAAAGGTACAGATATAAGGTTTGATTTAAGAGGAACTCAAAACCGAGATTTTAAAATGATTTTGAGATACAAAATATTATACATGTCAGTGCGTATGAAGTTACGGAAAATTAAAAAAAATAAAATGACAAAAATATAAATATTTGAGTAAAACTAAAAAATACGTGTTGTATATTTTGTTTTCATGAACCTGTAAAAAAATAATCAGAAAGATATGAGACATCGAGGTCAATTTTCCTTCAAATTCGTCCGATTTGGCGTGGAATGACCCATATCGAACTTGCCAAGGACACATGCCAGCTGCTATCTATCGCCGACCAAAGTAAATTATTTTGACATTTCCTTAATTTTTCGCTTTCCTAATTCTAGAACGGAAATATTATTTTAAAAATATGAAGAAACAGTAAACCCTCCTAAATGGCAATTTTTTAAAATTTGCTGCTTTTACGAAAATTGCGTATAAGCGCTGCTGTAAATTCGAAATTTGAAGCTGTCACAAAAAACTTTTTGAGTTTCCAAAAACTTCATTAGAAGTCATCCGAAGAACTTTAACTTACAAATACAATAGTGTTTACTAATTTGTGGAAATATGCATATTAACAGACTGACGGATCCTTCAAAAAAATTACATTTTTGTAAATGTTGAAAAGACGAAAAGATACCCCTTACGTTGTATTAAAGAGTGTAATTAGCTCTATCCGTCCAAAAAATTTGAAGAAAAAATTTGGAACTATTTTTGAGAAAATGTTTTTGAAAATATGCAAATTTGAGCTACTTTTCACAGAAAACGGTTGAGTATTCCAGAAACTTAACCTGAGATTATTTAAACCGCATAAATGTAATAATGTAAACAAATCGCCACTATTGTAAATAAAAACGACGTGAGAGACCAGTGAAAAAATATCATTTTTGTAATTTTCTCCAAACAAAAGAAGAGCAATATGGAGTTTAGATCACCTCCTAGGGAGAGTGCATTAGGCACTATCCCTAACAAAGATTTAAAGAAAATATTGGGAGCCGTTCTTGACAAAATCTAGCTTTTGTAATTTTTTTAAATTGCACAGATTTCACGCAATATTGCCTTAAAACTACTAAAAGTTTCCAAAAAAATATACATGACCGTAAAGAGAGAACGCCCCTTGGAAAACAAATTTTTTTGAAGGAAAAAAATTGTCTTTAATTTTATATTTGTAGAAAGACCGTGATAAACTACAAACTTTTGCAAAATTTGAAAATTCAGAGTTAACCGTGAAATTAGGAGCTATGCCGCCATTGTAAGTGTATTGTGCTCTATTCTTACAAGAAATTTAAACAAAAATTTGGAACCGTTTTTGAAAAATAATTGAAAATGTCCGGGACCTACCCTAAAGTACCTCTAAATTTTAAAGAAAGTTTTTCAAAATCTCCTCGCCTGCGGTGAAACCAGATCGACCGGGGAATATCCATTTTGGAAGAAATCGTACTTGTGGTTGAGGCGCTAGTGTTTACACAGTGACAGTCGGACGTATAGACAGATGGACGGACTGACGGGCGGACTTTTTTATTTCAATTGCTTTTTCGGTTATTTCTTTTTCGGACGCACAAATGAGGGATTCCGGCTACACCACAATTTTTTTCTTCACTTAACAACTGGAGGTATCCACTTTTTTGGTATTACTGCCGAGCAATTAATTTTTTCTGCCAAAAATTCGCCGTTTTTTCGCGCAGCATTACATAACTTTCTCTTGGCACATGGGCAGCAATAAATTCTTCAAATTTGGCGCTGTTCCGGGAAATCAGTTAATAAAAATCATTGGCCTTAATTACCAGTTCAGAATTTACTATGACAAATTAAATAGTATTTTATTATTGGACTTACCATCAAGTAATTGTGTCATTTATCTCTATTCAAAAAAAATTATTCACATATCTCATTTTCATTTCTTGCTTCTCACCCTTCTTGAAAAAAAATTGCATGTTATTATCATTATTATTATTATCATTATTATTATTACCGATTTTTCACACTTTCTCTGCTTTAGCAGGGAAAACTATCACCTGTCCAATTGATGTTATAGGACCAGGCTCGGACTGCGCAGGAAGGAAATTCATCCTGACCTATATGAATGTCACTCATTTAAAAATTTTCTAACAATATGACATGTTTGAAGGAGGGTGGATTTCTGGGCTTCGTCAAAGATATTTTTGATATCTAATTTCTCCAGATTTCTTTAAAGTTCCTGGTGACAACTCCTTCAGCTGATATAACAATGGGGAAATGGGAGACCTCGTGCAACTTCCAAATGTATTTTAATTCAATTGCAAAGTTCTCATATTTTCTTAACTTTTCTGCTTCGGACTTCCGCAAGTTGCGAGTCAAAGGGATTGCGACATCGATTATAGAAGCTGTTTTCTTTTCTTTGTCTATTATGAGGATATCAGGGCGGTTATGATCAACTGTTTTATCCGTCATAATAGGCCGATCACAGTATAAGACGTGCGTTTTCGTCTCGAGCACAGCATCTGGTTCATACTTGTAATATGCTGGAGCATTATTCCCCAACACTCCAAGTTTCATTCCTACTTCTCGGTGAATGAGTTTTGCCACTTGATTATGTCTACCTAAATAGGCGCTCTCTGACAAAGTACTGCACCCAACCATTATGTGTTCAATAGACTCTCCATTGTTACCACATCTTCTACATTTATCGATATCATTTGTTTTTAAAATATGTTTTCATAGTTTTTAGTTATTATTACTCCTGAATTGCTGCTACAAAACCTTCATTTTCCGGGTACAAGAAACCGTTGCTCAACCACTTCAAGGACGCAGATTTGTCAATCATAGGGTCCAACAGAGAGTTCGGAAATTTACCATGAAGTGTCATTTGTTGCCAATTTTGTATTTCCTCCTTTAGAGTTGGTACAGTAGTATTCGTGTCTTGGGTGCTTAAATTAAGTGGTATGTATCCATTGTCAGCACTCACCACCTTCTGCATGAGGGAATCCTGAGACCTAAATATAGCGTCTCTCATTTTTTGTTCTTGGGTTCTGCAGAGTTTAAAAATATTGAGTAAGCCTCTACCACCTCTAGGTAAATACAAACGGATTATTATTATTATTATTATTATTATTATTATTATTATTATTATTTGATTCAGCTCCAATCTACCATCTCGAAAATTATTAGGACAGGAATAACTGATAAAAAATGTGTACAAGTTTATATTCCATAATTTTATTTTATTTTTTCTTCTAACACAAAATAAAAATTGGTGTTCAAAAACTACGTTTCTCGCCCACACCCTGCATGGTACGTACGATCCTGTTTTCTGCCACATCTAGCACACATAATATTTGCATTACATTATATTTTGAAATAATTTATACAATTTCTATTCATAGTTCATTTTATATTTCATGTAATTGCTTCACTATAGAAAAATCTTTAGATTCTGACAACATATTTTCTTTATATTAGAAGGTATCTACCTCACCAGCGATCTTCTTAATAATGGATTGTAATATATTAAATGAGAATGCAATTGATCATGTCACACTATCTTTAGATGTTAAGGAAACTATTGGATATGAGAACATAACTAATTGTATTTGCCAAAAAAAATTATACATACAAATGTATGGCCTATAAATGTGTGCATATAAAAGTGAGGACGAATGCTGTTTTATAATAAGTCCTCTCTTCATTTGATGATGAAATCTTGATCACGTTTTTCGTCTAGTTTCCCAGATCCTTCGGGCGGATACTGAGATAGCTCCTTATTTTGCTTCTGGACATAAATGTAACTTTTGAAAAATAATCTGTGCACGTCTTTAAAATTCAATGGGAAATATAGTTGTTCGAATTATCTTCTCCATATTGTATAATGAAAAAATAATAAAGATTTAAATAAAAGAAAAACTAAGAATTTCTTTTTGTTTCGTAACTAAAAGATATAAAGCATAGTTCTTTGGTTTGGACTCAGTAATATGTGTATGCCTTAGGGTCTGTCATCGTTATGCTACGAAAATCAAAATGAAAATACAAAAGAAAATTGTTTGAATGGTGTATTGGCCAAAACAAGTTTTTTTTGAAAAGCCGCGTCTTCATAAACTGTCGTATGAATATCTCAGAAGTTTCGCAAGAGGTAATACGAGTCCCTTGACATCAAAAGTTGTGACTTATTGCACCGTGAAAACGCAACTTAATGTTTTGGAAAACTTCTAACACCTGCAATTATTACTGAAAGTATAGTGATGCATAATTTTTATCAACATTCTTTAATTTACGAAGAAGTTTTGGCAAAATGATATTTACGCAGCGATCTACACACCAGTCGATAAATACTCATATAAATCATCAAACGTTTAGTTTTTCTTAATGTTTCCCTACAATTCATCAATATAGCATTGATTAGTGGGCGTTCATAAAATGTAGTTCAAACATGTCGAATAAATCTATCTATTCTAGTAGTTTTCTGCTGCAAGTGATAGAACTATTAATTTATGACACGTGTTTCCTAAGTTGTTTTTGTGAATTTAATTGACATGTTGAGCTCTCCTTAACTTACCATGAAGATGGCCAGTGATGTAGGCAGTACTGCGACGACAGCTAATAACACTAATATTAGATGCATCTCTGTGAAAGTAGCAAACAGAACTTTGTAGCGATATATAACATGGAAAGCATTTTTGTTTGCGAGGGCATCACATTGCGTTCACTGGGAGCGAGTATTCGTTAAATAAAAGATACATATCAATGTACCTAAACTGTGTCCTCATAGTTATGTTAAATTTTTGAACTTACATTAGATATCTGATGGATGTTTGTTTCAACATGACGTTACAGAAATGCCGCTCAGATTAAATAAGCATGTTTCTTTGTGTCCTTTCATTTCACAACTTTTCGGTTCCTGAAACTCTGTTTTATTTTATATAGCTACAAAAACCCTGCTCTTGTTTCCTTTTGTGCATATTTTAGAGGTCATAAATGGTCCGGCGCAACGTTCTCGACTCCAAAAATGGAATGAAATCAGATTCGTAACAAACACTAACGGAATGTGCTGCATGCCAAACCTTTTCGCCTCTTACCGTTTGTCACTACTAAAGGGCTGTTCACTCCGCAGCCGATTGTGGGCTTTGGGTCCCCAAAAGCCGGAGATCACCGGCTGGACACGCGGTCGGTTAGTAACACCAGCCACGGTGTAAGATATATAGGTGTGTCAACTAGCCGCCTTTTGGACAAATTTTTTGAAGCCAGTTTGAGGCTAGTTCCTCATTTATCCATACGGTGCGCACGATCGAGTTGGGCATTCATGATGACGTCTCGCGATTTAGTGGCTTCCACCCGAGAGTATGGTTTCCACAATGCAGCATTTTTGTTATAATCGTAGAAACCGTAATGTAAATGTATTAAAGTCTTTTAAGACGTATTATAATATTTGTCGGAGGTGTAATTTTTTTTAATGTACCACAGTATGAGGATTTGTATTTTAAAGCAGGAGGTGATGTTATTCTAGAGAAAAAATAATAAACACATTACTAGGAAATTTGCTAGGAACAGCTTCCGGTTTAAGCTTTTTGCATGTGAATTCTGACAACTTTGAAATAATTTAGTATTACAAAATATTCAATTATATTCTTTGATTATACATTTTAACTCTCGGGCAATTTTGAATGTTTTTTCTAATTGACATTAAAAAGTTTACTTTTCTTTGTACATTCCTCAATATTGATTGTGTATGATTTTACAAATTATTTACATTATTTTACAATTAACTCATTAACAGTATATGATAAATTCTTGAAATGTTACTTACAGCATTTTGCATAACAATTATCTCTTCACTTTTGAAATGTTTTTCACAAACATAATCGTCTTGTCTCAATTTTCTTTTCTTCTGGGGAACAATTTCAACCCATTTCTGTCGTAAATCTTCTCGCTTCGGAACACGAAATAAAGTTGTTTCCTGCGAATGACATTTTTCACTGTTGCTATCACAGTGTTTTATAAAACACCTTCTACCCATTTTTTAAACTATTCACTCCAGCCGGCTAGAAACTCCACCGCGAATTGACTATTAACTGCGTTGAAACCAATGGTTACAAAGCTATTACATGGATCACCGTCTTGTCCCAAAAAAATGCCCAAGTCGTTCGCAGCGCTTCTCTAGCGAGAACTGTGAGAACTAGCCTCACATTAGCTTGAGTTTTAGACCGGGAGTGAACACATCTATATCTCTTACACCGTGCACCAGCGGACTCCATTGCGGTGAACTGCGAGTCGCGAGACTCGCCGCCTTCTCGGAGTCAAAATCAGGTGCAACGTTCGTAGGAAAAGGAACGAGTGGTGCTACAGAAAAGCACAGACTTTTCCGTATTAGTTTTCTGTTTCGTTTGGTCTCCGCTAGCTATTCGGACTTGCCAATACTCTTGACAGCTGCCATCCATCGCTGCCAAAACTACATTTGTTTACTTTTTCGTTTCCTAAAAGTACAACAAAAATATTATTTTAATAATATTAAAAAAAACTGTTAAATTTTGTGCTAACAGGAAAATTTCGTTGAAAAACTTAGAGCCGTTTTCAAGAAGATGGCGTTCAAGTGGCACCGTAAATGCGAAATTTGAAGCTCGTTTTCATAGAAATTTTTTGAGTTTTCTAAAAACTTCATTGGAAGTCATTTGAAGCACTTACAATCATAAATTCAATGGTGTTTACAAATTGCTAAAATGTGCATTTTAATCGAGAGAACTTTCAAAAAAATTACATTTTTGGAATTTTTTAAAAATAAACAAAAAATCCAAAAATCAACTTTATGCCATATTAAAGAGTACAATTAGCACTATCCATTCGAAAAGGTTGAACAAAAAAATTGTGTCTATTTTTGAAATTATGGCGTTTGAGCTTTTCTGAAAATACGGAAATTTGAGCTCGTTTTTACAGAAAAATAATCAATTTTCGAAAAACTCTATTTCGCATTATTTAAAGAACATGCACTCATTAATATAATGAAATGAACACATCGTCACTAATGTAAATATTAATGACGTGAGAGACAAGAAAAAAATAACATTTTTGTAATATTTGGAAAAAACAAAGAATAGAGCATAATGTTGTTAATGTCATCTCATAGATGACATTTAGCACTAACCCTACCAAAAGTTTAAAGATGAAATTTGAAGCAGGTTTTTAGAAAATCTTGTTTTTGTAATTTTTACTTCCCCGTATACTATACATACGTACGTATAGTGTAGGACGTATAGTATAGGGAAAGTTATATAATGCTGGGCGAAAAAACCGCAAATTTTCGGCCGAAAACTTTTATTACAGGGCCCTGATAAAGTGGATAAATCCAATTGCTAAATTAAGAAAAAAAGTCTCCTAACACGTGGTGAAGTCACAATCTTTATTTTGCTTTGTTTTTTGGTCCTTGATACCGAAAAACCAATTGAAAGCAAAAAGTCTGTCCGTTCATCCATCTGTCTGTCTGTGAACAAAGCTAGCGCCTAAACCGTTCAGCTGATTTGCTCCAAAATTGATACTCACTGATCGATTTGAATGATCTCGCGGCCTCTTCAATTTGAAACCGATCTTTAAGTTTGGAGGGTACTTTATATGAAGCCCGTGGGACATTTTCAAAATTTTCACAAAAATAACGTCAACAATTTTGACTTAAATTTTATTGTTGGATAATCGGAAGGTCATATAAGAGAATGTCGTAGGTTTCAAGTCGGTTGAAAACTCTGAATTTTCGAAAATTGCAAAAGTTTGAATTTTTGTCGGCGTCATCCTCTAACTACAAAATTGCAGATTGAGATTTTTCCTCCAAATAAAATTTCTTCTCCAAAGTAAGAAATTTCATTAAGGTCATGTACATTTTTTTGAAAATTTAAGTAGGTTTTGCACAATATTGCATGATTTATTTGCAATTTTAAAAAATTACAAAAAAGAAGATTTTCTCAAAAACGGCTCAAACTTTTTTCTTTAACCTTTCGGTGGAAATAGTACTAAATGTACTCTGTGAGATGACATCAACTCCGTATTCCTCTATTCTTTTGTTTTTTGAAAAATTTTAAAAATGTTATTTGTTTGACTTGCCTCTCACGTCGTTAATATTTTCATTAGTGTTGATTTGTTGACATTATTATATTAATGAGTACATTAGCTTTAAATAATGTCAAGTAAAGTTTCTTGAGAACTCAACCGTTTTCTGTGAAAACTAGCTCAACATTCCGCATTTTCAGAAACGCTCAAACGCCATTTTCTCATAAATAGTTCCATTTTTTTCTTAAAAATTTTGGAGCGGATAGTATTAATTGCACTCTTGAATGTGACGTAAAGTTCATTTTGGGATATTTTTTGTTTTTTCAAAAATTACACAAATGTATTCTTTTTGAAAGGTTTCTCAAATCTTTAATATGAACTTTACCAGCAATTTGTAAACATTATTACATTTTTAAATGTAAGTGCTTCAAATTAAGTTTCTTGAAAACTCAAAAATTTTCTGTGAAGAACAGCTTCAAATTTCGCATTGTTAGTAGCGCTTAATTGCCGCTTAAACGCCATTTACGTAAAAATGGCTACCAATTTTTAAAGAAAATTGCCATTTAGGATAAGGTTTTTATGTTCTGTAATATTTTAAAATTAATATTTCCGTTCCACCATTAGGAAACCAAAACATTAGGAAAATGTCAAAAAAAATGTAGTTTGGACGGAGATGGATGGCAGCTGGATTTCTCGATACTAATCAAAATTACGGCTTCAAATAAGATCACGCTTAATTTGTTGAAAATACGAGTAGTTTTTCTATAATTTCGTGATAAACGTAATAGCCCGCTGCAAATTTACTGAGTTTCAGACAGCCGGACGCATCGTAAATTAGAATTTCCAATTTTGCATATTATTTCTTTGTTCGTTTTTACATTCGATCTTTCGTTATACATTTACACATTAATCTGTAAAGAAATTATTTCTTTTCAAATATGGGAAATAAAAATTTCTAGCTCTTTAAGGGAGTATCGACAATGCAGGAACTAAACAATTGAATTCCGTTCCGCTGTTGCGAATGTCTGTGAATTACTTGTCATTGTTGTGACTTGAAATGTAGAAAGACTTCAGCCTTCTTTTTCCAATACAAGTTTACCAAAATGTTTGTATTATATTTTTATGCAGTTGTGAAATTCACATAGTTTTGACAACACTGCAATAAAATTAGTGAGTTACTCGCACTATGTAAGTTATATAGGTGTGTTCATTCCCTGTCTAAAACTGAACATGTGAGGCTCGTTCTCACAGTTCTCGCATATGAGTGCTGCGATCTTTGGGTCTGATTTGTGCAAGGTCATGATTGATCATGTAATGTGTAACAACCACAGTTTCAGATGTCGTCTTAAGATGTATATCTTACACCGCGACCCAAACTGATCGTGCGCACCGTACGGACAAGCGAGGAACTAGCCTCAAACTGGCTTCAAAAAATTTGTCCCAATGGCGACTAGTTAACACACCTATATATCTTATACCGTCTATGTCAATACTAGTTCAGCTGATGTCCAGCTCATTTTCTCCAAAATTGATAGTACCCAATTGTTCTGACTGATGTCGCGGCTCTTTTAATTTGAAAGCTATATTTTAATTTTCGGGATACTTCACATTAAACATGTAACAAATTTTCAGAATTTGAAAAACTGATTCGAAAATTATTGATTCAATTTCATGGCAGATAGAGTAAACGACGCTTAGGAGAACGATGCTCTGCTTTTCGTTGAAATCCCTACTTTTAAGAAACTAGAATGTAATTCCATTTTTTTACGTCTATGTTCAACAATAATTTTAACGACAGATTATTTTTTCTTAAAAAAATCAGTTATTTAAAGACAGAACTTGAAATAACATTACGTAATTTTGCGTAATTTAAAAAAATATGGACAATTTCTAATTTTTTAAAGAATTTTTCTCAAAAAGGGAACCACTTTTTTATTTCAATTCAAAAATTCAATTTTTTCGGAATCTTTCTTCAACTACAGTTCTGGAGATATATTTTTCTTTCTCGCCCTTACAAATGTATGTTGTGAGAGGAGAAAGTCATGTGATCGTGCAGCGGAAAACGGCGAATTTTCGTCAGAAAAACTCTTATCGCCGGTTCCTGTTTTCCTAATGAAATTTGTTCATCGAGAACAGAATATGAAATTAATTCACGTTCACTGTCGGAGATGACATGTAGCAGTGGACTGAGAATTCGTTTGGGCGTTATTCATTGCATGTCGGCCAATCCGTCATTCCTCTGAAAATGTCACTTACCTTGGAGGCCCACCAATTGATTTCATTGGGCGAGATATTTGTCTCGCATTTTCCTGAAAATTGATTATTCAGATTCTGTCACCATCACTCAGAAATTAGCAACACATGTGAAATTTATACTGTGACCAACCTTAGTGTGGTCACACTTGGCAATTTAAATCCCCGCGCGACCGCCGCCTGGTTGGAAACCACTGCGCCCGTAGCCCGTAGGGCAGAGAATAATATTGAAATAGAGATTCCGTGAAATTATGATGGTAGCTTGCAGTAGGCATGGCACATGGCAGAAAGTTACTAGAACCGTAAGCAGTAGGTTGGAAGCTGATGGTGTGGCCGCGAACTCAAGTTAGCGAGAAAGGAGAGGTTTGTGCCAGTGGTGGCTAGAATCACACGGCAAAGGCACTATCGACGGAGGCGTCTGGTCTTGGAGTACGACGTGGTTACAGAGAGAACACGTGCTTAGGCCCACGATAGAGCGTCGGCAGCTGCATTTTCTTCGCTGTGAGTTTTGCGCTGGTGGCGAACGCCACGGCCATCGAAATTAAAGTCGGTGTTCAAGATAAAATAATTTTGTATATGACACTATAAAAAGTAATGAGAATTTGGTAGCAATTGACTATAGAATGCAGGTTGATGTATTGTTCCTGTAGTTCACTGTCAGATTGATTTTTGGCCATTAACATTCTTGCTTAATGACTGGTATACCCGTCCAATTGGTATTTTCATAGCCATTGTGTACTGTTTTCAAAAGATATTTCAAGTAATGTGTCTTTCTTAGGGAAGAACATCATTGATTTGTGAAAGAATCTTGTTATGTTAATGAAATGCAAGTGCAGTTTCTGCCTTTAAAAAGAAAATGTTGATGATAGTGTTAAATCCAAGTCAAGTTATAAAACACCTTGTGTTATTTATGAATAATTAAAAGGGTATAAAAATATATTTGTTATATACTGTTGGAGAATTTAAGTGAACTTAAATATCTCAAAATATTTATTGAAACTTGGATACCTGTTGAGTAGAAATAAAACATATTTTCAATTTCAACCAAAGGTGTAAGTTGTAATAAATATTAATTTTTACACTTCTAATAAACAAACACGTTTAGTTTGCTTTCAAGCAACTTTTTGTAATATTCTGTGTTTTCAAAACTATTTATTCATTTCAATTGTACGCAAAATATATCTTGGTAATTGCAATGAATTCTTTGCAAGAAATTACTAATGAATGATTATGCAGTGTATGTTGATGGACGGTTAACTGCAATTTTTGTAAACAAAAAGCACTACGACATTCTGTCGTCTGAAATGCCTGTGCTCTTCCCTCTGAAGTAACTTTATGTGCACTCATCTCCCCAGAGATCTCTTTTATTCAATTTGTTGAATTTCAATTCATTTTTTGTCACAGAAGATATTGCTAGGATTCTAATTTGTGCCAACTTTAAAATTCATAATTTTGCAGTTAATTATCCTCTTCGTTTTTTTGATACTGTCAAAGAGTTTTTGTTTGTTTTCTATTTTATGGTCAATGTTGTTGTTATTCTGTCATTTTTTGTTTTGCTTTCAAAGCGTATCCAATTAAATGTTGTTCTGTGGTAACGGCTTTGTGTTTATTTTTCAAAATTTTAAGAAAAGAGCCACGTTCCCACAAATTCCCCACAACCGACCGACACGTCAGGTTACAATACGTATAATTGAATTACTGAATAAGTTAAAGGAGGTAACTTAAGATAGCGCGGATCTATTATCCTAAACATTAATATGAGGAGTGTGAGGTACTAGAGTGATTGATGATCACTTAAACGTGGCATGATTGCGTGGTTCTTGTGGCGTACTCCTGGTGACAACGACTCGGACGAAATCAAGTGACATTGTCACTGAGCGTGCGCAAGTCGGCGGCAAAGCATCAGTCTGCGACGAAGGGCGTCGTGGAGTAGCCGTTTCATCCTCTGGCGTAGCCATTTGTGCTACGGGAAAATTTTTGGTCAAGGTCAGCGCGAGAGCAGCGCTCGATCGCAGGGGAAGTGCTGTGGGCCCTACTGCGACCCCTAACGGTTTTCCAGCTACTGGCCCGGCAAGTATGGCTGCAAAAAATTCCACTTAACGCAGCTGTACCACGTGCGCCAGGTACTTGTAACGCGCTGAAGAAGAGACTTAGCTCTACGACGTGCGCCAGGTACTAGTAACGCGCAGAGACTAACTCGAAGGAAGGACGAAGGGCGCCGCAGAGATGTTCGGGATCAGCGTGCTCGGAGACGGCCCGGCTTCTCTGTCCGCCAGCTGCCGTCTCACGCCACCTACGCGAGGTGGCTGCTGCTGCTGCTAGCGGGCGATGGGCGCCTTCGTCCCTGCAGAGGAGCGCTCCTAGGGTGCGTACGTCCTTGTCGAGTGCCGGCCGGGCGACGCACGGTGTGACCAGGTGGCGAAAACCTCAAATGGCTTTGAAATAAATTCCCAAATCCTATCTAGTGGTTTTCGAGATCGCTAATTTCAACTATACTAATACATATCTCGATTTTTTTATTAATATTTACATGTATTTTAATACAAAATACCTAACCGAGTGCTTCGTTTCATTTCAGTAATGCAGGTTGCCGCTAAGAGATATACACCCTCATATTAAATATTTCGTAAAACATGAATCTGCACCGACACGCAGCCAAATTTTCCTTTCATTGAGTGAACATTAAATAAGCTAAATTTCTTTTAACATTTTCAGGTGTTATGTTCTGTTACATACAGCTTTTTTACTGGTTATATTTTATACCTTATTACTTTGAATATACATTATTGTAATCTTCATTCAATTAATATAATTTTTGTTTCACTTATCACCAACAGGGACATCAATGATTGAAAAATACAGTATAAAATATTTTAGAGCACGTTTTTATAAATATAAGAAACCACAGCCTACTATTTTCTCTGAAGCCACAACAGCGATGACCGCGTATTCCAACTTGAAGCTTCCACAGCGCCCAGCAGGGACAGGGATTAGGCTTTATACTTTCAGAACAGACGTACGAAACATTCCTTTTTCGAGTAGAATGGCCAAAGGTTCCCAAAATAAACTTTAATTTTTGAGATTTTGGCCACGATTTTGCCATCTGGTCACACCGTGCGACGTCTCGTGCCAACTGCCGTGCTCTGCTGCCAAATGGCTGGCGAGGCCGCCTTATATGGGGGAGACGGCTAAGTGGGATTGGCCTAAGTGGGAACAATACGAAAGAGGCCAGTGGTATGGGACTGATGGAGGAAAAACAGAGCTATAGCGGAGTAGGTGAGCAAGCGGTGAGCATGGGAAGGGCAGGAATGAAAATAGGGAGGCATTTTGAGGCAGAGTAAAATGTGAAAAAAGAAACATTGTGTTGAAGAGCCGCCTGAGAGGCAAAGAAGCCACAACCAATCAGCGGCCGGGATGGGCGCCCGTGATTGGCCGATGGTCACTGTGCACACAGTGGATGTTCCTTGAGCTGCTTGGCGCGACCGTCGCCCTCCAGATTCCCGTCGTTCCGCTTAAGAATGTTGGCGCCTCACCACGGCCATTTACACCACTTTGATGGTATTTTATTTATTTGTCAAAAACAGTAAAAACTGTATATGACGTGTGGGGAAATATTCTCGTAAATACACACCGGATAGATGTAGATGTCGATCGCGGCCTCTTTCGTCCATCTGTCGATTCACCGGCGCCCTGACTACTCTCATTCCACGCCACAGTTGCCACATCGGTCAATCGGCTTATACGTTGGTAAGATGTAGGCTCCGTGATACTTTTTTTAGTCGAATCGATCTCTCTCACAGTGTTAGTACGATTTCAAAACGTCTCGGCCTATTTCAAAAATCAAGTCAAATTCATGCCGACTCGCGTCAGCCTTCGCCCTTCATCCACTTTCGACTCGTCACGGTAACTCTCATCAAAAAATGGTCGCTGGTTGTTTGCATTAATCGATTAACAACCTCGTTGTAACTCTGAGTACTGTCTCGCTGCTACGCCTTTCGATACAATATTATCGTAATCGATGAGACGCGTGTCACGCCCTTCGTGTGCAAACGGTGTCTGCCCCACGTCCTCCTCCTTTGTCTACTCGTGATTGGCAGGCACTGCCCCCCCTCGGCTGTCGCCCCCCGCCCCCCTCGCAGCGCCGCCAACCGCTCTGCTGCTGCGCCCTCCCCGCGTGTTCCCTCGCGCGGAGCCCTTCCTCCGGCGGGACAGAATGGTTCTGCACACTGCCATTCCTTTGTCTGATCGACATTTCAGGTGGGTGGAACATCACAATAAAGAAAACAAAGACACGTAAAAGAGCAGTATTGAAAATGGTCGTTGTTGAGGCAGCGAATATAGCTTCAGATTAATGTGGCTGGGAGAGCTATGAATTGGGTTATGGCGAAACGAACATTCTGGAAAACGCTCGCTCGCTCGATCTCTGGAAAGATACAATGTACCCCTCTTATTAGAAGATTATGTGAAGGAATAAGCAACCAATAGTGAAATATGAATGAATAGTTCACAGTTTTAAATGTTTTCTCACGGAAAAACAAACTCCTTTTTTGTTAGTTTTTCTCCAACAACTTTCGATCGTTTCCCGCTTAAAAGGCTGTTATTCTTTGGCAGGCGACACTAGTACCAACTTGGAGAGCTTAACCTGTTCTCATCGAACTTTAATGCACGCTCATTGCAACTTGTTCCCTGTGCGAAAAACAACTGCTGCAAAGTTCCTGTTTCGGCGTTTGAATTTGGCGACAAAGCTGTTATAGGTTAAAAACGGAAATCTACATGACGTTCTCTTGTGTATATAAGCGTTTTGCGGCGAGGGTCCAGTAGGAGCTGCCACCTGGCGAAGGAAGTTGAACTAACAAGTACGCCCGCCAAATCTATTCCAAGACACTCAAGAGCTTAAAATCTGTGATCATACACACATTGCTTCATTCGTGGTAAAATAATAAATATTTGCATCTGTAGAACGATATTAATTATGCAAATGATTAATTCTTATTTAATAACGAAAAAATACAAATCGGTAAAACAATATCAGAGTAGACATGTTTTATTCAAAATCAAATTACCTGGTAGCAAAGTTAAATATTACTCTCACTATATATATTTTAAACAGAATTTCTAGCTGATGGGTATATTATCGTAATATGAAGAGTTAAGAGTAAATTAAAATATCCATTCTTGTGAAAAGAGCAGCTATATGTGAGAATGTTTCACACATGAAAGGTGTCAATGCATTTGTAACTTTGTGTTAATATTGTTCATGTTAAATTATAGTTATACCAAATGAAGCGTACATGCATCCACTAAAATGTGTTTTTTTCTTTTATAAGAAAGACTAAATACTGAAAAATGTGTTTCTATTTTTAAAAACTAGTGTATATTCTAACAACAATTTCGTAACTGTAGAGATCTTCTCAATCTGTTTCTGGAAGCCTTAAAGTGATTAATTACATTTTGTATGTTTACCCTCCCTTAAATTCCTTTCCGAAAATCCTAGGGAATGGAGAAAATAACACCCAATGTTTTTTAGGCACAATTCAAGCATAGAAAAATGATGCCAAGGACAGTACGTCCATTTATTCAGAGACAAAAGATACAAAGAGAATTTTCTGAACAAATATTATTCACAAACAAATCCCCAGTTAATTCATTTTAGACACATTCAATTATATTTAATTTTCATAATGTGAATGACAGTAAAAATATTCACCTCACTTGTACATAAAAAATGTACATGCTAGAGCAAAAAAATTGATTTTAGCGCAAATTTCCCTTTTAATATTATCCAATGAATTTCGTGTGTCAGAAAAAAATATTTGTATATCATTCATCAAACAAGTCTCTTTTCATTTAGCGTCCGACGGGAACTTTCTTATTATCTTGACGGACAACGGTTACTTGAGCTTCGAAACAGCCGTATTCAGCTCCTTCATACTTCAATAAAAAACGAACTTTAAATGTTCCTAGCGGAAGCTCTTTAAACTTCTTGAAAGGAGGCACAATGGCATTAAATCCATTCATATAATTTGAACCCTGAAAAAGAAAGAACGGTCATTACTTGCGTTGATGAGCAACATTTGCTAATGTCTTATTGTTTTTACTTTCTCATAAAATTCGTATTGCACAGAAAATGTTGAAAGGAGACAAAATGACTGTTTTATATTTAAAAAAATGTGAGATTTAGGATCCCTGCTACAGAAAAGTGTCATTCTTGGTTTTATACGTAATACACTTGTATTGCATTCTCGTGTAATTAGTATATTCAAAATTTTTCTTCGTGGTCGTAGTTTTACATTTTTGCTACTGCTTACTGTGAACAAGGTTACCAGTTTGCACCAAATTTGATATTCCACATTGGATTTGTCCGATAACATGGCCCCTTGATTTTGAAACGATTTTTTGATGCTGGGGGTGCTTTAGAAGAAGACTCGGGACATTTACAAAAGAAATTTTCAAAAGAAATTTTCAATTTTCAAAAGAAATTTTCAAAAGAAAAAAAATGGCACCAAATCTTTTGAATAACTTTTGACCTGAGGTAACGTAAAGAACACTTAAGAAAATGGCGCAAGCCTTATTTTCATTGAGATAACTGATTTTTCGTGAATTGCAAAAATTCAAAATTGTTTCGGGGTTGTATTACAACCACAATTATTGATATAATTTTTCTCAATGAAATGCGTTCATCAGGCACATCTGGAAATAAGATCAGGTTCAATTGTTTAAAAATGTACTTTTTGCGTGTGTTTATTTGCAACCGGAAAATTTGAAATTTTCAGTTTCAAACAATTATTTTCCCAGAAACTGCTTTAATTTTTACTTTCCCGTATACGTACGTATACACGGAGTGATATACGGAGTATAAGGAAAGTTATGTAACGCTGCGCGAAAAAATGGCAAATTTTCGGCAGAAAAAAATTAATTGCCGGGCCGTGAAAGGAAAAAGATAAAACCAGTTGCTAAATTAAGAAAAAAATCCCCTAACACGTGGTGTAGCCAGAAACCCTGTTTTCTAGGTCCTTGATACCGAAAACCCAATTGAAAGGAAAACGTTCGTCTGTCTGTCCGTCTGTGAACACTGCTAGAGCCTAAAACATACGTACGATTTCTTCCAAAATTTGATGTTCCCCGGTCGATCTGATTTTAGTGGAAGCTTTGAGATTTTGAAAAAGATTCTTCAAAATTTGGGGGTACTTTATATGATTTTCAAAATTTTCTCAAAAACGGCTCCAAATTTTTTCTTTAAATTTCTTGTATGAATAGAGTAAAATACACTTTTTAACATGGCATAGGTCCGATTTTCACGGATAACTCTGAATTTTTGAAAATTGTGAAAGTTTGAGTTTTTTTTCGGCGTTTTTCTCCAGCTACAAAATTGAAGATAGAGATTTTTTCTTCAAATAAAATTTGTTCTGCATATTGAGTTCTTTAATAAAGGTCATGTAAATGTTTTTCAAAATTTTAGTAGTTTTCCTGCAATATTGCGTGGAATATGTGCAATTTTAAAAAAATTACAAAAACATAATTTTCTCAAAAACTGCTCCAAATTTTTTTCTTTAAACTTTTGGTACGGATAGTGATAAATGTACTCTATCTGATGACATAAAAGCCATACTGGTCTATTGGTTGGTTTTTTCAAAAATTACAAAACTGTAAATGTTTCCACATGTTTCTCACGTTGATAATATTTACATTAGCGGCAATTTTTTCACATTATTATATTTACGAGTACATGTGCTTTAAATAATGCCAAGTAAGGTTTTTCGAAAACATAACCGTTTTCTATGAAAAGTATCTCAAAATTTTGCATTTTCAAAAACGCTCAATCGCCATTTTCTCATATGTCTGCAAATTTTTTCTTCAAACTTTTGTTACTGATAGTGCTAATTACACTCTTTAGTAAAGTGTAAAGTTTATTTTGATTTTTTTTTTGTTTTTTCAAAAATTACATAATTGTAATTTTTTTTAAAGATCTCTCACATATTTAATATGCACATTACCAGCAATTTGTAAAGATTATTATATTTGTGAGTGTAAGTGCTTGAAATAACTTCATATAAAGTATTTTGAAAACTCAAGCATTTTCTGTGAAAATGAGCTTCAATTTTTGCATTTTTAGTAGCGCTAAAACGCCATTTTCTTTTAAACGGCACGTAATTTTTAAAAGAAAATTGCCATTTACGGCTAGGTTTTTGTGTTCTTTAATATTTTAAAATTAATGTTTCCGTTCTACCAATAGGAAACCGAAAAATTAAGAAAATGACAAAAAAATATACTTTTGGCGGTGATAGATGGTATCCTGCAAGAAAGAGTTTGTGGTAATTCCGAATAGCTAGCGAAGGCCCAAGAAAGTAGAAAACTAATACGGGAAAGTCTGTGCCATTCTGTAGCACCACTAGTTTCACGTATGTGGCAAAGAACTGTAAAGAATGAGGTGCGGGTCCAAATTTCGACAGTCTCTTTGCATTTTCGAAAATTGGAAAAAAATCGAAATGGTAAATACCAAATTCCTGCGCATCTTTTAATGCGCTCTCCATTCGCAAAATAGAGACTCGGCGGCTTCAAAATATTTTCGAAAGTTTTTTTATTATTGCTGGTCATGATGATAGTATGATAATTTATAAAATTCTTACGAATGGAAGTAGATTTAAGAAAGGGATTATATATTTAACGTAGAAAAACATACATTTCTTTCATTTATTTTTATTAAGGTATTCAGTGCTGTAAGTTAAATTTATTCATGTTTATTTTATTGGTGGAAGTAAGAAATGAAATAAAAATTACTGTCGAAATAAACGTGCTTTGTTTGAAATGTTTGAATGGGACACTTGAGTATTTAGTATAGCAGAAATTGTAGTACTTCAATATATATATGTGTGTGTATATATATATATATATATATATATATATATATATATATAATACAGGGTGAGTCAGGTAACTTTCGCATCTCCTGTAACTTTTGAACGGTTAAAGATATTGCAATGCAGTTTTCACGGAAGTGAATGAGGGAATGAGGCTAATTGAAATGTGTATTGATTCATGTTCTATCACTTATATTTTACGAGATATTTGAGGTAACTTTGTTTTTTTAAATGGGACTATACATATTTTGTCAATACTATACAGTCTGCCATGACAAGCGTAAAAAGACAAATCCAAAGATATAAATATTGTCATATGTTAGATAAGCATTTTATTGAGTAATTTTGATTTTTTTGTGACTAGTGTTTAACTGATATTTTCGTTGTAATTATCAGCCTCACAAGGTCACGCAGCGCTCCCCCAGCAAAGGCGGGCTTGGGGAAGGAAAGGGATTTTAGTACTTGAGGATACGAAACATATTCCAAATATTCCCAACACTGTTGCATTTTTTCCAGAACTCTGCTTTCCATCCTGCCCCATTTTCAAATATTTTGTGTTTCCTAGTAATTGAAAATATGGATTTGTCATTAGTACTGTGTATTGAAATAAGATTGTTTTTTCCCCTTAGTTATTATTATATGCTTATTAACATTGAAATTGTTTGCTCAAAATATGCAATATTTTTGTAGTCTTAATTATTTATTCTTATTGTGCTTTGTTTCAAGATCCTATTAATACGCATCTTATGAAACCCCATTAAATGAAGTTGAAGTTATAAACAATTTTATTAAAATACATATGTGAAATCCTTATTTTCCATTCTTCAATCAAAGAAAGACAAAAATCTGAAAATGCGGAAGGATGGAAAGCACAGTTCAGGAAAAAACTGTAATGGTTTTGTGAATATTTGGAATATGTTTCGTATCTTTAAATCTCCCTTCCTTTGCCCAGGAGCGCGTTGCTGGTAGAGCGCTGCGTGACCTTGTGTGGTGGACTATTCAAAATGTCCGTTAAATCCCACTGGCAAAAAATAAAAAATACTCAAAAAAATCTATATCTAATCTAAAAATCTCTTATCTAACATATGACAATAAGTATATCATTGGATTCGTCTTTTTACGCTCGTCATGGTGGATTGAAAAATATGTATAGTTCCATTTAAAAAAACAAAGTTACCTCAAAAATCTCGTAAAATGCAAGTGATAAAATAGAAATTAATGCACATATCAATTAGCCCCATTCCCTGATGCAATTCCGTGAAAACTGCATTGCAATAACCTCAACCGTTCAAAAGTTACAGAAGGTGCTAAAGTTACGTGACTCACCCTGTATATTATATGTGTATATTATATATATATATATATATATATATATATATATATATATATATATATATACCGGGTCTTTAGTTTATCTTGCAACTCATGTCTGAGAGCACTTGCTCTTGGTTTGGTAATTTGGCAACCGCGTCTCTTTTACACCTTTCAAGACAGCCATGCCTGGCACGTCGGGACAGCAGAGGAGGTAACCGTCAGGTCATAAGCTGCAGCAAGTTTCCTGTTTCTTTGTTGATCCCATTCAAGAGTGTCGGCGGGCAGGTACACGGCTCTCATGCCGAAATCTTTTCACGCTGCACAGAGTGGGTGGGGTGGGCTGAGGCATGAGCGTTGAAACAAAACATCTCTTTAAGCAATTCTGCCCAGTATGCTGAAGAAACAAAACTGTAATATTAATGTGGAGGGGAGTTATTGATTTATTTACAGCAACGTAACAATAATTATTTAAGTAAAGCCAGCTCAGAGAGAAATCGAAAAGATATATCATGAAATATTACCGCCTAGCTCTTCATTTTATAACAATAATAATAATAATAATAATAATAATAATGTATTATTATTGTTATGGAATCTGTATATTAAGCAAATAAGAAAACTTTAGTAACAGACAATAAACATATCTAAAAATGTAATGAGAGTAATTACCGCAGAGGCCGAAAGTTAAAATCGAGGTGGAGCATAGCGGAGCCGAGATTTTTAATTTGGACGAGGCAGTAATAACACTGTAACATTTTATGGTATGTTCAGCATTTTATCGATCAATCTCACAATGTATGCGAAAATGTATATTACTGCGATAGTAAACATATGAGTTCTGTTGTTGCGGCATGTTACTATGATATTGTGAGGTATTGCTTGCGACATATCTATTTAAACAATATTCGTATACCGTAGTTTGAAAAAAGATGGATACAAATAATTCTCCTGAAGTTAAAGATAACTAAAGAAATGATGTTCGGTGAGGAAGTTGGCGCGTCGATTTCCAGTGGCGACACATCAGGTCGTCAGTAAATATGATTACCGAAGAAGAGTTTCATTTGATGGAATGCGAGGAAAATGACATTAATTTACCTAAAACATTTTAACTGCACTATTAAAACCTATTACAATGAACAATAATTATCTCAAAAACTAATATGAGTTAGTTTTATTCTGAATTATTTGAATATGATTTGTTTTCTACACCGACTTGTTTCTTTCTTAAGAAACATTTGACTTGCGATGAATCAATGGTTGTTTATTCACGTTGCCAAAGATGTTAAAACCCGATGCTAAGGATGTTAAATTGCTTAACATACAGATAGGTACACGCCTGTAGGGTTGCATGTTAAAATGGGCTAAAGACGCATGTGACCGATAAAATTATTAAAAATACTAATAAAATGTAACTAAGTATTACATTAATAATTATTGAAAATAATTAATAAAAGTAATAAAATATAATTATCTTAAAAGACAAAAAACTGACAGTCGAGTAAATGCTCAAAGTGACCACCATTTATGAAGAGACAGGCGTTTACTCTTTTCAGCGTAGTGGCTGCAGTACGTTGAAGAGTAACAAGGACGTGCTTTCTCTTTCTTCCAACTAAAATTAGACACATTCTCTCAGCCCGAAATCTGAGGGCACGCGACCGGGCTTCGCTAAAAGTGAAAGGGCGTCGAAGGTATTTCACGCGTTGCCAAATTGGCAAAACAAGAGTTGGTGTTTCCAGACCTGGGTTGCAAGATACGATAAAGACCCGGTATATATATATATATATATATATATATATATATATATATATATATATATATAATACTCCGATACCGTTGGACCGATCTCCACGAAAATTGTCACTTCTACGTGTTTTTTCACCCACATTCTATAACCTTTTTGCTGGTATGGCGCTTCCCGATATTCCCTCACCTGCTCAGAGACGTGCAGAATCTGCAAGTAAATGTGAATGAGAGGGACAGAGAGTGGTAGAGACATTCACCCAGTGACAGACAGAGACAGGGTGAGGGAAGGAGGGAGAGACAGTGAGAAAGGGAGATGGGATGAGAAAGAGGGAGATGAAGGGCAGAACAACGTTTGCCGGGTTTTCCTAGTATTACATGACTCAGGTGGCCTTGAATATATGATTATTATCATAAAATACTCTCCCAAATTTTATTACCGTATTTAAAGTGAATTATTTTACTTCTGATGTAAAAATATAGTACTAATTCGGACTACCAATAGATAATCAAATAAACAAACCAATTACCATCGGTGTCTCGGTCATATTTAGTTTGGAAAACATATCTTTTGAAACAACGTCTCACAGAACATTTCTAGTTTTACTTCTATCGGTACGATTCAAGAGGTAACTCTTACTTTCAAAATAATGCCGAATTTCAAGATTCATCAATGATCACTGAAGAAATTGCCCAACATCAAGAAAATAATACAATTATTCAATCTACAAATAATATTTCGACATTTCCTGGTTTAAATCATAATAGCTTCGGTGGACTAGATACAGCTTCAGTAACAAATGAATCTTCATCCCCACTGCCTCAAGATCAAACAAGTCATTTTTCTGGTACTTCGACTCCTATATCTCAAATCAGTGAATACACTGAATTACAAACTGTTAACACAAATTCTCTCACCATCCCTCCGGCAACCACTTCGTGAAATTGCCAGTCGGACATTCCTGTTCAATCAGCAACAACTCAATCCAAAAGTTACTCCAGAAAAAGAGAATTTTCTGCATTACTTCAACAACCAAGTAAAAGATCTACACTTTTAATTTCAACACGACTACAACTGGAATTCCACTACAAAATAAATATGGACTACTAGCAGATCTACAAGATACTCATGAAGTTCCAACAGTTTCCATTCCTCCAATAATTGTTTCGATAGTTTATAACTTTAACAATCTAGTTCAAGACATACAAAACATTGCTTAGAATGATTTGACAACAAAAACTATTAAGAATAATGTAACATTAACTTTCAAACAATTGAAGATTTTAGAAAATATAAAAAAGTTTGTAGTACAAATAACATACAAAATTACTCTAATCGTGACCCTACTATTAAAGCTCTCCCAGTTTTATTTAAAAACATACCTATTATCTACTCAAATGAAAGTATTTTTAATGAATTAGTCAAGCCTAACTATCCAGTTCAAAAGGTACATATTATTTAATAAAAACGTGAACCTATAGAAGTTTGTTCAGTAGAACTTACTAAAAATGCTGAAGTTGCTAAATTCTGCAAATTGGAAAAAATTTTTCATAGTGTAATAAAAGTTCAAGCAAAAACGTCAAATAACCAACCTAATCAATGTAAGAGATGCTATAAATTCAGTCATACACAAGACAATTGTAGATGAATCCCGCATTGCGTAAGATGTACTGAAAACCACCATTATTCGAACTGTTCTCTTCCAAAAACAACCCCTCCGATTTGGATCAATTGTCTCTGTATGCTAATTACAATGATTGCTCTGTATTTAAAGAAATACTTTAACTAAAATAATTCTAATTATTCAAATTAACACATATTAATAAATACAAATTTGCTTTCTCCTCCTCCAAAATTAAATGCACAAAACTTTCCACACTTTCCCCAACCTCAGAATTTTCAACATAACAATTCTATTCAAAATCTCCCTTTTAACGCAAATTATACTACATCAACACATCATCTAAATTCTCTTACTCCGATATATGAAAACAAAACCCTTCTACTTCAAATTACACATCTTTAATTACCAACATAGTTCAATAAATTATTTCTACACTTATTCCACTAATACAAACTTTACTACAAAACCTTATTCCTCTTCTTTGTAATAGTCATTAATAATAATATAAATATAACACTACCAAACTGGAACTCTAATAGACTAAAGCAACAACAAAATATTTTTAATCATATTTTAACTTCTCATAATAATATTTATTTCTGAAACTCATCTAACCCCTAAAGAAAAACTATATTTAACAGGTTATAAAATTAATAGAAATGATAGAATTTCTGATTCTGCTTCTGGAGGAGTAGCAATAGTAATCACGAATTCTATATATAATCAACAAATATTTTTTCCTATATCTGACATTTTAGAATGTGTAGCATTATAAATTAAAATAAATAACATGATTTACTCTCTGTATTCTATTTATAAACCATCAAACAAACCCTTTCCTATTCAAATTTACAACCTCATTTTTCAATCTTCTAATCCAATTATACTCATGGGAGATTTCAACAACAAAAATACTTCTTGGGGATGCAACACATCAAATCTACAGAATATTCGTCTAAATCAATACATAATTCAAAATAATTTATGCATGCACCCTTCGAACCAACATACTATTTTAATCATAACGATATAATACCAGATTTTTAGATATAATAATTACAAAAAATGTCAATTTACAATTCTTTCAATCGCCACCTGCTGAATTAGATTCCGATCATATCCCTATTAAAATATGTTTTAATTCTTCACTATTAAAAATTAATTATCTCCTTCATTACATTCGAATAAATTGGAATACATATCGTTTATATATAAATTCAAATTTTAACTTTCCCGACAACTTAGATAATACACAGAAAATTGACATAGAACTACGAAGCTTCATGAAAACACTTCTAGATGCATATAAATATTCCAGCACACACATTAAACCGTACATTCATTCTTGATCTCTCCCTATAAATACCTTAACCCTTAACTAACACGGTGCGGTCTGGGAGACCGCTGGGAATAATGCATTGCTTTCAGTTCCTTTGGTGTGGAACATTCGCGCTATCTCTTCTCCTACCTTTCGAGGAACTCATCGGCTTCTGAATGACGCCTCTATTATAACTTGATCCATCTTTCAGTTTTGATTATCGCTCACTTTTTCAAGAATAACGCGTCAGCGGTATATGAGACCGCGCGTGTTGGTTGAGTTACGAGAGTCAGTCTTGCAGTGCATGGCGACGTAACAGTGTATGAGAAATTCGCCTAGTAAATTCTTTTCGGATTTCGAGTTTTTTATGGAAAAAGTAAAACTTTCAAGTGATTTAAAATGGAACCACCTCAAAACACTCGCACACGTCGGCATAACATCAATCTGTAACTTCCTGGACTGCGTCACGAGGTCAAAAATTTAAGTAATAATTCTAATATTGAATGTATTTGGAAATCTCTTTTCTGTGAAGATAAGATGAAAGAAATAATTATTAGAACTAATCCAAAAATTACTGAATTGAGACTGAAATTTACTTCATCAAAAGATTTATCTCATCTTCATGATCTTGATTTGATTGAGTTCAAAGGTTTCGTAGGTTTCGTTTGGTATTCACAGCTATCTTCAGATCTGGAAATGAAATCATTGACAGCATGTTCGCAACTGACGGCATGGGTAGAGATATATTTCGTTGCACTATGTTCAGATTTCTGTTTATTCTGTCAGCTCTTCGATTTGATAATGCTGATAATGGCACGAGAGAAAACAGTCAGATGCAGCTATTGCTATTACAGCCATTTTGGATTCTATGAAGACGCTTGCAAACGTAATGATATCTCAAATATCAAATATGTTTTTGCACATACAAAATCAGAAAATAATTGAATAAAAAAATTTATTGAAAGAATAATGTTGCCTGCTGTGATTAGAAATTGATAACATTACCTCTATGTCAATCTCAGTTCAATAAAAAAGAAACATACGAGAGCGGTCGGTGAGACCGCGCCATGTTAGTTACGTTACAGAAAGCGACCGTGTTAGTTAAGGGTTAAATCTAATTAAATCCAAACATAACCTATGACGATTCTGGCTACAAATACGTCGCCCTGACTTTAAAAGAAAAATCAAGGCATTATCAAATTACGTATAGACCAATATGAATTAGACAAATTTCAAAATTCTATCGCACAAATACATCCCAATAGTAGACCACAATGGTCAACAATTAAAAAATTAATATCTTTTTCCCCTATTCGAATATTAAACAAAGGTTCTAAATATGCCTACAACGATTTTCAAAAATCAAATTAAATTGCAGATTAAATAGAAACGTCTTTTAGACCAAAATCTATATTAAATCAAACTTTTAATAACGAAATTGCCTTAGGGCCTCCATCTTTTCTCAAAATTATTCAGTTCCTTCAAAAATTAAATTTATTTTTTCTGCAGAAGTTCAAAAAATAATACAAAAATTGAATATTCACAAGACTTCAGGATACGATTCTATTTCAAACAAAATGATAAAACACCTTTACAAATTTTATCGAAACTACCAAATATATTCAATTCAGTGCTCCGTATTTCTTATTTCCCACAACATTGCCTACGTTATCCATATATGTAAACCAGGCAATGATCCCAACCTTCCGTTAAACTCAGACATATTAGTCTCTTACCTTCATTGTCTAACATTTTTGAAAAACTACTACATTCTCGATTATCATCCTATATTTCCTCGATACGAGCAATTCCAAGCTACCAATTTGGTTTTCGATTTCATTATTCGACATCTCACCTATTACTACGCGTTTCTGAATTAATAGCTCATAACTTTCGTAAAAAGGATTATACAATTGGTATTTTCCACGATATTTCCAAGCGTTTGATAAAGTTTGGCATTCTTTCATTGTTCATTCATTGTTGCATTGTATTGTTGGCTCCATAATACAACCCTACAAACAAAAATTTTCACACTTTGCAGACGAATTCCTCTTATCACGAAATAGATAATATACCTTGGATAGGAAATCATATTCCAATTAAATATTTAGGACTACATTTCGACCATCGTTTAACGTGGAAATTACACATTCAAAAAATTACGAATACTTACATACGCATGCCCAATTTGGTGCAATGCATCTTCGTCAAATATGAAGAAAATACACAGCATTCAAAACAAATTTTTAACCAGAATTCTAAAACCTGAATGGTCCTACAAGCAGATACATAAAGAATTATACATATTATCAATTAGGACATTTATAATTAATCAATCTCCTAACTTCTTCAACTCATTAGCAAATTTTCATGCTTATCAACATTTCGATTTAAAAATAACAAAATAATGATTTAAAACGTATTCGTTCCCGCTTCCCTAAAGATATACTTCACCATGCGTAAATAAATTTCTAAATCTTTTCTAAACAATTCTTTTTCTTAAAAATCAAAATTAATAATAATAGAAATATTAAATTCTAATTAAAAATCGAGTTTTATTCCATATTTTATCGAAACATAATCATAATTACCAGTACTTATGATTTAAATTTCTGGCGTTTTAAAACTTTTATGTTAACATAATGTCTTCAATCATCCTGAAAAATTTCAATAGGAAATAAATAACATTAAAAAAATAAAAACATATTAATTATTTCCTATAATGCGAGAAAATCTGTGTCGTTTATCCTCTAGTTTTTATACATAGATTATAAAAACGAATTGTATGAATATTAAGCAAATTCTACCCACGTGTTTCTTGTAAGCCTCTGCTTATTAATCTAGGTATTTTACTACTACTACTACTACTACTACTACTACTTTTACCTGGTCTTTTAATTTACGAATCAGTGGTTTTCGTCAAAAATGACTTGCTTATGGGCGGGAATATATTTTCAGCAAACGCCGATGACTATAACTATAACACTCGCCGTAGTAACCATATTAATCAGGTGACGGTATCAGCAGCGTAGTACAAAAGATTCACATGCATAGATATTATTTTATATTTTGCCAGATGACATTAGACGATTCAATATGATACATAAGTTTAAGTCCCAAGAAAAATAACTTCTTTTGCATAACATTTTGTATATAATTAGAGACTATAGCAAACATCCAAAAGGAAAACAATTTCAAAAATGATATTTAATGTATAATTTACCATTTGGAATGTAAAATTCTAAAGAACCTGTCACAAGTATTGTACCTCAGCTTCTTGGTCAGTGAATCCCACCCCGATCATGTTTTTGGTCCTGTTCCCTGCGTCCTTGAGCAAATGATAAGGTGGCCGTTGATTTGCTTCTTAACATAAATGTAATTTCATTATCTGTGCACGTCTTCTAGACTTCAGTGGGAAATATAGTTATTAAATTATCGTTCTCCATGTCGCGGCAGGAAGTATTATTGCTTTACGAAGGGCATGATGAGCGATAAGAGCCCAAATCCATAGCTGATTTACCCTTGGAAAAATATTTTGTTAAGTCGGAGCGAATATTTTGTTAATAATTCTGGCAAAAAACCGCTCATTTCTTTCGATATTGAAAATTCAACTAGTATATGGCTGAGGGTAGTGATCACAGAATTATGAAAATGTGCACGAAATGCACTTTCCCCGAAGTTCGTCACACACAGTTTTAACTGCCTTTGGCGTAAATAAATAAAAAAATAAGATGCTTGAGGTATATTTAAAATAATTACATTTGCGTAATTTTTGAAACAAAAACAAAAGCATAAAACAAAATTAATTTTGTCATCTTAAACAGTGTTTAATTCTTATCATTCTCCGTACAAAAGGGACTAAAATCACAAAATTCAACATTTTACACTTCCCAAAAAATTTCAGATACGATGTTTATTCCCGAAACTTCTCCCAACGAAATCCTCAGAATAGTCAGTAAACTAAAAAATAAATATTCATCTGGTTTAGATGAATTTCCGGATTGTTTATTAAAAACTTGTGCACCTGCCTTTATACATCCGTTAACTCACATTTTCAATGCTTCTTTATGTACAGGAATATTTCCAGATATTTTCAAAACAGCAAAAATTAAGCCACTTTTTAAAAAAGGGAACAAAAATGATATTCAAAATTACCGGCCAATTTCTCTTTTGTCAGTTTTCTCAAAAATATTAGAAAGGCTTTTTTACTTACGAATGGAAACATTTCTCAGGAAAAACAGAGCGTTTTCAGACTCACAACACGGTTTTCGAAAATCAAAATCTACGGAAACTGCCTTTTTTTCTTTTCTCAAAGATGTTGCTTCATCAATAGACCAAAATGAAATACCCATTGGAATATTCTTAGATCTCTCGAAAGCTTTTGACGTTATTGACCATAAGATCTTGCTCTCAAAATTACCTTCGTATGGAATTCGTGGTATTGCCCTAGATTGGATAACTTCTTACCTTAAACATCGGACTCAAAAAGTAGAAATACCATACTGGCAGGAAAGGACATTACATACTTATATTTCCAATTCTTTGCCAATTGTGCATGGGGTCCCGCAAGGTTCGATCTTAGGTCCTATTCTCTTTCTGTTATATGTAAACGATATGCCCTCGTCTATTAAAAATGGAAGAACGGTTCTGTTTGCTGATGACACGAATGTTCTTTGCAAAAAAGAAGCAGTAAATAGTACAATTTCAGAAGTTTCAAATTGGTTTAATAATAACAAATTAATTGTTAACGAAAGAAAAACTGTTTCAATGCATTTTTGCATCTCAAATCGGAAATCGCATGTTCCATTGAAAATGAACAATATGCAATTAGCTGATGTTGAGGCAACAAAATTTTTAGGTCTTTCAATTCAATCAAACCTCAAATGGAATGTACATATAACAGAATTAAACACTAAATTAAGTTCATTATGCTATGCATTCAGAATTCTTTCAAATTCTGTCAGCCTTCATGCAGCTCGTTGCGTTTATTTTGCAAATGTGCATTCCCGCCTGAGATATGGCATAATATTCTGGGGAAGCTCATCCTGTAGTATTCAGACCTTCAGATTGCAAAAGAAAATTATTCGAATAATGAAAAAATGCCTTCCACGTGATTCCTGCAAGCCTCTTTTCATTGAGCTGGGAATCCTACCATTGCCTTGTCTATTTATTTACGAATCTGTAATATTTGTCAAAAATGACCTACTTAACGGAGGGAACATATTTTCATGCAATATTGATATTTATAATTACAACACACGCCGTAGAAATCACGTGCATCAAGTGTCAGTATCAACAGCTCAGTACAAGAAATCAACATACAATACATGTACGTTACTTTACAACGCATTGCCAGATGACATAAAACAGTTAAAGTCGGTATACAAATTTAAGTTAAAAGTAAAATCTTTTCTGCTGCAAAACTGTTTCTATACAATTAGAGACTATACTGATCGTGAAAAAGAAAAATAATGTAACAAAACAAAGATATATAATGAATTAGTTTATGTTTGCATTCATTTAAAAAAATATTTAATACGCCTGTAACAAGTAATGTACTTCAGCTTCCGGGTCAATGACCCCCATCTCGATCAGGTTTTTGTCCAGTTTCCCTGATCCATAGAGCAAATGCTGAGATGGCCCCTTGTTTTGCTTCTGGACGTAAATGTAGCTTCACTGTGCGCACGTTTTGTTGAGCACTCCTTTTGCTTGTAGTTCATTTACAGTTGAAATTGATTTTCTATAACTCAGGAAAAAACATTTTTCAAATATCTTTATTTTTCTAAAATAATTATTTTCTAAATTAATTTTTTCGTTTTTTTTTTTTATAAAATTCTGGCCCTCAAGAAAATGTGCGCAGATAAATTTCTTTCCCCACACGTCATATACAGTTTTTACTGTTTTTGACTAAATAAATAAATAAATAAATACAAAAAAGTTGAAGAAACTAGTGGTGCTACAGAATGGCACAGTATTTTCCGTATAACACAGTCTATTTTCTTTGGTCTCGGCTAGCTATTCGGACCTGATACATTCTCTTGTCGGATACAAATTATTGTTTCATCATTCATTGTCAAATTTCACGAACTTTTTTCAAATACTTATGGACTTTTTAGCTGTTTCACTTTCGGCAATTTAAATTGCTAATACACATAGGAGTAATGGGTATTTACGCAACAGAAACAGCAAGCGAACGATTTCATTAATATAATTATTCCAAAAATGATATGAACCCACAACGATGACACTAACACCACAACACTAATATGTATTACGACTGACACACACACACACACACACATACACATATACTTAATATTCTTTCTAAATTTCAGTGATAAATTTTCAGTTGAATCAGGATTGAAGTGGCCATGCTTCTAGAATAGTGCTACCAAATATTATCGTTATATTATTTCAAATATTGTGACATTTAATTGAATTATCTCAAAACAATTTGATTCTCTATTATCTAGAACTATTATTTTATAAAAAGAGATAAAAATCTACAAAAATCTCAAGATATTATTATAATACTCATCTCCCTTCCGGGAGACGAGTTGTCTTGGGCAATACAAACATATTTGCAACTGATGTTCAAACTTCGCGTCAATACGTTGGCATTCAAGCAACTCCAATTCAAGCTATGGAATATTCAACCTCACAACCACCAAATTATCAACAAGTTTCTTTTCCAACTACTTCAGAAACATATTTTCAAGAATCTTCGGCCAACCTAGTAACACAACCTTGGACTAACATAGAAGACATCTCTAACCACGTTCGTCGACCACATCCCGCAGATGCTCCAGAAAACCCTTCCAAATGATCAAAATCATCTACACCCATATACAATATTCCGACCCACTCCAGATACGAAACTTTAGTTAATCTACAAGAGTCGTCTGCTTCAACGTCTTCTCATCAAAAGATTCCACCTATAACAGTGATTGGCATCAACTATCCTTTATTACTTCAAGAAATTGCAAAAGTGGTTCACAATAACTGTTCAACCAAATCCCGTTATAATGAAATCCAAATCCTTTTTACAAACATTGATGACCATCGAAACTTCAGAAAATTGTGAAAGTAATAACATACAGTTTTATACATTTCATGATCTCAGCAAGAAAGCATTCCAGGTAATTGAATATTTTTATACATACGTACATATTCGCTTTCCTCTGTATTCTATCTAGGATTTTCTGGTGCAACTTTCTGTACGGATCCCAATACGCTACTCCGTATTCTATACGACAGCGAACCAGCGAAAGATAAGCTAATTCTTTGGCGTTTGGCAGAACTTTTCTTTAGAATTCGAATTACAAAACGCAAGGACTTCCAGGTTTTTCTCACTACCTGATTTAAATAATTCTCCCACCCTAACTTGCTATCTAGATGCATGACCAAAACTCTTGGAGTAATGACCTCACCTAGCCGATAATCTGGTTCCTCATAATTTCGTTCCCGCCCGAACGTTATTGTTTTGTTTTTCGATCCTTTAATTACCATGTCATTTGTTTCAGCCCAGTCACGTAAATGTCCTAAATCCTTTGTAATATTTGTTCGTCAGCGCTACCTTTGATTTTGCGATATATAACAAAATCGTCTGCACTTATAAACGCACCATCGATTGTATGATAGCATAAGGATCATTTACGTACGCTAAGAAAAGTAGCGGCCCTGAAACACTTCCCTGTGGAACCCTTGAAGTAACAATGCCCGTAGTCGAAAACTGAGTTCCAATTCGAACTTTTTGTTTCCTGTCGCTAAGAATTTCGCTTATCCACTTCACAACTCTAGTATCAACTCCTGAAGTCAATAATGTCCTAATAAGTAGATCATGCGGTACTACGTCGAATGCTTTCGAAAGTCAATTACGACTGCACTATTACTGCTTTGTGGTCGCTAATTCCCGAAAGACGTCGCGAGAAAGGAACATTTCTACTGGGTTGACAAGGAAAATGTCGAACCAACGCTCTGCCGCGTGGGTTGGTCGACTACCTGGGCTAAACCGTGATCCCATAGCAATCTATTTACGCCTTAACGTATTTTCCTGTCGCATACCTCTCCTTTCCAATTAGCGTCGGGAAGGTTTAAGGTTAATGATTAATGACATCACATCTCAATTTCAAGTGAACTAGAAATGTTCAATGAACTCAATCGTCTAGAATATCCAGTGTTTCAAGTTCGGAGTCTTTGTGACAAACAAAGACATCCTCTTCAAACTTGTGCAGTAGACTTAACAGACTCCCATCAATCCAGAACTATTTAAAAATTAGATCGTCTGTTTCATTCAATTATAAAAGTTCAAGCCAAATCACATTGATTCACCCCTGTTCAACGTAAAAATTGTCGGTGTTATTGACATTCACAGGTGAATTGCAAATTGTAATCCATATGTGTTAAGTGTTCTCAACTCCATCATTACTCGGTTTGTCTGAAGCCACAGTCGACCCCCCTATCTGTGTAAACTGTGGACAGAACCATTCTGCCACAGGAGAGAGAGGTTGTTCTTTTTACAAACTTGTCTTAAATAATAAAATAAATAAATCTAATAATAATAATTCACCTTCCACACATACGTTCTCCTCTTCTACCCCACTAATAATTCTTCCCCTAACATAAACTCTTATTCCACTTTTCCTACTGATTTACCTCAAAACGTTTCAAAACTTTCTTTTAATTTACATAGAACACATTTCCCACCTCTTTCTAATACACATACTATAATTAACGACTCTCCTTGGACAAATAACTTACACATTCCTACACAACATACTGTAACGTTTCTTTTCTTATTTCTCTTTATTTTCTTTCGTTTAATCTGGCCACACGTTGTGGTGCCATTGTAACCTTATTTGAACTGTAACTGTATTCTTATTTATTTATTTAGTGCTGATTCCTCCCATACGTATACTTTCGCCCCAAAATATTATATTACATAAAATTTATATCAAGCGGGTCGTGGCCGGTTTCATACGGAAAACCCATAAACTATAATTCAACTTTGCAGGACAGCCAGGTTCCTAACTACAAAACAATAAAACACATTTGTGTGAGAGAGCACAAACTCGGTTGGCAGTCTTGCCTTCCGACGTTTAATTTATTAAAATATATATAGATTCCTTGAACTACGTATGGTGGTACACTCAACAACTCATCAGCATGCATTACACAAAGAAATCATCACACACAGAAATCGCAATAACCTGTAAACACAATAAAATACTAACACTCAAAGCACATAAATAATAATAACCATTTTTTTTCTACTAGGAATTCCTTTCTCCATTAACCAGGGACGTACTTTCTCAAGTTCACCTTAATATCTCTATATTATCTAGTAATCAATGAAATTTGCCTGTTATTTAAACATTATGTATGGCATCTGAAAGATCTTTGATTTTTTTAGTGCAAAATTTAACATCTGAGTACTACTATAAGCGTCCATTACTAATTGTTACTGACTCTATTGGTCTTTTGCAACCTTTACACTGGAAACAATAAAACTGAGTGCACTTCCCGTGTTCGTTGCCGTCTGTTTCAGGTTTTGAAGTAACACCATGCCTCCTGGGCTCCGAATCTTCACACGCTCCCCATAGACGCTGATCTACTCGCGAGAAACTATTCAGTGTCTTCACGCTCTATCCACTTCAACATCCATTGAAATGTCTTTCACAATCCAAATTTATAAACACGAAATGTTTTCCACGCAAAAGATTAATATTGTTTCTATCGCACTTTCACTTTGCGAATAATTACTAACATGTCCTACCGAGACTTAGTTTTTTTTTCAAAAAATGTTTTCACGCAACACATGTATCTCCCACCAAAGCTGACTCACGAACCCAAATATATTTTTTTCCTCTTTCATTGTCGTTGCCTCCTATCTCCATTCTTTCAAAACAAACACCGGCCGCCGCCGCCATTATTGTTCAAGTATTGTTACTAATAAAGTTTTCCGTTTTCCACTATTTTTAGTAGATAACCCTACCACAATGTTCAAGATTCCCCATTTGATCTCAATGTCTCTGGTTTATATTCAAAATGTGCATTTTCGACCCCCATCACGCCGAAAAATGCCGATTTCCACATCATGTATTTTGCACTTCACGTCAACTGTTGTGCATTGTCATCTTACATAATGAAAATTATTAAAATTAAAAGTATCTGATCCTCTACCAGTCGTGTATGGGTTTCAATAATTTATCGCAACTGAACTAAATTGACCTATAATACTTGTTATGGCCTAAATCACGGGTTTCATTTTAACATCTTAAAAAATGTCAATTTTTCGCATCCGAAGTTAAATCCTTTTTCATTCATTTTCTTGAAAATGTTATAATAGCGCAACCCGTGGTTCACTTTGAATGAAACCAACACTGCAATTCTTCTCAAATTGATATCTATTTAACCATTATGTCTATTTGGGCGCATTTTAAATAAACTAAGATATTACTTACGCGCAACGCGGCTTTCTTCATTGTTTTTTTTTATCCTGTTCATGCAAATCGTTGCCGCTTTACTATAGTCAGTTCAAGCTAATTTTCTTTAAACATATGCTAAAACTCATCGGGATTCTTACTATCATTCCCTTAATGATCCTGAATCATTACAATACCTCTCCCTCTTCTTATAATGTTCAACAAATTATTGCAACAATAATATCACAAATTCTTTCAATTCTTCTTCAACTTCAAAATATTATTGAATCGCTAAATTAATGTACATTTCAATTATTAGACCTACTTTAACATATGCTTGTCCAGTATGGTCAAACGCAGCAAAATCAATTATACAAAAACTTCAAATTATTCGAAACAAATTCTTTAGAAAAATTCTATAAGCACCTTGGTTTATTCCCAATATATAAATTCACAGTAAACTAAATCTCCCTACAATTCATGATTTGATTAAAAATTATAGTCTCAATTTTTTAACACTCTTCCTCCATTACACCATGCACAGATTTTTAATCTTTCTAAAACTTAGAGAACTAAACTTATCTCATAGAATTAATTCCAAATTTCCGAAAGATAAATTTCATCCTCTGTAATTTTATTTATTTTCTCGTCTTTTCCATATTTCTTAGCTTTATATATTTGTATAATTCTTCAAAATTTGACTTCATAAATCATTTTAAAGAGGTAATTGCTAGTGACCAAAACGACTGTCCACATATTGTAAATTTCAATACCCTAAAAGACAAATTGTGGAACAAGAAGAAATAATTTTTTTAAAAAGTGTTAAATTTTCTGAATAAAAAAACACACTTTGTTCAACAACAACATTCTTGACATGGTAACCAATTTAATTCCCAGAACACTGTCTATTTCTCTTTGTGAGCGAATACAAAAGATGGAAAAAATAACATTTGCGGTAATATTTATAATAATTTGAGAAAATGTTATATTTAGAAAACTTTTCAATTGACACGATGCTTTTCTTTTCGTTTCGGTGCAATGGATTTTCATTCTGTTTGATTAAAAAACACCTACATTTTTCAGCATTATTTTGATTTTTGGGCCCCAAATATCTTAGCCGAAATCAAACTTCTGGAATATGGGAGAGAATTGAACTCTTTTCCATTGTTGAGAATTTCGGCGAAATGTTTTCAATAGTTTTTAAGAAAATTTGGTTTGAACATTTCAGAAAATTTGCCAATTCTCTTCCTTTATTATGGACCACTTGTGGACATTTCAAAAACCATCATTACAGATACTTTGAAGATTACGTATAAAGAAACGCATTTAACAATAAAATACATCTATAATGTAAATTTTGACGACGTGAGAGCCAAGAAAAAAACTTATTATTTGTAATTAAAAAAGAACGTATAGAGCAATATGAGGATTCTGTCATCTGATAGAGTATATTAAGCATTATCCCTGCAAAAAGTTTAAAGAAAAAATATTGGACCCGTTTTTCAGAAAATCTTATTTTTGTAATTTTTTAAAACTGCTGATATTGCACGCACTGTTGCGCGAAAAGTATTAGTTTTTTTATAAAATGTACTTCACCTTAATGAAAGAACTCACTTTGGAGAACAAATTTTATTTCAAGAAAAATCTTCATCTTCCATTTTGTAGTTGTAGGAAGACGCCGAATAAAATCCAAACATTGCAAATTCAGAGATAAATGTGAAAATCGGACCTCTGCCACCTTAATAAGAGTATTTCACTCTATTCTTACAAGAAATATAAAGAAAAAATTTGCAGCCGTTTTTGAGAAAATTTTGAAAATGTCCCAGGTGCTTCACGTAAAGTATGTAAAAGTAAGTAAAAATTAATGAACGTTTTTCAAAATCTCAAAATTTCGAGTAGAGCCAGATGGATAGCAATTTCTTCAACTTGAAAAAAAACCTACGAGTTGTTTAGGCGCTAGTGGTGTTCACAGACAGACAGAAGGACCGACGGAAGTTTTGCTTTCAATTGGTTTTTCGGTATCAAGGACTCAAAAAACAAATATTCTGGCTACACCACGTGTTAGAGAATTTTTTCTCAGCTTAGCAACTGGTTTTATCTACTCTTTCGTTCTCAGAGCCCGGCAATGATTTTTTTCCGCAGAAAATTCGCCATTGTTCGCGCAGCATTACATAACATTCCCTATACTACGAATACACATACGTATACGGGAAAGTAAAAATTTGGGGCCGTTTGTGAGAAAACGTTTGAACGTTTCTGAAAGTCTATAATTTTGAGGCCGATTTTACAGAAAACGATTGACGTATAGAGAAACTGTATGTCGCATCCTTTAAAGCGCATTTTCTCGCAAATGCAATAAAGTGAACAAATTGCCGCTAATGCAAATACTTTCGACGTGAGAGACATGCATTAAGTAAGTTTAATTTTTGTGATTGTTAAAAAGCAAAAGAATAGAGCAATATGTCAAGCTCATACCTATCAAACGTTTAAGGAAAAAAAATTGGAGGCAGTTTTGAGAAAATTTTGTTTTTTTAAAATATTGCACATATTGCACGCAATAGTGCGTGAAAACCAGTTTGAAAACCCAAGAAGTGGAGTTTGTCATTCAAAAAATTTTCATGCTGTGCCGCGGCATTTCAATGCTTTCTCTGTATTACTTAAATACTCGTAGTTTCCGAAAGGTGAAAAGGTCTACTCCTTGCTTGATATTCAAGAGCATCGAAACGTCCGAGAGACAGAAGGGTTCTTGGTAGCAATACAGGATCACGTTATTGCAAGAAGAAATGACCCAAAATTATCATTAAAGACCCCACAGTGCCTGCTGATGCATGTCGTGTAATAACATCCTCTACGAAGGAAAAATCCCCATCAAAATTTTGAATCTGTCACCAGAGAAATGTAAACTTGTATTTATTCTAATATGCGGGGTAAGTAAGTCCAAATTCAGTATTAATATTCTCTAGGAAGATAATTTTTTGTGATGAAATAAATCGCGTATTTTTCTCGCAACAATTTAGCATAGGTCCCATTTTTAATCTCAGTTGAGTGTCCTTATTTTTTCGTTACTGTCGTTTCGTCTTTAAACACAGACAGTGGTGCGGCACCTAAAAAACATCATTCTCACATTTTGTCGCGGTGTACCCAGACTTCAATTGTGTATTGCTTTGTGTTATCTGTTCTACAATATCGTAGAATTGGATTGCGTTTCATTAACGTCATGTTATTTCATTCTGAATCTCAATGGCTGCAAGTAACGTACTAGATACATTTGTAGAATGAATTAGTTTTCAACCATTTTTATTTGACGTAAATAGTATAGTGCAAATAGACTACGAATGCTGTAACTGAATATTTCAATTTTTTTTGAAAAAACACAACTTTCTGAATTGTCTGGAAATCTTGATAAACATTCCCTAGGGAGCACCAAGAGGTTTCATTTTGTTCAAATAGGATAAATTGATTTTATATAATAAAAATGCGAAAATAAAAAGGAAAATTTTCATCTTACTTACCGCTGGGATAGGACATTCACATTCTTCTCTATCAAAAGTTTTTATCATTTCTCCCAAAACTTCAGGTATAGTTTTTTCCGCTACTGCACAGAAAGTTTCTTCTATAACATATATTCTTGCCCAATTAGTAGTGGACCACCTCCACACTGTTGCGATTAGCTGTAATTTTACATATAAACTGTACTTTCTAAATTGTAATTACCGAGCAAAGTGGTCCAGCGTGTAGCGCGCTGGACTCGCATTCTGGAGTTCCTGGATCGATCCCTGGGCCGGCCATCCTGAACGGTATTTTTGTGGGTTTCTTGGTTATAAGGCGAATATAGTATTTTCACTCCTCATCATCACCTCATCTCTTCAACAACAACAGTAATAATAATAATAATAATAATAATAATAATAATAATAATAATAATAATAACAAACGAACAAAGATTAGCTGATCAATATAGAGCTATTCTTCGCTGCAACTTAATACCCAAAACACGCCTTGAGATCATTAAAGAAGAAATCCGGAATGAACTACAAACTAACCAAAACTTCATGTCACTCATGAGGGACGAGGACGAAGGAACATCACGTGCAGAAGAAAGTTCAACTTTTTTTACAGAATCTGCTAACACCATGCAGAATAATGAGGATGAGGGATTTACTGAAGCTTTGAAGAGAGAAATGGAACGAGCAATAATTCAATTTCAAGGTACCAATCCTTTAATGCGACCAGCCTTAAGGAAGCTAAACTCCTCGAAGAAGTTAGCACGATTGATAGAAATAATGAACTGTGAGATTCTTCCTGATTATGTCCATATGTCACAAGATCTTGAAACGCTGAATATGGTTATATACTCTGCTGCAATTACAATTGTAAGAACACTGGGAATCAGTGATGAAAATACATCAGGATCTACACGAACACATCTTCGGCATCAGATGCCGAAGTGGGAATTACGTATGTTAAGAAAAATTGAAAAACTTAGGAGTGACATTGCAAGATTTAACATCTACATTAAAGGTTGTAGGTCACCTAAACTACTACGAAAAATAACTGGCATTTTAAGTCACTGTATGTCACATTCTAATCGTGACGCAAATACTACTGTGCAACAGTGCGTTGACACACTTAAACAGAAATTGTCTGTTGTAACAGCTCGCCTGTCCAGGTACAGAAAGAGCAGAAGTCGTAGAAAAGATAATTTCCTGTTCACTACAAAGGAAAAAAAATTCTATCAGACTATGGAAAATAAGGAATCTACAGACTCAGAAACTGTCTACCCGACTCAGAAAGAAATTGAAACATTTTGGGGCAATCAACGTGCAACTTCCACAGACTTCAATAGTGAAGCATCCTGAATAAAAAAGAACGAAACCGTTCCAGTAAAATTCAACTTATGCAGTTACATGAAATCTCCACCCACGACATTAGAAGTGTTATTAAAAGCACATTCAATTGGAGAGCTCCTGGACCTGATGGTATCCAGAATTTCTGGTACAAAAGATTCCCCTGTGTCCACATGCGACTATCTGAACTAATCAACTCTGTTATAAAAGAACCGAGTAAAATGCCAAGATTTCTTACACAAGGCATTACCTATTTGACACCCAAAGATGCACATAATCTTCAGGATCCGTCTAAATACCTCCCAATCACGTGTCTTCCAACACTTTATAAGATAATCACATCATGCCTTTCGCAAATGATTTCTCCCCATTGTGAACAAAACAACATTTTATCGGAAGAGCAAAAGGGATGCAGAAAAGGTTCTAAAGGTTGCAAAGAACAGCTAATAATAGACTCAGTTGTATGTAACCTGGCGTCCAAGAGGAATAGAAAACTGTATATGGCGTATGTGGATTTTAAAAAAGCCTTCGATTCTGTTCCGCATGATTGGCTATTAGCAGTGCTTCGGCTTTACAAAGTCAACTCGTCTGTGATCATGTTCCTACAACATGTGATAACTACCTGGAGAACGAAGATACACTTGAAAACACCTACTCAAGCAACTGAGACTGATATCATCCCTATAAAATGCGGTATTTTTCAAGGTGATTCACTAAGCCCACTATGGTTTATTTCGTGCATGAACTCGTTGTCCAATATGCTAAACGCCACAGAATACGGATTTACGATCAAATCAGGAATGAATGTATTACATCGCATTAACCATCTGGTTTATATGGACGATGTAAAGCTGTATGCGTCAACTAACACACAGCTCACAAATCTCCTGAAAACTGTGGAAAGATTTTCGAACGACATAAGGATGCAATTTAGACTAGACAAATGCCGAGCAGTGAGTTTGGTTAATTGAAAGCTGCAAAATACTGCATACGATCTTGAGACCTGTGGTAGAATATGCGGTATGGAAGCTGAAGAAACATACCGATATCTGGGAGTTGAACAAGCTAGGCGCATTGATGACACCAAAATAAAGAATGAACTAACCACTGAATTTTTCCGGAGAGTACGAAGAATTTTAAAAACTGGACTCAATGGAGGGAACATTTCGAAAGCTGTTAACACTTATACTGTGCCCATCTTAGGATACTCAGCGGGAATAGTGTCATGGAGCATCACAGACATAGAGAATATTCAACGAAAGTTAAGGGTGCTACTATCAAAAAACCTTAAGCATCACCCTCGAGCCTCTGTTGAACGTGTGACCATCCCACGACGTCGTGGCGGCAGAGGCTTCACTGACATTAACACCATGATCTGCAAGCAGGTAGAGAGCCTCAGAAAGTTCTTCCAAGAGAAATCTACCACATCCAAGCTACACGCAGCAGTTTATGCAGTGGACGAATGGACACCATTAAAATTATGCCAGTCAGACGTAAACCTTACTTCACTCAGTATCCAGCAAAAACTTGATGCATGGATGGCAAAGCCTATTCACGGAAGACATCCAAACGAGATCAGCCAAGCACATGTCGATACACAGTCGTCGAACTACTGGTTGGTCTCAGGGCAGATCTTCCCTGAAACTGAAGGATTTATGGTTGCCATACAAGATCAAGTTATTCCAACACGCAATTACAGAAAATATATACTGAAAGACCCAAGTGTGAACGATGACCGCTGCCGATTCGGTTGTGGACAAATTGAATCAATACAGCAAATTACATCAGGCTGCTCACATATAGCTGGATCAGAATACAGGAACGGGCATGATGCAGTAGCAAAAGTAATCCACCAAGAATTGGCCCAGAAGTATCAATTATCATCCGAAGCACGAGTCCCGTACTATGTCTACAATCCGGAGAATGTGTTGGAAAATCATTCTTATCGGCTGTACTGGGACAGAACGATTCTCACAGACAGAACTGTCATCTGCAATAGACCTGATATTGTTCTGTTCAGTAAAGAAAGCAGGCAAGTCGACATTATCGATGTCTCGATTCCAAACACTTCCAATCTTCAGTTGAAATACACAGAAAAGAAGACTAAGTATGTGGATCTCTCAAGAGTCTATCCTCCAACAATGGAATGCTTGCAAAGCAAGAATCGTTCCAATTATATTATCAAGTACAGGAGCCATCCCGAAGACCATGCATCAAAGGCTCAAGGAATTAGATCTTCCTGAAAACGTATGGAAGCTTATGCAGAAAGTTATTGTCATCTCAACGGCCAGAATCGTCAGAAAATTTGTAGGAAATCAATGTGAATAATTAGATTCAAAATTGTAACCATAATTTGTATTAAGATTATGTTAATCTGTACATTTTATGTAATCACCGTAGAGATACGAGATGTAATGTAATAATAATAACTCCACCTAGGTAGTACACGACCCCGCAGTTGGTGGTGGAGCTTGAGCACCCCCATGAGCCTTCAAGCTCTGTCAGTGGTAGCCTAGCTATATGTAGGGCCTCCCTTCCTGAATAGGTTGAAGGTGAGGGGTCAGACGAAGAAGTACTCCATTTTGAGGAGAGTGGGAAGTAAGTAGAGAGGGAAGGGTCATGAACCTTTGGACTTCCTGTTGTCGGTCCATAGAGGGTACAGGAGAGAAACTGGGTTGGCACACCAGGCCACTGATTAGAGTGGAGCCCCGAACCTTGTATTAGTCAGCGAAGAAGGCTGCCTTCAGCAGTCAGTGAAAATTCGGTAGGATTTAGTAATGCCGATGCTAATGTCACTTTGTCGACGTCTGACCGTCCCACGGATGTTAGTCCCAGGGACCCAGAGCCGGCAGTAGCTCGAAGCCATCGTCAGAGATGGACCTGTGATGAATTCATGAATTGAAAGAGGTAATGTGGTTCATTTACTATGCAAAAGTAAAAAATAGGGACTCAGAAATAGGGACTCAGAAGTGTTCAAGGTATGGAGAGAACGGAACCCATATACGAAATACATCCTGGACACAAAGAAGCTTAACAGTTAACGACGATACATACTCAGCAGTGGAAAATTCACAGCAGAACAACTTGCTGATATTCAGAGAAATGCGGAGTATGTTCTTCGATCGAACTACCTACAAGGTGAGCATGTAGAACTTGAAAACGATGGTCCTATTGAAGGTTCATCTCTTTCAAATGAAACACACGTCAGTGGTGAAAATTCATGTGGCAATGAATTGCACGATAAGGACATGATGCGAAATCTCCTCCGACGCGAGATCGAAAGAGATCGTCAACTTCCATTTGAATGTATTGCACCGTTGAAGAGAATATACGAAAATGCCAAAGCCAAGACAGTGATAGACACAGCTAATTCTGTGTTAAAGAAGGTGGTAGAGACCCCAGATGGAGATCTACGTGCAGATTACTGAAATCAATCACATCGTGTATGCAACTGGATATTTGGTGTCTCAGATAATTCTGGGGCCGGCCAAGAACACCGACGGCCGACAACAAAACAGTGTAAACAGCTCAGTAAATACCCCCATGGACGAAGAGAATTATGAAACGGATACCCGGCACTCGCCGTGAATTATCACTCTTAGCTGGGCATCTTCTAAATCAACCCACACCTCTCAAGTTCAACAAAAATATTCTATGTTGAACAAAAATACCAAATTGAAAATGACACCAGCAGGCTAATGGTAGATGAGAAGCTAAAAGAGAAAATTCAAGCATGAACTCAACGAATTAGACTTACAAACGCAGAATAGATTTCCATGTACAGAATGGGTTGTTTGAAACTTACTCAAATTTTGCGGAACAAATCCCAGAGCTCCGATAACTATCGGGACGACCTGTGCTTTTATCCTCACATTCGGCTGATCTCAATTTCCAAACTCTTGTATTTAAGACGTTTCTCTGCCTACTTGGTTACGACATTTTGATCGCAAGGCACAGCAACATCCACAAGTAGACACGATTTTTTCTCAAAATCCCGGATAACAATATCCGGTTTGTTTGCTGCTATCGTGCGATCCGTTTGAATTTGTTGGTCGTACAATATTGTACACAATCCAACCGAAGTCACCGGTTTTGGTGAGTGTTCGTACCACTTAGGGCATGTGTTTGGAACTTCGAGGGCGGTACAGATCTGCCAGTGGAGGTAGCTACACACCCTGTCATGTCTTTTAAGGTATTCGGTCTTTGCTAGGATTGGACAAACTGAGACAATATGATCAATGGTTTCTACTTGCTCCTGGCAAATGCGGCATTTATCATCTTGGGAAATTTTGAGAACCGCTTTATCATAATGTCGTGTTCTCAACGCCTGATTTTGGGCAGCTATTACAAGTGCTTCGGATTCTGGCTTCATTCTTCCCCTTTTAAGCCACATAAATGATTGACCTTTATTGATCTGAACCTTGTCCATTCTTTTTAGGTATTGTCCGTGGAGTGGTTTGTCTCTCCACCATTTCTTTAACATTTTTTGTGTCTCACACTTCATGTTTAGCAGCATCAGAAGTTCAGTGTCTGTGTTATTCGACGTGTCTTGCCTAGTTTCCTTCGCAATGCTTCTTGCTACACTAACAATGCCTCTGTTTCCCATTCTTCGGTCAGATTTCATGACCTGCCTCATTAGAGGGTCATCTTGATATGCTGACTACATACTTCCCCAACCCCACTATTGCATTGTGCCAGGAGGCCTCAATTTGTCTGAGGCCTCTTCCTCCTTCGTGACATATAATGTCTATGTATATCAGCTCGAGGGTGGGAAACATGATGCATTGTTAGCAGTTTTCTGGTTTTTGGATCCATGCTGCGAATTTCTTGCTCAGTCCAGTCCACTAGCCCAAAACTGTATTCGGCTACATGTACCGACAAACTACCTATTCAAGATATTTTATTCCTCTAATTCAGAGCGGACTGCAGGACCAGTCTCACTCTCCTATAATACTCCCTACGAATTCTCTCGTTCATTCTGTCCTTCGAGATGGTTTCACATTCTTCAATGCCCAGATATTTGTAAGTTTTACCTGGCTCAAGATCTTGAATCACAGTGTGCGTATCAATTTCAATGTTCTCAGACGTTGTGAGTTTCCCTCTTTTTAAATTGATTTTTGCACATTTATCAAGACCAAACTTCATGCAGATGTCATTGCTAACGTCATACACGACAGACAGCATTTGGGAGAGAATCGCTTCATTCTTAGCACTTTCAGATCATCCATGTAAAACAAATGTGATACTGGCCTTTCATCACCATGGAGCTTAAAACCAAAGTCAGCTTGCGACAACTGTCTCGATAGTGGGATCAAACTGATGCAAAACAGCAGAGGGGATAGTGAATCTCCTTGAAAAATTCCCCCTGTTAATCTGAATACTTCTGGTTTCTACTGTTTCCTTTCCGCTGTGTATTAGTAACCTGGTTTTCCACGACTTCATACTAGCCTTGCAAAATTCAATAAGTCTAGGATGAAATCGATAGATCTCCAGGGTCTTCAAAATCCAATCGTGTGGTACACTATCAAAGGCCTTTTGGTAGTCAATCCAAGCCATGCTCAAATTACGTTTGCGTTTCTTTACATCATTCAAAATGACTTTATTCAGTAGCAAGATTTCCTTACAACCATAAGAGCCTTTACGACATCCTTTTTATTCAGCTGGCATTAGATGATTCTTATCTAGATGTCTGTACATTTTGTCAGCTATGGCTGCAGTGATAACTTTGTACAGTACTGGCAGACAAGTAATTGGCCTGTAGTTCTTCGCCAAAGAGCTGTCTCCCGCTTTGGATAGCAAATATGTGATGCCACGTGTGAGCCATTCCGGGAGTTCCTTTGGGTTTTCTAAAATTTTATTAACAGCCTTTGCTAGATGAGAATGTATTGCTGTTAATTTTTTAATCCAATAAATCTGGATCTTATCAATTCCGGGGGACTTCCAGTTTCCATTTACTTAATTGCTTGGAATAGGTCCTCTTCCGAGAATTGGTGAACGTCTTCCACTCTTTCTACAAGTTCATCGGCAGCATCAACTTCAGATTAAAGCCAAGATGCGTCTTTGTTGTAGGATCTGCTCTCCTCCCAGATTCCTGCCCAAAATGCTTCGACGTCATCTTTTGAATGAGTAAAGCTTTGCCATTCGGTTTTTGAGTCAGATTGCCATAGAAGTTCTTCGCGTCTGTTTCAAACAACCGGTTCTGTACACGGAAATCTATTCTACGTTTGTAACGTCTAATTCTTTGAGCCCATGCTTGAATTTTCTCTTTTAGTTTCTCAACTACCATTAGCCTGCTGGTGTCATTTTCAATTTGGTATTTTTGTTTAACATTGAATATTTTTCGTTGAACTTTAGAGGTGAGCGTTGATTTAGAAGATGCCTCAGCTAAGAGTGATATTTCGCGCCGGGTGTCGGCTATCCGTTTCTCAATGCTGTTCATCCATGGGGGTAGAGAGCTGTTTACTCTCTTTTGCTGTCGGCCGTCGGTGTTCTTGGCTGGCCCCAAAATTATCTGAGATACTAGATATCCAGTTCCATATATGATGTGATTGATTTCAGTAATATCTAGATCTCTGCCTGTGGTCTCGACCACCTCATTTAAGACAGAATTCACTGTTTCTATCACTTTTTTAGCTTTGGCATTTTCGTATATTCTCCTCAACGGTTCGCGAGATTCAAACGGAAGTTGACAATCTCTTTCTATCTCGCGCCGAAGGAGATTTTGCATTATGTCCTTATCGTGTAATTCATTGCCAGATGAATTTTCACCACTGACGTGTGTATCACTGAAAAGAGATGAACCTTCCACGGGATCATCATTTTTAAGTTCTACATGTTCGTCATGTGGATTGTTCGAGCGAAGTACATACTCCGCATTTCTCTCAATGTCAGCAAGTTGTTCTGCTGTGAATTTTCCACTGCTGAGTATGTATCGTCGTTGACTGGCAAGCTTCTTTGAGTCTAGGGTAGGTCTCATATCTGGGTTCCGCTCTCTCCATACCTTGAAAACTTCTATTTCTGAGCCCCCTTTTTTCGCTTTTGCATAGTAAAAGCACCACATCACCTCCTTTAATTCATCCCGGGCCTCCACTCTAATCAGTGGCCTGGTGTGCCAACCCAGTTTCTCTCCTGTACCCTCAATGGGCCGACAACAGGAAGTCCAAAGGTTCATGACCCTTCCCCCTCTACTTACTACCCACTCTCCTCAAAATGGAGTACTTTTTCGTCGGACCCCTCACCTTCAACCTATTCAGTAAGGGGGGGCCCTACCAGTAGCTAGGCTACCACTGACATAGCTCTCAGGCTCATGGGGGTACTCAAGCTTCACCACCAACTGCAAGGTCGTGTTTATTATTATTATTATTATTATTATAAAAATAACCATACTAATTCTTCACATGGGGCAGAAAGTTGATCGTGTCCGTGTCACATGTGTCCCCTGGATAACGCTAAGTGAGCCTCCTACGCGCTTGACCATTGTGAACGCTGAGGGAAACTGTGGGAAGAAAGCGGTCAGCTCGTCACCAGATGCTTGACATGGCAAGGGTGGGCTTTGGAAAAGAAACAAACAACTTCTCTTTGCAATTTCCCACGTGCAGATAGAGCGAGAATAAGTCAATAACGAACGACGATAAGTATTAGTGAAATATATGCACGTAAAATGGTCAACATATGCGCTTGAAACTAAGAATACGCATTAAACAAGAATAGTCAACATTATTATAGGCAGTCGTTTTACCCCTAGTACAAAACACGCATAATTAAGTAGTTATTTTCATATTAAGTGTGGAATGTTCCACTTGTTTGACGGTGGAGATTGAGATTCTTTGCCGAGATCTTAGTCCAGGCTAAAATCCCAATCGAGACCGTGAAAGAATCGGAAACTTAAACAATATGAACAACATTTTTTTCTGCAACTGCATGAAAATATGATACAAAAGTTTTGTAAACATGTATTGGAAAATGAAGCCTGATACTCCCGACCGTACAGAAATAAATTTCTTAGGGTCATGACTAAAGAAGTGTATTCTAAACTTATGCAAAATAGTTATTTATCTATCAAGGGTGTTAAGTAGATGTTTTTGCCCCGAGGGCGACTTCCAAACCCGAGGGTCTCTGGCCCGAGGGATTGGAAGTCGCCTGAGGGGCAAAATCATCTAGTAACGCCCGTGGTGTATACAAAACTTTACGGTTTACTAGTTCGTTGCGGAATAAAACGACAGTTCCAAACATTTTATATTTCTTGCGTCCAAGGTGAAAATATGCATTTTTTTTCCATTTATTTATAGTCGCATCGACAACTAAGATCATTAGCAACTCAAAATTTTACATTAGTTTCACAATTGCGTAAGAGCACAAGTGCTTAATAAATAAATGCAAACAGATTTAATACAATTTATACATATCACACACTAAAAAATTCATCCTTCAATAGGTCACAATATACAGGGTGTCCAGAAGCTCCCGTTACAAAAAAATACCACAAATTCTGTGTTGCCAGACATGAAGAATGGCAGGTCCAGTTTTTTCCGAAAAAAATTTTGTCTTTGAGAAAATTGAGTTTAAAAATCACTTCCGGGGCGCGAAATTCAAACCAGCCGCAACGACACTGCAGACAGCGGCGTCGCCTTCTGCGCGGAGCATTTCCTCGTTTCTCCGCGTAAACGTGAAACAGTCGAGTAATATTCTGCAAAGCATCACGTTGCTTACACTAGAATATTTAATAGTATCAAGTATTTGCAGGTTCTATTCAATTTATATTTTAAATGTACGTACAGAATATCGAGAGTTGTTCAAAATGATAGCCACGGTACACGGCGGCGTAAACCTAAATTATAAACACGATCCAACATTTATGAAAAATATTGAATCTCCTGGAATGCTCCAATTGTTATTTTTAGCACATATTAATATGAACTAGTGCTTTGGGTTTAAGATTGTCACATAAATGATAGTCTCCTGTAGATTATTCTAAATATCGTGATACACTAAGAAGCATTTAGGAGATAAAATATTTCTTAATGAAAATACTGAGTTTATTGATTATCTTTGGAATTTGAATTGGTTCTCCCGGTTGTCATTTTCTGAATTCTCAAACTAACGATAGCCAGCTTTAAACTTCTTAATAACCGCTGGACAGTTTATCTAAGATGTAGCCCTAATTGACGGATATCAATATTTCCCCCCTCAACAATATTGCAAACTAAAGTAAAAGATCCATGAACTTCAATACCACCCGTCAAATATTATTTTAGCTTAAGTAATATGTGGTACAGTAAGATCACATCCTGCTGCCGCAGCGAAAGCGTTCCGAAATAACTGCTATTGCAAAATACGCTAAACTGTTCTACGTGGAACATCGAAGTTAAGGAAAGCGGCCTCGACTATCCATTTCTCGAAGTTGAATGACCATTCTATCCGCCGCTTTGCTTTTCCAGATGCAAGATGAGAGCATGTCTTTCTCCCAAATCGTGGAGTTACTTCGTGAAACCATTTCATAAGGCAGTTGACAGCTACTCGGGAAAAGTATTCTTTGAGTTGTTTTGTTTCTTTGAGCTTGCATTGTAGTTAGCAGATACGTACCCAAATGAGTAACGACCATTTCTTCAATTTAATTCTTCGAGATTACTACGTAGCACAGAATGTAAGGGAATAGAAACAGTTCACTACTACACTACTTTAGTGTTGTAATTTTCAATATTTTTCTTTGATATTTTCATAATGTACAACAAAAATCGACAAAGAGGAAAAAAATATGCAGTATAATCAATTTTTAACCCCAAACCTTTTGAATTATTTAATTTTTTAAATTTATTTTAATGCAGAATCATTATCCTTACTACTTAAATATTTTAGAACATGCATATTTTGCTACTTAAAATTAGTTAGAAATACTTTACATGCAAGTCCTAAATCTTTCAGTTATATCTCTACATGTTCAATATTTTCATTTGTTTAAAAAATTAATCAATTTATAACTTTTCCATTTAATAATTGCATACTTTTTTGAACTGATTAATATTAATTGGATAATGTTTGTAGATTTTACATAAAAACACCCTAATAATTACATAGTTTTATGTTGGTTATTTTTTAACTTATGAGGGATTTATATCTCAAAAAATATTTTATGAAAAACAGGAATGAATATAAACAATATGCAAATTAAATTATAACTGCAACACTGCTCTGTATATTTTTTCTCTAAAACATATCTGATAATACATACAATTATTTTCACATTAAAAATTGAATTCTTTTAGTTGTAAGGAAAAAAAATAATATAAAAAGCCATTCGCGCGAAATCTCGCACACTGCACGAAGGCTCCTGTTCGAAATGTTCCAATACTTCTTCCTCTGTGGCAACAGATGAGCGAGACACACCTGCATCGACACTTCCGCCCCGTAAAACTGACCCCAATGCACGTATTCTTGCGTCGAGGCGCAGAAAAACGCAGTGGGAAGTGTGTCTTCTGCTCGGGTATCTCTCGGCGTACACTCGAGCTGCCGCACGAGCGTTGCTCCGGCACTCGCCGAAGACTAAGTGCATGTCGCAGTACGCATTAATTGAAAACATGCTTATTCTGGCCTCTCGCACTCAAACTCGATATTTCTACTAATTTGCCTTGACGGCACTTAGTTTTTAGTATCCGCTGCCGGCAGCGGGACGCTGGAAGTGGTGCGGTGGGGAGGGAAGGGGAAAGATGACTCCGTACAGGTGCTTTTTCAGCCATGACCACTGTGCAGGCCGGGTTTCGAACTGTGCAATCTGTTGTTTTGAGGCAAAACTGGCATGCGTCTGATGGGCGAATCACTAGGCGGCGGTGGGAGGTTCGCCATATGATATAAACCACGATGTGACACGGCCTAGCAAGTGACAAATGCAAGGACACCGACCGTAATACGAGCTGCGAATGGCAGCGGTCCGGTAACCTCAGTGAACCACGGTCGAACTTTTGCCTGCTAGAATGTTTGAGTTCTTTAGAAGTATTTGTACATCACGCAATGCAACATGACAGTTTTTCTCAGTCTTTTACCCTTTCACACCAGTAATATACTAGTTTTGTATTTTTTATTCATTGTTGCACGGCACATACGGCGACGCTATTTTATCTCTGTTGATATTGACCTGTGGGTTAGGTTAAAGGCCTACGTGCCCCTACAAAGATTTTTCAATGCACTGTTCGGTGTGCATCACCACAAAATGACTGTAAAAAACATCAATTCAAATTCCGCGCAAATTCCGCAGAGATAAACTCAGTATTTTCATGGAACGGGAATTCAGAAAACGAATATTTCATTTCCAAAACGCTTTTAGTATATCACGATATTTAGAATAATCTTCAGGAGACTATCATTTACGTGGCAATCTTAAGCCCAAAGCACTAGTTCATATTAATATGTGTTAAAAATAACAATTCGAGCTTTCCAGGAGATTCAATATTTTTCATAAATGTTGGATCGTGTTCAGAATTTATGTTTACGCTGCCGTGTACCGTGGCTATCATTTTGAACCAAACTCGATATTCTGTACGTACATTTAAAATATAAATTGAATAGAAACTGCAAATACTTGATACTATTAAATATTCTAGTGTAAGCAACGCGATGCTTTCCAGAATATTACTCGACTGTTTCACCGTTTACGCGGAGAAACGAGGAAATGCTCCGCGCAGAAGGCGACGCCGCTGTCTGCAGTGTCGTTGCGGCCGGTTTGAATTTCGCGCCCCGGAAGTGATTTTTAAACTCAATTTTCTCAAAGACAAATTTTTTTTCGGAAAAACTGGACCTGCCATTCTTCATGTCTGGCAACACAGAATTTGTGGTATTTTTTTGTAACGGGAGCTTCTGGACACCCTGTATAATAATTTCAAATGTAGTTTACATTACAAGACGCACTGTAATATAAATTTGTTAATATGCCGTCAGATAAACAACACAGAGTGTGTATCTAATCAGGTGTATATCAAATATATATGATTGTATATCTAATATTGGACAGATTTGCTCGTAAAAAATGAGAGAAAATTGTGAAATTCCTGCGGAAATTCTCACTAGAGCTAACAAAACTATGAAGAGTGGTTTCCTTTAAAATCTCGAGAAATATGTGAAAGGCATCTCGGAGTGCAGTAACCTAAGAAACGGGCCATGGGCTGCATGCAGATCTTTCCTTTACCTTCATTGTCTTATTCTCACTCCTTACTTTCACACTTACTTGCATTACACTACCACAAAAGATACGATACAACTAATGCATTAGAGTGTAAGTTTATTTGTTAATGAAACTTTATGTACTTACCTCCATATTGTGGCCTATTTCGATAGTTGAATTCCAAAAACCATAATATCTCACACAATCATCTTGACCTTTTTTTGGTTCCAAATATAAACTCAGATTGTTAGCGGCTACGTCTTCACATTGGTAGATCTTGTGCACCTCAACGTACTTGTAAGGTCCCTGGACACAAAATAGATTATGAAAGGATTTTGGAAATGTGAGTTTTCATTTAGCACTATTGTTAAATTCAGAACAAAAATATTAAGTCTTGACGGTTTACTGAATTCTTCACAGTTGCGGAACAATTTACTTTCCTAGATACGTAGTATAGAAAAATATATTGTAAAAATGCAGCGAAAATTGCCGCGTTTCGAAAGAAAAAAACTCAATTTTTTAAATATAGTCAAGTTTGCGCAACAATATCGTTACTGTTATTATTATTAATATCAATGTAATTTCGAACATTTCATAAGTTCAAATTGTTTTCGAATTTTGTTTCTGCACCTATTAGTAGCTTCGGAGTAATTTCAAACTAAATTGGTTAGGTACTTGTAAGTACTTCCTTTAGTCTCGGCTAGCATTTCGAACTTGCCACGTACTCTTGCCAGCTGCCATCTATTAGTATATCCAAAGTATATAGCCATCCAAAGTACATTTTTTGACATATTCTTAATTTTTCGCTTTCCTAATAGTAGAACGGAAATAATAATTTAAGAATGTTAAAGAACAGTAAAACGTATTCCTAAATTGCAGTTTTATTCGAAAACCTGGGAACCGGTTTTAAGAGAATTGCGATTAAGTGCAACTGTAAATTTGAAATTTGAAGCTCTTTTTCACAGGAAATGTTTGAGTTTTCAAAAACTTCATTAGAAGTCATTTGAATCACTTACACTCACAAATACAATAGTGTTGACAAATTGCTGGAAATGCGCATATTAACGATGTTAGAGATCTTTCAAAACCATTGCATTTGTGTAATTTTTAAATAAACAAAAATAAATACCTCAAATTGAACTTGACGTCTTATTGAAGCGTGCAATTGGCATTATCGGTTCGAAAAGCTTGAAGAAAAGAGTTTGAGCCGTTTTTGAGAAAATCTTGTTTTTGTATTTTTTTAATTGCAAACATTTGTGCAATATTGCCAGAAAACTACCAAAATTTTCACAAAAATCTTGACCTTAATGAAAGAATTCATTTAGGAGAACAAATTTTATTTCGAGGAAAAATCTCTATCTTCGAATTTGTAGTTGTAGGAAGACGCGGAAAAAATTTAAATTATTTTCAATTTTCGATAGTGCAGAAGAGTACTGTGAAAATAGGAGCTGTGCCTCTTTTGTAAGTTTTTTACTCTATCCTTGCAAGAAATTTAAAGAAAAAATTTGGAATCGTTATTGAGAAATTTTTGAAAATGTAAAGTACCCTCAAATTTTAAAGAATGTTTTTCAAAGCCTCAGCGCTTGGACTCGAGCCAGATGAACTGGGGTTTCATCAATTTGAAAACACCTTCGTATGGTTTCATGTATAGGACCCCCCCCCCACAAAGTTTTAAGAAAGCTTTCAAAATCGCAGTGCCTTGAGTCGATCCGCATTAACTACGGAATATTCATTTTGGAAAAAATCGCGTATTTCTTTCGTTTTTTCTTTGGTCTCGGCTAGTTATTTGGACTTGATACGCACTCTTGCCAGTTCCAACTATCGCCTCCCAAGTTACATTTTTTGACATTTTCTTAGTTTTTCAATTTCCCAATAGTAAAATGGAAATATCATTATAAGAATATTAAAGAACAGTAATCCTTGATCTAAAGGACAATTTTCTTTGAAAAATTTGCACCCGTTTTTAAGAAAATCTTACCATCTTATTTTAAAAATTGGAAAATTTACAAAGGAATGGAAACTTACTAGTGTATGTCCAATACTTAAGTCTGGTACTAGTATAAAAATTGAAAATTATAGACCTATTTCAATAAATTCCTCTCCTGCTAAAGTGTTTGAACAAATAATGTATGTTAAAATTTTTAACCATGTTAAATGCTACTTATCTTATTATCAACATTGTTTTATTACGGGTAAATCCACTACCACAAATCTTGTAAATTTTGTTCAGTATGTTTCAAGCCGTTTAGTCCATAGAGTTCAGGATGATACAATTTGCACAGATTTTTCTAAAGCGTTTGACAAGATTAATCACAAAAAAACCTTTATCCCAAGTGTCTTTTTTCGGATTTTCAAAACAAATGTTAAACTGAATGAATTCGTATTAAACAAATAGAGACCAATTTGTTAAATTTCATCTACACAAATCTTACGTTTATAAAACTGATTCTGGAGTGCCTCAATGTTCAAATCTTCGACCTCTATTATTTCTAATTTATATTAATGATTTGCCTAATGTAATTCAAAATTCAAAATGTTTACTTTTTCCTGATGATTTGAAAATTGATAAAACAATTGAAAATGAAAATGATTCAAACAAATTGTAAGCTGATATTAATAACGTCTTGGCATGGGGACTTTCCCGTATTAGTTTTCTATTTTCTTGGGTCTTCCCTAGCTATTCGGAAGTGCCACATACTCTTTCTTGCCACCAACCATCTATCACCAGCAAAAGTACATTTTTTTATCATTTTCTTAATTTTTAGGTTTCCTATTGGTAGAACGAAAATATTAATTTTAGAATATTAAAGAACACAAAAACCTAGCCGTAAATGGCAATATTCTTTTAAAAATTATGTGCCGTTTAAGAGAAAATTGCGTTTTAGCACTACTAAAAATGCAAAATTTGAAGCTCATTTTCACAGAAAATGATTGAGTTTTCAAAATACTTTATTTGAAGTTATTTGAAGCACTTACACTCACAAATATAATAATGTTTATACATTGCTCGTAATGTGCATATTAAAGATGGGAGAGATCTTTCAAAAAAGTTACAATTATGTAATTTTTGAAAAAACAAACAAATAATTCAAAATAAACATTACGCTATACTAAAGAGTGTAATTAGCACTATCCGTTACAAAAGTTTCAAGACAAAAATTGCAGCCATATACGAGAAAATGGCGTTTGAGCACTTCTGAAAATGCCGAAATTTGAGCTACTTTACATACATACTTCTCTTAGCTTTAGCATTTTCTAATATTCTCCTCAACGGTGCACGACATTCGAATGGATGTTGACGAATTCTTTTTATTTCGCGTCGAAGGGGTTTTAGTATAATTTCTTTGTCGTAAGATTCATTGCCAGATGAATTTTCATCATTGAAGGATGTTGAACTTTCAACCGAACCATCATTTTCAGCTTCAACATGTTCGTCATGTGGATAGTTCTATCGAAGACCATATTCTGTGTTTTAATGTTTGCAAGTTGTTCTGCTGTGAATTTTACTTTGAGTATGTATCCCGTTGACTGGCAAACTTCTTTGAATCCAGGGTAGGTCTCATATCTTCTTCTATTTCGGAGCCTCCGTTTTTCGCTTTTTCATAGTATAAGCACCACAAAACCTTCAATTCATCCCAATTCGTCCAGTGCCCATCTTCTACGATAGCTGTGAATTAGTGCCGTCTCTGAGTTCTTGGGTCTAATATTCGTGTGATGACCAGACGTGAAGGTAATTTCAGTTGGGTTTCCGAGCAGATATGCAACATGACACATTAGAAAATGGCACGTTAAGATTCATTACATTTCTTGTTCTTTCCATTTTTCTCATTGGTGTCAAGAGAAGATTCGCAGGTAGCAAGTTCGAGTTCACAGATCACACTTACCCTTTGTGTTGTTTCCTGCCATCTGTTACTGCGACCCACAGTGGCCTCGGGGCATCCCCCACAGGGCCCAGCAAGGGGTCCCTCCGATCGCCAGTCGGCATTACTAAACCCTAGGAAATGTTCACTGTCTGCTGAAGGCAGCCTCCTTCGCCGGCTAAGGCAAGGTTTGGGCCTCTACTCTAATAAATGGCCTGGCCTGGTGGGCTAACCCAGTTTCTCTCCTTTATCCTCCATGTGCCGATAACAAGAAGGCCAAAGGTTCATAACCCTTTCCACTCTACTTACTTCCCACTCGCTTTTGGAGTACTTCATCTGATCCCTCACTTTCAACCTATTCAGCGTGAGAGACCCTACCAGTAGCTAGGCTACCGCCGACGTAGCTCTCAGGCTCATAGAGGTACTCATGCTCTGTGCACCAACTACAAGGTGTTCTCCCTAGAGAGGTTATTATTATAAAAATTATTATATTGTTATATTTATTATTCCAACCCCATTACTATAAACTTCTATTTATCTCAATTTCAAACTGGATGAAGTGTATGTGCATGTACAATTTCTCAAAATAACACCACTTTTATGTAAAATATTTTGATATTTATCTCAGTAAGAAAATGAGTAAATTGTCATTTTGTTTAAGAATTTCATATAATTACTACGTGATAAGTAAAGTGCAGAGCTATTTGCGTAACCTTACTTGGAAAACTATCAAATCTCATTTTTTAACAAATCCAATTTATATGTCTCTGTCAAGTTCCTTTTGAAAATTTTTAAATGTTTATGTGTTTTTAACAAAATTGAAAATAAAATAATTATTTATAATAATTTTTCATGAGTTTTGTATTAATGATTTTTGTTGTATTGGTGCTTCTAGATTAATTTAAACTAATCGTGAATAATAGAAAAAAACTAAGATCGTTTGAAGTGAAAATACAAGTACTCCTTAAATTAAGCGATATTGCGACGCGTAATTTCCACAATTCGAGAAAAAACTTTCATAGCCGATCTCCAAGAAAAGCATATATTTCATTTAGATACAAAACATTTTTAAATAGATGTCAATATGTACCAGAGATACACGAATTTACATAAAATCAGTAAATGGGTTGTGCGTTTTACTTTAAGAAACGTTTTTGTATTGCTTGCTAAAAACACAGTTTTAAAGAAAACATAAGATTTCCCAGGTTCGTGATTTAAGCAGGTGTTTGAAATTGAATAGTATTTTAATATTGTACTTACCATCAATTCATTGTGTAATTTATCTATATTCAAAACAAATATTCACAAATCGCATTTTCGTTTCTTGCTTCTCATCCTTCTCTAAAAAAATTGCAAACATTATCAGTTTTGTTTGATTCAGTTCCGATCTACTATCTTGTAAATTATTAGGACATGACGAACTGATGAGGAATGTGTACGAGTTTAAATTACATTATATTATTTTATGTTTTCGTCTAACATAAAATAAAGATTAGTGTTCAAAAACTACGTTTTTCGCCCAGACTCTGCAAGGTATGCAAGATCCAGATTTCTTCCGCATCTGTAATACATAATATTTACAATACATAACGTTTTGTAAATAATATGTTCAATTTATATTTATAGTTTATTTTATATTTAATGTATTCGATTGTATTATCATATTGTACCTATTCTTTTATATTAGTTTGTATGTTTGCTATCCTATTGAAAAGAGTTTTAGTTTAAATATATATTAATATCTGGCAATATCTTTCTTTAATTATCAGAAGTTACCTCACCAGCGATCTTGTTGGATTGTGATGTTTTAAATGAAAATGCAATTGATCATGTCTTACTATCTTACGACGTTATGGAAACTATGAGAAAGGACATAATTAATTGAATATGCCAAAAAAGAATGCCAATAAATGTATGCATATAAAAGTGAGGACAAAGACTGATTTAGAAAAAAAACTTTATTGATAATGAAATCTTGATCATGTTTTTCGTCCTGTTTCCTAGATCCTTCGGGTGGATGCTGAGATAGCCCTTTATTTTGCTTCTGGATGTAAATGTAACTTCTGTAAAATAATCAGTGCACATTTTGTAGAATTCAGTGGGAAATATAGTTATTCAAATTATCGTCTCCATGTTGTCGTGACAGGAAGAATATTTCTTCACAAAGGACACGAGGAGTGATAAGAGCCCAAATATTAGCTGATTTGCTCTTGCAAGTAGATTTTATTACACCGGAGTCAATTTTTCTTACAAATTCTTGCCGATAACGCACCTGTCTCTATTCGGAATTCACCTTGTATTTCGCTTAGGGTACTGATCTCTATTAAGAAAATCTTTCACAGAATACATCTATCTCTGTAGTACGTTACACAATCTTTTTACTGTAATAATAGAATAATTAGAATAATGAAACACGCAGCACATCACACGGTTTTGTACTGTTTTAATGAAAAATTAATAACGAATTAAATAAAACAAAAACTAAGAATTTCTTTTTATTTCGAAAGTACCAGGAATAAATGCATACTCCTTTGTTTTGGGCTCAGTAATTTGTGTACACCTTAGGGCCTGTCAGCGTTACCCTAAGAAAATCAAAATGAAAATACAGAAGAAAATGGTTTTAAATGCTGTATTTGCCAAAACAAGGATTTTTTTAATGCCACTTCTTCAGAAACTCCCTGGTGAACAGTCCAGGACTTTCGCAACAAGTAATAAGAATCTCTTTACATGAAACGTTGTGACTTATTGCAGCGTGAAAACGCAACTTTCGTATTTTGGAAAACTCCTCAACACCTGTAACTATTCCTGAGAGTATAGTAATGCAAATAGACAAATTATTAGTGTTCTATGTTACGGAGAGACTGTGTATATTTATGTTTTTGTAATTAGCTGCCATCGGGTTATACCCAATTGCAGTTTAAATAAATCTATCTATCTACATTCTTTAATTTACAAAGACGTGTTGGTGAAGATGATATTGACGTCGAGGTCTACTCACTAGTAGTTAAATATTCATATAAAACATGTTTAGTTTTTGTTCACGTTTTCCCTACAAGTCATCAATTTTGCACTGGTTAGATGTAGTTCACAAAATGTAGTTCAAACATATCGAGTAAATCTATCCAATCTAGTAATTTTCTGCTACTTATGATAGCTTATTTGATTCAAAATCCTAAATATGTGAAGGATTCTTACCACTTTTTTCGTTATAACGAATATCTCTATTTAAAATAAGAACTATTAATTTAGGACAAATATTTCCTAAGGGTTTCTTGTGAATTTAATTGACAGATTAAACTCTCCTTTACTTACCATTAAGTTGCCCAGTGATGTAGGCAGTATTGAGACCACAGCAAATAATACCAATATTAGATGCATCTCTGTCAATGTAGCAATCTGAAATTTGTCGTGATATATAACATGGAAGGCATTTTTGTTGGCGAGTGCATTATATAATGATGACTGGGACGGAGCATTCATTAAATAAAAGATAGGTATCAATGCACCGATATGGTGTTCTCATAGTTGTGTTAAATTTATGAACTTATATTTGATATCTGATGGACGTTCGTTTCAATACGACGTTATAGAAATGCCGTTCACATTAAATAAGCATGTTTCTTTATGTCCTTTCCTTTCACAACTTTTTCTTTCCTGAAACTCGGTTTTGCTTTTAGTAGGTACAAAAACCTTGCACTGGTTCCTTTCTGTGCAGATTTTAGAGGTGATAATGGTCCGACGCATTGTTTCCAACTCCAAAAGAGACTAGTGGTGCTATAGAATGGCACAGACTTTCCCAATTTAATTTTATATTTCCTTGGGTCTTCCCTAGCTATTCGGAATTGCCACAAAATCTTTCTTGCCAGCAGTCATCTATCACCGTCAAAAGTACATTGTTTGTCATTTTCTTAATTTTTCGATTTCCTATTGGTAAAACGGAAACATTAATTTTAGAATATTAAAGACACAAAAATCTAGTCCTAAATGGCAATCTTTCTTTTAAAAATTATGTGACGTTTAAGAAAAATTGCGTTTTAGCGCTACTAAAAATGCGAAATTTGAAGCTCATTTTCACAGAAAATTGAGTTTTCAAAATACTTTATTTGACGTTATTTGAGGCACTTACACTCACAAATATAGTAATCTTTACAAATAGCGGATAATGTGCATATTAAAGATATGAGAGGTCTTTCAAAAAATTTACATTTATATAATTTTTGAAAAAACAAATAAACTCAAAATAAACTTGACGTCATATTAAAGAGTGTAATTATCACTATCCGTTACAAAAGTTTCAAGAAAAGATTTTCTGCCATATACGAGAAAATGGCGTTTGAGCATTCTGAAAATGCCGAAATTTGAGCTACTTTTCACAGAAAAAGGTTGTGTTTTCGAGAAACTTTACTTGATATTATTTAAAGCATATAAACTAGTAAATATAATAATGTGAAAACATCGCCGATAATGTAAATATTAACGACGTGAGAGACAAGTAAAAAAATTTACATTTTTGTAATTTTTGAAAAAAACCAACCTGTAGACCAAAATGACTTTTATGTCATTGATAGAGTACATTTACCACTATCCCTACCAAAAGTTTAAAGAAAAACTTTGGTGCCGTTTTCGAGAAAATTTTGAAAATCCCCGGGGGGCTTCATGTAAAGTACCCCCAAATTTTGAAGAGTCTTTTTCAAAATCTCGAAGCTTTGACTAGAAGCAGATCGACCGGGGAATATCGATTTTTGAAGAAATCGTACGTATGGTTTAGGCGCTAGCAGTGTTCACAGACAGACAGACAGACGGACGGACGGACAGACGGACGTTTTTCTTTCAATTGGTTTTTCGGTATCAGTGACCTAGAAAACAGGGTTTCTGGCTACACCACATGTTAGGGGATTTTTTTTCTTAATTTAGCAACTGGTTTTATCCACTTCTTCGTTTTCGCAGCCCGGCAATTAATTTTTTCCGCCGAAAATTGGCCATTTTTTCGCGCAGCATTACATAACTTTCCCTATACTACGTCTATCACTCCGTGTATACGTACGTATACGGGAAAGTAAAAAGGAATCAGATCCGTAAAAAATAACAAAAATGTGCTGCATACTAAACCTTTTCCTTATCTTACTGCCTGTCATCACTAAAGGGTAGTACACTCCGCAGCTGGTTTTGGGCTCCTAGTTGCTGACACCGCTGAACACTCGGTAGGTGACAATCGGCGAATTCTGTTCCTGGTCTCAAGACTCTGTTGCCATTTCAGAGTCAATGCCGGGCACAATGTTCGTTGAAAAGGGAAAAATAAAGGATGTTTTGTTATATAAAGATCAGTCATTTCAAAATTATTCTTTGTTTATTTATATGTAGTTACATCAACAGACAGCGTCTAATCTGGAAAATTACACTAAAATATTTTTAATGCATGATTCGTTTACATTTTTGCGTTTTATTTTATCGCCATTCCTTAGGCAGAGACAGTATTGTAATGCTGCGGGAACAATCGGCAAATTTTCGATCCAAAATTGCTCATTGCCGGGCTTTGGTAAAAAAAGAGGATAAATGTTATCCCTATATATGGTAAGTTACTTTCTCTAACACGTTGTGTAATCACAATTCATGTTTTGAGGGTCCTCGATCTCAAACATCGATTGACAACAGTTCGTCTGTTTGTCAACGCTAGTTCAGTTGATGTTCAGCTCATTTTCTCCCAAATTGATATTACCCAATTGATCTAACTGATGTCGCGGCCCTATTAATGTGAAATCGATCTTATAATTTTGGGGGTACTTCAAATGAAATATGGGTCATTCCACGTAAAACGGGACAGAAAAAAAAGTGTTTCAAATTCTCTAATATTTTTTTACACCATCTATTATGAAAAGTAAGAGACACGTATTTTTTGTTTAGCCGAAAATACATTATTTTTGAAGTTACAATTATTGAAATATATTAATTTTTCTCCAATGTCGAGATGTTTAATAATTTTTAACTCCAAATGTATTGTTTGTAAAAACTTAAACTTGATTTCAAATTAAAGCTAAAGAAGCAATCTTTCGACAAGTGTTTATAAATAATTGCATATTTTTATATTGTGTTTTTAAAATTGTTTATAATTTTTAAACGAGTTTTTTTAAGATGATTCCCATGATTTTTTGTTTTAAACTCGACGGCAATAAATTCTTTAGACTTTTATCTCCATCTCTGCAAATTTTCAAAATGGCTTCTGTTTTAGAACTCACGTAAAAAAATAATATTCAACGGAGCGCCGAGCATTTTCTCGACCGCCGCTGCGCGCCGCTGTCATACCGCTCTGTCAATGCTCCCTGTGTCTTCCTCCACTGGACTTGCGGCCTTGCGCAACACTGCCCACGCCCTTTCATTGATGTCAGCAGGTCGTTTACCACCCAAGGCAATGGCAGGAAGTCGACCAAGCAATACAAACATTGGGATCAGTTTACATCCAAGAGTGACACAGTGCAAATAATATCCTCGTTTGTGACGCATGTGTGAGTGCTCATGCGCTTCTTTCTTTCCAGGAGAGTGAGAAAAAATAATTGAAGATGGCAGGTACAATGAAGATACATGATTTGATTCATGTTTCAAACCTTTTAGTCTAGAAAAGTATGGTAGAACTGAATGTAAAAATTTAAGACATGTAATACGAATTATCCTTCAAAAGTTGGGCACACAATACTTACAAATTACGCCGAACTTGAAAATTTGTAACATATGCAGATGGAGAACTTCAAAATGGTTTATAAAATGAAAGTCAAACTTCTAAAGGTACCATTGAAACATTTTCCAGCAAACCAAACAAGTCAACAGAGTAGAAATTGAGAAGAAGACAATAATTCGTAATTGAACATTGAAATGAGAAATAATGGTGATCTATCTCCTAGTGAAGCAGAAGCTGCGCCAGCCAAGAATGTAAAATTAACACATCTGAAAGAAAGTTTAACAATATTGATGTTAGGTGAAACATCTATTGGGAAAAACGAAACAGTCAAAAAAGCATATACTAGTCAAAAAGTGGAAAAAATAAGACGAACCTTAGAGAAAGAAATATTTGATATAGAAGAGGTAGAAGAAGAACAAGAAAATGAATACATCATAGAAGAATTGAAAAAAGATACGAAACTACTGATGATGATAAAAATTAAAATTTTAACGATTTTCAAAGATTGGTCTTTTCCTAAAATAAAAAACATTTCGATACATCTACTCACATGATAACTGTTGCAAAACAACTAGCAACAAAGGAATATTGTCAACTCCACATGTGAAATCCAGAAGAGCTATCGTCACTTCTGTACACCAATGTGTTGTGGCTTTTTATTGTTCAGATGACGTTAACCGTATCATGAATAGATAAAAGAAAAAATAATTATATTTCAGTGAGAGAGAATGGGGGATAGATTCACAAACAAAAGAGGATTATACAGAGCAACATTAAAGAAACCTACCGACATTTTAAAGAAACGACTCCGCATCTAAAGATCAGATTTTCAAAGTTGGCTGAGTTAAGACTGAAACACTGCATTTTACCAGGAGCTAACGGTAACGGTTGTGTATATCACGAAAACGTACGAGTAAAGTTGATATTTGACGAAAGAAGTCTCGCAAAGTTAACAGATGATGTTAATGCATTTAAGGATTGTCGGTTCTACCTAACAAAAGTTATTTTTGACCCTCCAAGAGCTGACTGTTACTTTAAAAAGTGTGACAAATGTCCTGGAATAGAACGACTTAAAATGTTGCAGGAAAAGTTTGAAGAGAGGATGATTGACAGAGTGAGGTATCGGCAGGGGATTCACGTTGAACGATTCAAGTACATCATGATCCGATTACGTCTAACAAGAAGCTTTATGACTGGACACAAAAACATACAAAACATAGTGTTTTTCTTCTTCACCAATGAAGATCATGATGAAGAAAGAATTCACTTAAAAGTCGTAGAAATGCAGCAAAATGGCTGCGTGGTACACGTTCGTTACATTCCTTTGTTCCTATTTGTGAAGATAAAGAAATAATTCAAACATGTTCCTTGAAAGAAAGTTCACATATTATCCAAGTTATGTAAAGAGAAACTTAAAAAGACGTAAATCTGATACAACTTAATATTTTATATGTTTTGGAATATTAACAAGAACTTTAAAACTCATTGCTCAGTGAACATTTCCACTTATCTTCCTGTTGTGAAGCTTGTTCCCCCAGCGTTTCATTCGATAGCGACACATACAACGACGGGCGCATGAGGTTCTCGCGGCGCTGTGAACGAGGTAAGATTTAAAAAATTCTCAAAAAGTTATTTTAACAGAAGACATTTTGAAATTTCGCATTCCTTTAGAAGAAAGTATGAACTTTCTTTTCATTTTTTTTTCTGATTTTTAATTCGTGGTAAAATTAATAATTTTATAAATAAAAATATATAAACAAATAATTTACATTAAAAAATAAAATTTTATAAACAATAAGATAAATTTCAGGAAATGTACAGATATAAGCTCTGATTTCAGAGGAACTCAAAACCGAGATTTTAAAATGATTTTGAGATACAAAATATTATACATGTCAGTGCGTATGAAGTTACGGAAAATTAAAAAAAATAAAATGACAAAAATATAAATATTTGAGTAAAACTAAAAAATACGTGTTGTATATTTTGTTTTCATGAACCTGTAAAAAAATAATCAGAAAGGTATGAGACATCGAGGTCAATTTTCCTTCAAACTCGTCCGATTTTGGGTGGAATGACCCATATGTATTTCATTTTCAGAATTTCAAAAAACATGGGTCCAAATTTTTTTATTAATTTTTATTGCATATAGTGTAAACAAAGCTTAAGAGAGCAATACTACACTGATTTTCGTTGAAATCCCTAATTTTTTGAAACTAAAATGAAACTGAAATGTATTTTTCGACGTCTACGTAAGTTTTTAAAAAAGTAGGCAATTTCGAATTTTTAAGCACTTCTTCTCAAAAACGGCACCAAATATTTTGATTTCAATTCAAAAATTCATTTTTTTTTTCATAATCTTTCTTCAAGTACTGTTCTGGAGATACATTTTTCTTTCTCGCCCTTACGAAGACTCATCGTAAGAGGAATGTGTGAATTATGTGATCGTGCGGTGGAAAACGGCGAATATTCATCAGATTGCTGGGCCCAGTTTCGGGAACAAATTATCAAATTACTTCACGATCGTTGGCGGAGGTGACATGTAGCAGTGGACTGAGAATTTGTTAGGGCGTTACCCATTGCATGTCGGCCTTTCCGTCATTCCTCTGGAAACTTCAATTACCTTGGAGGCCCACCAACTGATTTCATTGGGGGAGCTATTGGCCTCGCGTTTTCCTCAAAACTGATTATTCATATTCTGTCACCATCGCTCAGAAATTAGCAAACACGTGTGAAATTAATACATATAACTGAAAAAGCTACAAGATGTAATTTAAAATAGTAGCATAGATCAATTATTGTAAACATTAATATGAGGAGTGTGAAGTACTAGTGTGATTGATGATCACTTAAACGTGGCATGATTGCATAGTTCAAATATTGTTGAGATGGAATCTGAAAGAAAAGAGCAATACCAAGAAATGCAAACTGGTACGTTGCAATGATGTACACAACTCCGTAGGTGATGTAGTGGCAAGCGATGACACGTGAACAGCATTCAGTCACTGGTTCACAATCGCCCCAGATAAGTTACACCGCACAGGTTGGCAGTGTTGCCACTCGTATGGAACTGAACAAAGTTCTCGTAAAACGAGTGGAGTGATTGCACCATATCATGGCGTGTGGTTGACAGCTCTTGCAGTTTACGAGTCATAAGGAAAGCTGTTCAACATGGTACACTTGATGTAACAAATAAACACTGTTATGAAAACTTGAAACAGCAGACTGTTGAATTTAAGTGCACTCGTGTAACCCAAGATTGTACTTGGTAGTTTTTACGCAACTGTGCGCGTTGAATCAAGTTCATAGTTAAGGGACTGGCTACTGTCTAATTCAGTAAAACAAATTAAAATTTGGTTATAATAAGCACTCGAATAAAAATGACAGTCATGAACTGAAGTGTTATATAAAGTTAATGTATTTAAGAAAGGTAAATCATAGAATCTAATTAAATCAATAAACGATATATTTTTACCACTTTGAAACATTCAGAGACATTTGTGAACGGAAATAAGCTTCCTCAGAACTGTACTGATGGCAAACAAAGTTCTTTCTTGTGAGTTCTTTTCAAAGTGGTTGGAGCAAATATTACATCAATGCTGCGTGAACCTGGTTGACCTCTTTGGACAAAAGGCGCATCGTCAGTTCTCTATTCGTTGCTCCCCGTCATAACATTACTCTCAAAAGAAAACAAAACTAAGTAGTAGAAACTACAGCGAAGGGATGGCGGACGATATTCTTGCTGAGTGAATGTTATTTTTGATTTAAGGTATAAAAAACAAGATCAATGTGAAACACTAAGGTTTTCTGATCTTCACGCAAGCATTCAAGACATAAAAACTAGAGTATAACTGACCGAAGAGTGGATATGATAATCGTATCGAAATATAAAGCGGGTGCTCGCTTTATGTTCTTTTCAATTTGTGAATTTCCGTGTTGTAATACACTGGGTCTGAATTCTTTTTTATGTATTTGAAGGGAACGAAATATTGCCGAGATTTCTCAATGATTTCTTTAAATTTCTTCCATATGTCTTCCAATCCCCCTCCTAACTTTTCAAAAACCGCGTAGTTCAGTTTTAGAAAATGTTGTAGTATATATATGTCAGCTTTAAAATATACTACGAAAAATATGACATTTATTAAAACTGATCGTGAATAAAATGTATTTAAAGGGAAATGTCCATCTTTTTTATTGTGTAGTTGTAGAAATGCGCCGAAAAAAATTGTTAAACTTTCATAATTTTTTAAATTTCAGTGTTAACAATAAAAATCGTTTATACGTACTTATACTAGAAGTAGGTGATAATTACTTTGACAGGTAATTGCTAGATACAAAAAAAGAAAGTTTTTGAAAGAAAATGATCAAGGAAATCAACAATCATCACATTTCAAATATGAAATATATATTTATTATTTCGTGAATGTAACTGAAATGACAAAAATATTTTTCATCAGTTGTGCCGCAAAAAAAACATAAATGAGAGGATAATTTCATTTTTGATATCAGTGGATGGTCTGTGAAGATTACACAATAAATTTCTTATTTTGGAAAATATAGTTTATTTGATGGTTCAATTACCAATCAAACCCTTACTTTGTCTTTAGGGTGAACGGTTACAATTACCTCGAAACATCCGTAGTTAGATCCTTTATCCTTGAATGCCATCCGGAATCTTAATTTTGCAATAAGAAGTTTTGGAAAATTCTGTAAAGGAGGTATTATGAGAGGAATTCCACGTATTTCGTATCTCCCCTGAAAAAAAGAAAACACATTTGAAGGAAATATTTTGTTGTATCGTTTGAATTTCATTAATCATCCTTCTTACCGTTACTTACGGATGCCCAATCTGAGGAGGTGCACTTCCTAGTAATATAAATAAAATTAAAGTAATCCAAAATATATTTCTAAGATATATTCTAAATGCCCTTGGTTCATCGCAAATGAACAAATTCATCGAGAAATAAAAATACCAAAACTTGAAGAAACCATAGCCAAATTAGCCTGTAATGTTTACAACTTGCACATCTCCCCAAGTACCATTATTTTTAACATAGGAAAAAGGCGGTCTATCCTTGCATAAAGTCAAGACTTCCCAAAGATAGATTCAAACCACCGTAAACCATAACCGCTCCATAACACCATTCCATCTCGATCAGGTTTTTGTCCAGTTACCCTGATCCATTGAGCAAATGCTGAGATGGCCCCTTGTTTTGCTTTTGGACGTAAATGTAGCTGCACTGTGCGCACGTTTTGTTGAGCACTCCTTTTGCTTGTAATGGTAGGAGTAGAAATGATTTATTACTATTTTGTTAGCAATGCAGAAAAATAAAATCAGTTCATTTACCGTTGAAATTGATTTTCTATAACTCGGGAACAAACATTTTTCAAATCTTTATTTTTCTAAAATAATAATTATTTTCTAAATTCTTGTTTCTAGTTTTTCAAATGTTGCTGTCCTTTTTTTAAATTCTGGGCCTCAAGAAAATGTGCGCAGATAATCTCTTTCCCCACACGTCATATACAATTTATGACTGTTTTTGACCAAATAAACAAACATAACTGCCTTCTATATTCTCCTTTTTATTCAACAATTAAATTTAGTCAACAAATAAGTTAAAGTACAAACCGCTCCGAACTTATGGATGGCCAATCCGAAAATGTGACTTACTAATCTTATTGATGAAAACCTTTGAAAGACTGTATTGTTGAACAAGAAAAAATAATTAAAAAAGAGTTATCAAGTTGCATTGCTACGATGGAAAAAGGGCAACACGTCAGTTTAAATTGACAGAATAACTTATGATTGATGGCCGATGTTTGTGGGTGAATGGAACAATCTTTTTTGTGGTGAATTTGTGGTGATATTTTAGCTAAGTTTTCGCTTCTAATGCACTACGATTGGTAATAATATTTACAAAAAATGGCTGGTAAGTGTGAACATGGCCAAAAATTGAGGTATTATAATTTTACGTAACAGCCAATGAGGAGAAAAAGTACGTTGGTTGTAGCATCATTCGTTTCTTAAATAAAATTTTTGGAAGAAAATATTTTCAAAAAGGTGTGCATTTTTTAAAAACCATTAGTTTTCAAGTTTTCAATCCGCTCTAGCGGTCTTGTGAAGTACTATTTCAGTTTAAACTATGTGATTGCGCTGTTTTTCCTGCCATCGTCACGATTTTTGGCGCAAAATAAATCGCGTCTAACTCAAAAATGCACGAGCTTGTGCTCAATTTGTCCCAAGGAGACCTCTTAATCATGCATTTGAGGTTTGTAAACTGTGTCAGCACATTGTGCAGTCCATCATAGTGGATGTCCCTCATAAAGGAAAGCGGACGAGCACCATCTTGGAGTGTGAAGTGTTCTGAACCGCCTTTAAGTTGTGACAATAACAACAAATTTCATATTCTAAAATGCAATAAGCTTTCTGCTGCATACTCGCAATTTTGGAAACTGTCGTAGTGCTACTGACTGGTGGAACACAATGAAGCCAGCATTAAAAACTCGAAGAGTTTGCAGTTCTGTCGATGAAATCGTTTAGTTATGTATAATAATTTCTGAAATATAATTGTTTTTAAATCCAGTCTATCATTTGTATAAATGTAGAAACGATTTGCTAAGGAAGTGTTTATCTGTGTGTTTGAAATGTTCATGGCGTCTTCTGTAGGAAGTGAAGATTAGTTGTCGTAAGAGTGGTAGTGGAAGTGCAGTCAATACAAAACTTTCCTCTTTAAATGAAATTCTCTTTACAATGAGAGAGATTTATTGAGCAAGTTGAGCGCCCGAGTGAGGGCGGAAGCGCAAACCACGCCGCGAGAACAAGGGCCTGAAAGTGGTAAGGAGATCTGTTTAAGCGAGTTGAACCACATAAACTTCCTACAAAAGACTCTAAAGGAAGAGGATGCGGTATGGTCCGATTAAAAAAAACTTGGAGATTGACAGTTGCGAACGCAAAGTAACGACGTCGACAGGTTGCGTATTCCCGATCACATTTGCTCGGGACACGAAAATAAACACTTGAAATAAATACTTATAAAAGTAACCAAAGCATATCATTTTGTGTGAAGCGACAGATTCAGAAGCACAACTGTCAATCACCAACTTATTTCAATCGGACCATAGTCTCTGAATTGACTGAATTTCCGAATCGCTGCAATTTCCCGGTGAGGCCACATAAGCGGTGCATGTCAATTGTAAATAAGCCAACGTTCATTGTTTGCGTCATGTGTAATTGTCATTTATGTGGATTACGCTAGAAGACTTTATCCAATTACGTAATACTATGAAAACCTGGCAGATGTTGTTCTGCCCTTCATCTCCCTCTTTCCCCTCCCATTTCCGTTTCTCACTGTCTCTCCCTCCCTCCCTCACCCTGTCACTGTCTGTCTCTGTCTCTGCCGCTCTCTGTCCCTCTCATTCACATTTACTTGCAGATTCTGCACGTCTCTGAGCACGTGAGGTAATATCGGGATGCGTCTTACCAGCAAAAATGTAATAGAATGTTCAGGAAGAGTTCATTCTGTAGAGTACGGCGCTTCCCGATATTACCTTCGGCCTCAAAATTTTAGTTTTCAAGGCCATAGAACGCCTCGTTTAGGAGTTATTTAACGATATAGATTCAAAATTGTGTTGCAGGTTGCATTTGACTTGAATATGTAGTGGACATGTAGTGAATATGTAGAGCCATGTAGTGGAGTTACAACAGAACAACACATAAACCTTCTGGGTGAAAAAAAAACACGTAAAAGTACCAACTTTCATGGTGATCGGTCCAACGGTGTTGGAGTTTTGTTCTCATATACATACCAACATCCTGTTTTATATACAATATATATTGATAATGTGTCATCTACAGGAAGTTACGCAAACTGCGTGGTTATCGAAAAAATGAAGGCTGGGCGGAGCGCGGCTGTGGAGACGTGGCCGGGTTAGACTGCTCCTAGAAAGCGCAGATGAGAGTCGCGGCACAGTATAACCAGTATGTTCACTCGCGGCAAATCCCATTGAAAAAGTGTTTTCGATCACGTGACGTCCGCCATGTTCTTGGTATATCACCCAGCGCGCGAAATACATAATTACTACATTTAAAATGATTTTCTTACATTTATTTCACTAGTTCGATTCATTTTCTTATTCTATCCATTTTATTCAAATTCCACGTCCTCTGAAGCAAATTAAACACACACACTCAGTTCTCATTTTACAAGGTGTACGATATCCGAATGTATCTGCTGAAATTCTATTGGCTGACAACCAAGAACATGGCCGAGGGTCTACCCAGCGCAAAACAAGATTTTGGAGCAAGTGAACGTGTGAAGCAAGTGAACGTACTGGTTGTACTGTGGTCACGGTAAGAGCGGAGGCTTCGCACTGGCGCGACACAGCAGCTGTGGGCGTCAATGGCACTGCCCGCCGAGGTAGGGCCGTAGTCAGGATTATTTCTCGGGAGGGGCTTCCAAAATTTAGAAAATGGATTATACGAGATTTATTATAATATCTTTATCGGGTTTGTTTAAACGAGATGCTTTAAAAAAATGAAATACTGACGTGATTTTAAATTATTTTATTTAAAATTATTTATTATTGTCTATTCCAATAATCCAAACTATAGGAGGCGTCAACTACAAAAGCAATTTTGTGATCTTCTTTCCAGCCATAATGTCAATCATTTTGTCCACAGTTACATCCCTATGAATTGAAATAGTGGCTAGTGCACCGAGTCTGTTATCACACATTTCACTACGTATAAAACATTTTACTCTCTTCATTGTAGAAAATGACCTCTCCACACTAGCAGTTGTTACTGGCAAGGTAGCTAAGATAGTAAGTATCTAATAGTACGTAAATACACTGGATCGAAGTTCTCTAAGACTTTCAGCACCTCGAGGTTAGCATCTATGGTGGAAGCTTTTTTACACCATAGTTCCCACTCAGCTTTTACTGCAGAGAGTGATGTTCTGATATCAAAGTATGGATTACTTTTATTAATACTTTTATACATGTCGATATATTTGTATAAATTTAAACTAATAAATAAATAATGAATGAGTGAATAAATGAAAAGAAGATAATTTCGGGAAGGGTTTCAGCCCCTCGAGTCCCTCCCCTGGCAACGTGCCTGCGCCGAGGGCAGGAAAATAACATTGCGCTACAACACGGCCCAGTGCTGGGTAAAGAAAGTGTACTCTACGTTGCAAGAAATGTTGTTTTATGTTGGGAACAAGCTTTTGCATAAATATATTTATATTATACTAACTAGCGGAACCCGGCAGACATTGTTCTGCCCTTTATCTCCCTCACTCTTCATCTCCCCGTCTCTCTCTCTCCATCTCTCCCTCTCTCCCTCTCTCTTTGTCTCTTTTCCTCTCTCTCAGTCTGTCCCTCTCTTCGTCTGTCCCTCTCTCCGTCTTTCCCTCTCTCTTCTGTCCTTCTCTCTTCTTCTCTCCCTCCCATTCTCATTAGTTGCAGATTCTGCATGTCCCTGTGCACGCGGGGTACCAGCCGCCGAACCAGCAAAATTGCAAAAGAATGTTCAAGACCTTCCTCGTTCTCCTTCCCTCTCCCTTTCACCATCTCTCTCTGTCCCTGTCGCAATCTGTCTGTCTCTGTGTGTGTCTCTCTCTGTCTGTCTCTTCTCTGTCCCTCTCAGTTGTATTTACTTGCTGATTCTGCACGTCCATAAGCAGTTGGAATAATATCGAGAAGCGTTGGACCAGGAAAAATGCAGTAGAATGTTCAAGAAGATCTCATCCTGTAGATTACGGTGTGAAAAATGTTTATTTGAGGCCTTCCGCCTTAAAATTTAATGCTCTAGAACGCTTAATTTAAGAGTTATTTAACGACATAGACCACCTAGTATAGCGGGTTGCATTTGTTTGAATATTTAGTTTTTTATTCTTCAGTGCCATGTGCCACTTTTTCAATATTTTACTAGTTATTCTGTTATGCGGAATGGAGATGAATCCAACAAAACAGAGATAATTAAAATTGGTCCAGCCGTTCTTAGTTAGAAATGGTGTAACTAACATAACCTTGTTTTATGTAGTTTATAGATTTTTCATCAGGTGCTGCGTATGGTAACGAGTTTCGTTGCTGGTAGGTCACACTGTTGAGTAAATGAATTTAAACTAAAAAATGTTTAATCGGACTTACCGCAAGTACAGGACATTCAAATCGTTCTCTCCCAGAACTTGTAAATAACAGATCCATTAAGTCAGGAAATGTATTCTTTACTCCTGCACAAGCATCTTTATTAGAAAAAACGTAGAACCTTTTCCAGGAAGTGGTGGCCCATATCCACAGTGTTACGACCACCTGTAATCATAAAGAAATTAAAGTAAATTAAGTAAGTTTGATTACAGCAATATTCTACCATCAGTAAAATATAAATAATGAAGACGGAAATTAATTATTTATTTTACCATCATCAATAATTTTTTTCCAGTCCTTAATTTTGTTGGGTAGTTTAAATGAAGCCACTGAGGCATTTTGAAAATATTTCCAAAAATGTCTTCAAATTTTTTATTTAACTTTCTCGCAAGAATAAACATTTTTTTTAAAGTGGATGTTGATCCGAATTTTAACTCAACTTTCAAAATTTAGAGATTAATTTTTTCGGTGTCTTCCTTAAACCACAACATTGAAGATAGCAATTTTGTAAATGGAATTTGTTCTCCACAATCAGTTCTTTATTTAATATTATGGTCATTGTCTATTTTGCGTACCTTCAAATGCAGTATGGGCAGTATTAAAATAGTTACTTATGTTACGAGTCCTCTAAATGAGTCCTTCAAAACTAATAGATGAGGAGTTACATACAATGTTTTTGTTATTTCTAGTTTATTGCTTATTCAAAATAAACTTTTATCACATTCATGAGATAAAATTGTCATTCATCTCAATTTTCTGTAGCAAGGTTTGGTGGTTTGGTGGTACTTTGTTTTCAAACAGTTGAATGCCATTTTTCTTCTAAGGCAAGGGATTGAGAAAAAATGGCGGTAATTTCGAAGTATCGGAAGATATTTTCGTTCCAGATGATATTCTGGAGGACGCAGGAGCTGCAAGCTCTAGTTTAATGCCTTCTAAATCTGTAGTAGCCACATAGGAGATAGCTTATTATTTAATTTGTAATCGGCGAACGAAAAGTAACGTTCGGGACATTAACGAAGAGATTATGCTAGCCTACTACTTTCAATATACCTGTACCAGAATAATTACCATTTTTCAATTTACCTGTACCAGATAAATTCTAAACCCGAAAGTCCGCTAAAATATTTTCATGGGCTCTCGAGTATCAAAATTTGCTTCGCTAAAATATTTTCATGGGCCATCTAAGCGTTGTTTAGATGTTTGGTTGCGAAGGGATGAGTGCGTGTTTATAACCGACAAAAAATATTGAAAACAAGATTTTATCAAACATCGCTCCAGTTTTACTTTCTTGCAACTACATACTCAGTATAGAGAAAGTATTGTAATGTTGTGGGGAAAAGACATATTTTCGACAGAAAATTCTAGTTGACGGGCCCTGGTAACGAAAAAGTAAAAACATCTTGTCCTTGTATAGGGTGTTGTAAATTGCTTCCTCTAAAACATTGTGTAGTTAGAATCCATATTTTATAGGTTCTTCATACCAAAAATTCAATTCACAGTAAAATGTCTGTCTGTTTGTGGTTTTGATGCTATTGCCTAAACTGTTCAGTCGATTTTATCCAAAATTAATATTCCTTAATCGATCTGCCGCTCATGTCGCAAACCTTGAATTTGAATCCGATGTTTTAATTTTGAGAGAAACTTTACGTGAGGTGAATTCCCCCAGTATTTTCGGGTATTTTGGGGAAGAGAATGATATAGGTCACGTATTCGGTGATGTCCCTGATGTTTCTAAAATTGCAAAAGTTCAGATGTTCTCGGCGTCTTCATACAAGTAAAATATTGAAGTGCGATATTTTTTCTAGCCTATGTTGCTGCCATCAAAAAAATAGAATTACGTGAGAAAGAGTCAAAGAAGTCGATATAGACGCGAGCAATAAAATATAAATAAAAGAGAATGGAATAGGAAGTAGAGGAAGCCACATTATCAAAGATTAAACAATACAAGTGTAAGAAGTGTTAGCTAATGGGAAGAAACGGGTATGCTCAACAATTGAAGATAATGTTCAGTAGTTGGTAGAGACATATTGTGGATCTATCGGCCAGGAGGAGACAGTTGAAAAGCAGTTAATACGATCTGAAGAGATGAACGTGCTTGACGATGGTGGGTTTCGAACGTGGAGTGGGTGGCGCTGTTTTACTGCGAAATAATTGTTTGTAGTTGTTGAATTAGTGAAAAGAGGATTGGTAGGTGTATCTAAATACGCGTACAAATTAGGTATTTTAGGTAATATGAGTGTCAGAATGTTGAAAGTAAATTATAACTTGGAACTCGGTCGAAATAACAAGAAGGCGTGGCAATGCGATGTATGTTACTTTACAACGCATTGCCAGATGACATTAAACAAAGTCAGTACACAAATTTAAGTTAAAAGTAAAATCTTTTCTGCTGTAAAACTGTTTTTATACAATTAGAGACTATACTGATCGTCAAAAAGAAAAATAATGTTTATTGTAACAAAACAATGATATATAATGAATTAGTTTACGTTGTATTGTATACATTTTAAAAAAAATATTTAATACGCCTGTAACAAGTAATGTACTTCAGCTTCCGGGTCAATGACCCCCATCTCGATCAGGGATTTTGTCCAGTTTCCCTGATCCATTGAGCAAATGCTGAGATGGCCCCTAGTTTTGCTTCTGGGCGTGAATGTAGCTTCACTGTGCGCGTTTTGTTGAGCACTCCTTTTGCTTCTAGTTCATTTACAGTTGAAATTGATTTTCTATAGCTCGGGAACAAACATTTTTCAAGTATTTTAATTTTTTTATAGTAATTATTTTCCAAATTCATTTTTTCGTTTTATTTTAATATTTTTCGTTTCTGTCTATATTACGTATTATGTATCATAAGTTGGTCCAGCATTGATAAGACAGAAATCATTTAAACAGCTTTATATACAAATTTTTTCACAAGGTTTCGGAAACATTTGGTTTCCATCATTAGGTGACAAATAATTATAATATATAAAAAAAATGGAAAAGTGCCAAACAGAAGAATTACAAAAAAATTAATATATACACGAGTTAACAAGGTGCACTCTGTTGACTCGTGTATATATTATTTTTTTTGTAATTCTTCTGTTTGGCACTTTTCCATTGTTTTTTTATATATTATAATTATTTGTCACCTGATGATGGAAACCAAATGTTTTCGAAACGTTGTGAAAAAAAATTGTATATAAAGCTGTTTAAATGATTTCTGTCTTATCAATGATGGACCAACTTATGATATATAATTTTTTCGTTTTCTATTTTCGTAGGGTTTTTTTATTGTGGCCCTCAATAAAATGTGCGCCGATAAATCTCTTTCCCCACACGTCATATACAGTTTTTACTGTTTTTTGACAAATAAATAAATATACAAACAATTGCATCTAGGCGTAAATGTATTAAGTGAACAAGAGAGAAGTATACTTAGTCGTATGTGAAATGTTTGGAAAACGACATTTTGCTGATGAACGTTTCATATTTTAAAAAGGTATGAATGCACACATGTATTCTATATGAAATAGTTATTGGATTAGTTGTAGTACATTAAGTATGATTATTACATTGTCGTTTAACACAAACGCGACGCCCGTAAGCTCGCATGCACGAACCGCCCCTGGCACCAGTTCATGAAATAATGCACATATTACAAGAAGTGGAGTTTGTAATTCTCAGTTATTTGGAACATGGCACGTGGGTGAACTTATATAATAAGACATTAAAACTGGTTTGTAAATAATCACACACAACAAACTGTCCAAATGGTGCATTAAGAAGCAAACCACTGTGTGCCGTCGTAAAGCCTGGAGCGCACTAAGCAATTAACTGAAGGAATCCGTGAAACGGCTTGCTTCGTGGGGCCCTCGAAAAGAAACTGCTGAACATGTGACTTGTGTGGCAGACGAGACCTAACTGATTTTTACTTTCCCGTTAACGTACGTATAGAGAGTAATATACTTAGTACAGGGAAAGTTATGTAATGCTGCACGAGAAAATGGCGAATTTTAGGCAGAAAAAAAATCATAGCCGCGCCCCGATAACGAAAAAGTTGATAAATCCAGTTGCTAAATTGTGCAGCCAGAATCCCACTTTTATGCCCCTTGATACCGAAAAAACAACTGAAAGCAAAATGTTCGTCCATCCGTCCGTGCACACTACTAGACATTAAACCATACGTAGGATTTTTTTCAAATTAAGAAACCCCTGTCCATCTGACTCGAGTCAAAGCTTTAAGATTTTGAAAAAGATTCTATAAAATTGGGGGGGTTCTTTACATAAAGCGCTCCGGACATTTTCAAAATTTTCTCAAAAATGGCTCCAAATTTTATTCTTTATATTTCGTGTACAAATAGAGTAGAATACACTTATAAATATGGTATAGGTCCGATATTCACCGTAACTCTGAATTTCCGAAAAAAGCAAAAGTTCGAATTTTCTTTCCTACGGCCATTTCGTACAACTACAAAATTGAAGATAGAGCTATTTTCATCAAATAATTTATTTTCTCTAAATTGAGTTACTTTATTAAGTTCAGGTACATTGAAGATTTTAGTAGTTTTCGCGTAATATTGCGTGGAATATGTGTTATTTCAAAAACTTACAAAAACAAGATTTTCTCAAAAACGGCTCCAATTTTTTTTAGTTAAACGTTTTCGTAGTGCTAAATGTACTCTATGAGATGACATAAGCGTCTTATTGCAGTATTCTTTTGTTTTTGAAAAAAATACAAAAATGTACTTATTTTTACTTCTCTCATGTCGTCAATATTTACATTTGCAGCGATTTGTTCACATTACTATTTTTTGAGTACATGTGCTTTAAATAATATCATACAAAGTTTCTGGAAAACTCAACTGTTTTCTGTGAAAACTAACTCAAAATTCCGCAGTTTCAGAAACGCTGGAACATTATTTTCTCATCAATGCCTCCAAATTTTTTCTTCAAACTTTTTGAACGGATAGTGCTAATTGCACTCCTTCATATGACGCAAAGTTCATTTGGGGATATTTTGTTGTTTTTTTCGAAAACTACATCAATATAATTTCTTTGAAAGATATCTCACTCCGTTAATATGCCCATTTCCAGCAATTTGTAAACACTATTGCATTTGTGAGTTTATGTGCTTCAAATGACTTTAAATGAAGTTTTTCGAAAACTCAAAAATTTTGTGTGAAAAAGAGCTTCAAATTTTGCATTTACAATATCGCTTAAACGTTATTTACTTAAAAACCTTTTGAAGTTTTTCGATAAAAATTGCCATTTAGAACGGAATTTTACTGTTATTTAATACTCTTAAAATAATATTTCTGTTATACTATTAGGAAACCAAAAATTAAGAAAATGTCAAAAAAATGTAGTTTGGGTGGCGGTCAATGGCAGCTGGCAAGAGTATGTGGCACTTCCGAATAGCTAGCCGAGGCCTAAGGAAAAAAAACTAATGCGAGAAAGTCTATGCCATTCTATAACACCACTATTACCGTTGTGAGACACGGTGGAGGGCGACGCGAGATTCGCGCCGCTGCCGTCCAACGGACCAATAGGATTTAAGTATTTCAAGCAACGTCTTTTTCAGAGAATATGACATAGAACGTACAGTTTGGTTTGAATAAATAGTAAGTTGTACCAACCTTGCAGTAATGAAGCAGGATGTGAGGTTGATCTTCTTCTCCTTGTTGCTGTTGGTGCTTATCTTTTGTTCGCGAGACATTTAGAGCTTTTCTACGGAATTCTCTTTACATGCTCTTGCACATTTTCGTTCGAAAGATTTCAGAGATATTTTCTTCTCATGAGCTTGTTGTTGGTTTTTGATTTCCAAATTATAAATGAATTTATGGCAGCAACATTCATCAGTGAAGAAAACACCAGCAGAGGCCATGGCTTCGCGTTTCTTGCAATGTTGAAGGACCCACAAAGTTTGTGAACAGTATCAACTCCTCCTTTTGTGTGATGATAAAAAGTTATAATTTCTTGTTTCTTGGGATCACCTGTTTCTCCATCGATTTTTACATCGTTGTGAAGACTAGATATCAGCAAAACATTTTTGTACTATCTTGGCACGTATGAAACAAGTGTCGCCTCTTTGCGAAAACCAAAGAGACATGATTAGGGCTCTCGCTTTCAGGTAGCTGTGAATTCATGAGGAATCTGAAGCTTATTTTTCACTAAAATGCCAATGTGTGAATTTTTTGGTATGTCTCGCGCACAAAAGATAAGCACCAACAGCAACAAGGAGAAGACGATCAACCTCAGGAGCCTCTAAAGAAAAGATGTAGGCCATGTTTAATTAGTAAGAAAACGAGAATCAGCCGTTTCAAATGTGAAATATGAAGACAGTTTATTTGTTTACAACATTCAAGAAATGTTTCCAATGATTGTATTTCAACTCCTACATAATCATCTGTTTCAAATAGACAGCTTTTCTTTAGAGCTAGAGATATATAGACAGCTTTTCTTTAGTTATATCATTCATGAAATGTTTGGGTTGATTGTATTTCAGTTTCTAAAATATTTTAGTTTATTGAAAAACCAAACTTTCAAGCATAATCTTGTATAAATTTGGCATTTGAATACGGAAAATATGTATCAGTATCTAGAGAAGCTGTGGGAAGAAAATATGTGTTATGAAAGATAATTTTATTTTTAAATAAATTGTTTACTTCGTTTTTGTTTGTATAACACCAGAATATTACCTAATACCACTTTTGTAATACAAATTTAATGTTTAAAAAACATAAGGTTTAGTAACAACAAAGGGTATCAGTGAGATACGCGGGACCGCTCTTGTCCGTCTAGAAGGCGCCTATCGAAAGGTTAAGATATGTAATGCGTTTAAAACATTTGTTTAACCTTTTAGACCTGGTGGCTACAATTGTGTACATGATTTTCTTTAATTGGTAGCAGGAGACTAAACTCCGTAACAACAATTTTGCACCTGGTTTTGTTCAGATAGTTTATTGTTTTGTGATATTTATTATTAAAACTGTCTTCTTAGTCATTGTTGCTTGTTATAACTACGTTTAATTGTTGGTTGCGCACGTCGTCTCGTACAGGCAACACATTGATCGAAATATTGATATTGTTACTTTCCCGTATACGTACGTATACACGGAGTGATAAACGTAGTATAGGGAAAGTTATTTAATGCTGCGCGAAAAAATGACCAATTTTCGGCGGAAAAAATTAATTGCCGGGCCTTGATAACGAAGAAGTGGATAAAACCAGTTGCTAAATGTAGAAACAAAATCTCCCAACACGTGGTGTAGCCAGAAACCCTGTTTTCTAGGTCCTTGATACCGAAAAACCAATTGAAAGGAAAACGTCCGTGTCTACTGCCCGTCCGTCCGTCTGTCTGTCAGTCTGTGAACACTGCTAGCGCCTAAACCATACGTACGATTTCTTCCAAAATGGATATTCCCCGGTCGATCTGATTCTAGTCAAAATTTTGAGATTTTGAAAAAGATTCTTCTAAATTTGGACGTATGAAGCCCCCCGGGGATTTTCAAAATTTTCTCAAAAACGCCTCCAAATTTTTTCTTTAAATTCCTTGTATGAATAGAGTAAAGTACACTTATTAACATGGCGTAGGTCCGATTTTTCGGATAACTCTGAATTTTCGAAAATTGTGAAAGTTTGAATTTTTTCGGCGTCTTTCTCCAACTACAAAATTGAAGATTTTTTCTTCAAATAAAATTTGTTCGGCATATTGAGTTCTTTCGTAAAGGTCACGTAAATGTTTTTTTCAAAATTTTAGTAGTTTTTGTGCAATATGTGCAATTTTAAAAAATTACAAAAACTAGATTTTCTCAAAAACGGCTCCAAATTTTTTCTTTAAATTTTAAGTAGGGGTAGTGGTAAATGTATCCTATGAGATGACATAAAAACCATGTTGGTCTATCGGTTGGTTTTTTCACAAATTACAAAAAATGTAAATTTTTTCACATGTTTCACACATTAGCGGCGATTTTTTCACATTATTATATTTATGAGTATATATGCTTTAAATAATGTCAAGTAAAGTTTCTCAAAAACACAACCGTTTTCTGTGAAAAGTAGCTCAAATTTCGGCATTTTCAGAAATGCTCAAACTCCGTTTTCTCATATATGGCTGCAATTTTTTTCTTGAAACTTTTGTAACGGATAGTGCTAATTACACTCTTTAATATGACGTAAAGTTTATTTTGAGTTATTTTTTTGTTTTTTCAACAATTACAGAATTATAATTTTTTTGAAAGATCTCTCACATCTTTAATATGCACATTACGTGCAATTTGTAAACGTTATTATATTTGTGAGTGTAAGTGATTGAAATAAACTAGTTCGAAAACTCAAACATTTTCTGTGAAAATGAGCTTCAAATTTTGCATTTTTTCTAGTGCTAAAACGCAATTTTCTTTAAATCGGCATATACTTTTTAAAAGAAAATTGGCATTTATGACTAGGTTTTTGTGTTCTTTTATATTCTAAAATTAATGTTTCCGTTCTACCAATTAGAAACCGAAAAATGAAGAAAATGACAAAAAAACGTACTTTTGGCGGTGATAGATAACAGCTGGCAAGAAAGAGTTTGTGGCAATTCGGAATAGCTAGCGAGGACCCAAGGAAATAGATAACTAATACGGGAAAGTCTGTGCCATTCTGTAGCTCCACTAGTTTCCATGTAATTCCTTATCTTTGAATTGTGAGATTATAGATACGACTTCTAGGAAGTCTCTTCGAAATATCTGAATAAAATATGTTGAGAAAGACAGATCAGTACATGTGCTAATTGTTCCGAAAGTTAATGGACACAATTGTATCCACCAGGTCTCAAAGCAAGTAAGTTTTATATTTGTATTAGTTTCATTGTAACTCAAATATCATTGCTCCTGGTAATTTAATGTGTAGCGTTTTGCGTTCTTTTGATATTTTTAATTATTGAATCATTTCTGACTTTCGACTTTTGCACTAAAATGAGTGATATGTAGACGTTTCATACAGAAAAATATAGTTCAAATATTTTGGAACTTCTTATGAATGGAGATGATTCTGATTTAGATTTGTCTTCCGATGATGATTGTGATAACGTTGCCTCTGCTGCTACTGTTTTTTCTATTGCTAGTTGTCCACCTCGAGTTGGCGCTGATGAAATAAAAAAAAGGTAATCAAGATTTAACTTTTCTTGGGGAATTACATGAGAATACTGATGAAATTGAAGGCTGTAGTCCAGATGATTCTGACCTATCAGACAATGCAAATTATACACTGACAGAAAAGGATAATATCCAGTGGAATAATCAACCAATTTCTGTTACGTTTGGCTCGTGTGAATCGCAAGACATGGGTGATGTTGAAATTTTAGCACCAATTGTTTACTTCAAAAAGTATATTCCTGATTACTTAACTTGTGACATGGCAGAAAAAACAAATATCTATGCTTTTCAAAAGGGAATTAATTTCAGGCAGACATCTAAAGAGGAAATTGAAATTTTGTTAGCTCTTAACATTGCAATAGGAACGATGAAATTTCCTAGAGTTCGGATGTTCTGGAATACTACTTTCAAAATACAAATGTTTCTTGAAAACATGTCGAGAGATAGATTTTTTCAACTAAGAACTAATCTTCATTTAGTTGATAATTTAAAAATCCCCAAAGATAACAAACATAAATTTGTGAAAGTTAGACCCATTTATGAAGCAATACGCAAACGGTGTTCAGAATTGGATGCTGAAGAATATTTAGCAGTTGATGAGTCAATGATTCTTTTCACGGGTCGACTAAGAATCAAGCAATACGTAAAAGGGAATCCAACGCCTTGGGGAATCAAGATGTTCATGCTTTGTGGAAAAAGCGTGCAAGCATATGACTTCCTTTTTGTATCAAGAGAACTCAACGGAATTCCATAGCAATTTGTTACATGATTTGGTCAAGGTCCAATTGTAGTTTTGCAACTTGCAGAAAGGTTAAATCATACAAAGGGTCACAAATTATTTTTTGACAATTATTTTTCATCTGATAAATTATTTCTGGCTCAAAAACAAAAAAATAGCATCTGCAGGTACTGTTAGAGTATGGAGATTTGGTAAACCACCATTAATTCCAGATAAGGAAGCGATAAAAAACCAAGGGGTTATTCAGAAGAGATATGTAGCACTAATGATGTTGCATTAGTGAACTGGGTGGATAACAGGCCCATTGTATTGGGTTCAAATTTTGTGGGAGAAGGAACAGTTGATCATGTGAACTGTTGGAGCAAGAAAGAAAATAAATATGTAACAGTGCAAAGACCGGAAATTGTAAAGATGTACAATCACTCAATGGGAGGGGTTGATTTATTTGATCAGCTAATTAGCTACTACAGGATTTTCATTAAATCGATAAAAGGGACACTAAGAATGATTTTTCATGGAATTGATTTTGCAATTACACAGAGTTGGTTAGAATACAGGAAAGACGCGGAGAAACTGAAAATACTTAAAAGTAAAATACTGGACCTCCTTGAATTTCGAATGAGAGTGACGGAAGGTCTCATCGTGTATGGGGAAGAAATTGAAGCGAAACGAGGCAGGCCGGTATCTTCTCCAACTCCATCTCCGCCAAGTCGGAAAAAATGCAAGAAAGAAGGCCAGCAGAAGAAATAAGATTTGATTGTGTTGGTCTCTTTCCCCTTCACGATAATTAGTCTAGTCAAATGGTAGAAAATAGGGGAAAGTTTTGGTGTAGTTTTGATTTTTGGGTCCTATATGTTTTTGGGGTCGCTGAACACGAATATCATGTTTGTTAACAAAAATTTTGCCCGGAAATACGTTTTTTTTGCAAAAAACATGTTAAAAATCCGACATTTTTCAGTTTTTTCAACATAACTTGAAAACCATCCACTTTTCGTAAATAACGGTCATATATAAAATTAAAGAAGATAAAATTGCCTACATTTTATGTCTGAAGGAGTTTTTTCTCCAACGTACCATTTAGCCGCTAGAGCAACGTGAATTTTCGGGGTTTTATGAAGAAAATTGTGAAAATGGGATTCGTCGCATTTTATCACAATGTAGCTCAGAAACTACGCATTTTTCGTAAATATTGACCTTATATGAAATGAAAGATTATACAATTGTCTACACTTTAGAACTTAGAGGTTCTTTGTCTGATAAACAGTTGCGCCGCTACCGTGCGTTGAACCCAAGCCAAAAAATAATTGGATGTTACTGTGAGAATGGCACCTCACTTACCCTCCCTCACTTACCCTTGCAAGCAATATAGTTGCCTGTTACTAAATATGAGGGCTGTTGAATCACTCCAACTGAAGAAAGCAAAGTTGGTAATAAACAAGGTAAAACGAAAATTAAATATTTTCGAACCCGATGCACCTCACCTTCATCGACGCTTCTTTTTGTTTGACAGCCCTGGGTTTTCATAGTCATCTGTTACATAGAAATAGAAAAATGGAATTTTATTACCCTCGGCATTGTGTATTGTATTATTTCTGAACATGTGGTAGATGGTGGCCATTGAACAATTTCTCATGAAGCACATGAGACTTTATGTTGGACTTACACATGGTAGTGAGGTAGGGGAAGGTGTATTGGCGAGATGGACAATGGGAATGACGTCTGTACAACATGTCTGTGAACATATTGAAAATTATTCTGATGTTACATTTCACTCTTCTGAACAGCACATAGGTTTGAGGGACTCCAGAGTAGAACGAGATATCAAGGATGGAGCCAAAATGTGTTAAAGGTTACTGCAGCATTTTCCCTTCCCACAAACCCCTGACCTATTTTCAACCAGCATACAATACAATAAAATGGTATTGTTAGATAGAATTAACAGCCATAAGGCTTGGGATTTGGGCAATAAGGGCATCATTAGAATTATTGATGAATGCAACAATAAAATTCAACTGTAAAATTCAACGCAACTAAAATTCTTCGCAACTGTAAAATTCAAGCGGAGTGTCAAAGAATTACCAGCGCTAGGAATACGGATGACCAGCTTGAAGAGTGTTTGAGCTATGATTTAGGTCCATATTCCTTGTGATTATTCGACAATGGTTTCAGAAAAGGAACAAAGTCAACTCTCTTTAAAGCATTCAAACCACAGAATCCAAATTCAATAGAGGCCAAGTTGAATAAGTCACCGACGGAGGATTTTTATTGTATAGGCTTCCTTGGAGTAAGAATCAATCATTTTCTTGTGTTTGTGATAATTATATGAATACGTGAAATCAAAATATCAATTGCAACCTGTGTTGTTTTTTATGGCTACCATGATAGTGAGAAAGGGGGTACAAAAAGTGCAGAGCGAATTAAAAGATCTAGAAAACTTGCTTCAGCTGACATTCTGTTTGACGAAACAATGGCGCCAACGATGTGAAAAGAAAATTTTCTTGCCAATCATCACAACAAAAGCCGATTTTTAACAATGCTGATTGCAATGTTTTCTTCAGCGGGAATGACATGCATAGAGCGAAGGAAGACGTAGACACCCTGATAGTTAACACAGCTTTGTCCTTAGCTGCAACTAATGAGACTGTAATTGTAGTTGGTGAGGATGTAGATCTATTGGTCATTTTGATAGGCCTCTGCTAGCATGAAAACGTGTTCTTCTTAAAACCTGGAAAAGACAAAGTTTCTACAGTTATGTTTTCCCTAATTGATCCTGTAAGTGAACCAATTGCCGAAAACAAGAACCAAGAACCCTGATCATGTTGACACAATAAAAATATTCAAGAGCTGCAATGCGCCTCAGGAGCTGGTTTCTGATGCTGGTGAATGTTTTCTTGTTTCATTATTCGGCTACAGCGGGAAGAAAGCGTCATCACTCAACAAATATTTTTGACATATATTGAGACATATTTTTTTACATCAAATATGACTTCAAGTACAAGCCAATCATTGCTGCACTACCACCATCAGCAGGTGGAGCACAATAACACTCTTCAAGGGTCGACCATCAGGTCGAGCAATGGTAAGGCGTCGAAAAACCTACCTGAAGAATGGTGATGGAAAGGAACTAAACAGGCCTTGCGCCTGTGACAACATTTTTTCCATCCGAACCTTTAACTTAGTTGAAACTTGTTTCAAGCAAATGCACCAAGAACTATCAAAAAATTGTGACTGCCAGAAGACAGAGCTTAAATGCTCAAATTAGTGCCTTAATTGCGAGAAGAGTTCTGATAATACAACAGAGGTTATTGATGATGACCTAGAGGATGAATTAGAATTGGAGGACGAGATTAAGCCAGATTTCCCAACCTATGGAACTGACGAAGAGGGTGGAATTGGAGCAGAACATTCCACAAGGTAATAGTTCATACCAAACCTTAAGAAATAATACAATACACAATGCCGAGGGTAATAAAATTCCATTTCTCTATTTCTATGTAACAGATGACTATGAAAAGCCAGGGCTGTCAAACAAAAAGAAGCGTCGATGAAGGTGAGGTGCATCGGATTCGAAAATATTTAATTTTCGTTTTACCTTGATTATTACCAACTTTGCTTTTTTCAGTTGGAGTGATTCAACAGCCCTCATATTTAGTAACAGGCAACTATATTGCTTGCAAGGGTAAGTGAGGTGCCATTCTCACAGTAACATCCAATTATTTTTTGGCTTGGGTTCAACGCACGGTAGCGGCGCAACTGTTTATCAGACAAAGAACCTCTAAGTTCTAAAGTGTAGACAATTGTATAATCTTTCATTTCATATAAGGTCAATATTCACGAAAAATGCGTAGTTTCTGAGCTACATTGTGATAAAATGCGACGAATCCCATTTTCACAATTTTCTTCATAAAACCCCGAAAATTCACGTTGCTCTAGCGGCTAAATGGTACGTTGGAGAAAAAACTCCTTCAGACATAAAATGTAGGCAATTTTATCTTCTTTAATTTTATATATGACCGTTATTTACGAAAAGTGGATGGTTTTCGAGTTGTATTGAAAAAACTGAAAAATGTCGGATTTTTAACATGTTTTTTGCGAAAAAAACGTATTTCTGGGCAAAATTTTTGTTAACAAACATGATATTCGTGTTCAGCGACCCCAAAAACATATAGGACCCAAAAATCAAAACTACACCAAAACTTTCCGCTATTTGCCTTTTTTGTGCACCGTTTGGCTGGACTAAATGGGCCACTTCCCTTGAGATGTACTAAGTTTCCAGGTTGCATTGGAAGATCATTTTTTAAGATGAAATTCCCTGACTCAATTTTTGTTTTTTGTCAGAGAGAGATGAAACTTGCATTTTTCACAGATAATTCTTGAAAATTTTCAGTTCTTTATATAAATGTTATTAATAAAAAATAATTAGAAAAATCTATCTTCAATATTTATTTCACTAACCGCATATACCTCTTTCAATGATGCTGTTGCATGTATCGCAACGTTTGAGACCCAATGTACATAATTGTAGCCATAATTTGTTTTAGAAAAGTAAAAGTCCAAAAACTAAATATTGATATGACTGTGTTAAATGAGCCACAAATGGCCCAAAAAAAGTGTTAAATAATTTTTTTCATATCTAAAAATAGTCGGGTCTGAAAGGGTTAAAAATAAATGCTTTGGCTTGTTCTAACAGCATGGTCATGGAAAAGTAAAAGATAAAGGGCGTATGATCAGTTGTGTTATAAATGTATGAAATCTCTTCTACGAAAATAGTTGGCATTCTATAGTATAAAAGTCAGGATTTTAGTGCATTACAGTAGTTATTATTTATGTTTATTCTTAGCAGCAAAATTATAATAATTCGGAACGATTAACGTATTTTTGTATAAAAGTAGTTCAAATTTATTATGAAAATTCTTGCGACCAACGAGCGAAAGTATGCGCTGCTTTAGCACCACCAGTTTGTTTTAATTTTTTCTACATATAGTTTTCTACTAGATGCACTGTGTTAGAAAACATCAACGCCATATTTGCAGTATTTTTTACTTTCTTAAAAAATTACACAACTATAGTTTTTGGATGTGTCTCTCCCATCATTAATATTAACATAATATTCTATGGCAATTTCTAAATATTTATGCATTTTTTGTACACATGCTTCAAATCACGTTTGAATCATAAAAATAATGTCTGAATCAAGTGAGACTTCAATTTTTTCTGAAGTTAGTTCAAAATGCTCAGACATTTCAAACATTCCACTAAATATGATGTTTGTAGTTTTTTTACGTCAGATTGAACCAGTCAAAAATTGTTGGACCAATCGGAAGGTGACATGTTCTCTCGGCCGATTTCACGTGGAATTTCCCAATTGTGTTTACTTACCTCCATATTGCTATCCATATCGGCAGTTGTCTCAAAATAGCCATAAACTCTGACGGTACCATCTGGATCTGTTTTCGGATGCCATTCGAAGGTCAGGTTTTTTCCATCTTCCTCACAATGCACAATATTTACTATTTCTATATTCTTGTAGGCAGCCTGGATGCAAGATAATGTAATTAGTTTTAAAATGTAGATTATAGTATAGACTACTAGTTATTGCATCCTCGTTGTGCCGTGGTCGTATGAATGAGTTAACAACGTTCAGGTAACGTCAGTAGCGTAGCCTGAGTTTTGGCTTAGGGTATGTAACTCGAGAAATGAGAAAATAGTTTAAAACTTTAATTATAATTTAAATATTTCTCATTCACCAATACCATTTCTGTCACTTTGATCAATTAGAGAACACAAATAATTTGTATATTTAAAATAAAAACTGATCCAGTAAAAGTAATAATGCCTCACGTACTTCATGTAGTTTACTGGTTGAAAGTTAGAAAAAGTTGACTTATGTTCACGACCTAGCAAAATATAAATGTGTGTCCTCATACTTTAATAAAAAGAGCACTATCAACCCAATGATTTTCAAAATTGTCCAATTTATATCATTTCGAACCCAATGGAATTGGCATAGTTTATAAAATGGAAAACAATTATCTATAATAAAAATATAATAGAAAAGAGAAAATCAATCAATTTGCAGACACGTAATGAAAAGCAGTTGACAGTTGTCCTTTTTGTTGCTTATATCAAGAGTGTCATCCAGTAAGGCGGAAACAAACGAGGCTTTAGAAATTTTATTTTTAATTTCATGGAACATTACCTTGCTTACACTTGAAATCCAATGAATCTGAATTTCTGGTGAAATTGCACGAAACACTGGAATTTTCATAACATTCTTGTCAGTTTTATCATATTTCATTATTTCACTTACATATTACATGAAATTTTCTCTATTTGATGATCCCCTATTTTTATTATGGCTAGAAAATACAAGCCCTTGACTTCCAAAAAAGCAACAACTCGAACGAAGTGTGACAGAATTTCCCTATTTTCCCTTAAACCGCCGTTGTATTGCTCAACATAGCCTGTGTTGGCTGTTTAAATAAAATTCTATCCTCTCATATTGTTTACAAATATTTTTAACTGTTTCTCACGTGCTATAATTTGTGCACAAAAATACAACCCCATAATTATGTAGGCACTTCGGATTGCCATTGCAGGGCACAGATGTGTATTGCACAGTCACATACCCTTATGCATTCAACCAGCACAATCCCTAACCTAAATTGGCTACAAATATATAGTTGCTAAATGCATTAAAATAAGATAATAAAACTTAAATAAAGGGACAATGTTCATTAATTAACCTTGTTCTCTTACAAACACCGAAGAGAACAATGAAGTTTCGTAAAGTTTCGCTTTTTCGTAGGCACCACGGTAGGCACCACGGTAGGCACCCTGGATGTAACGGGTCACGGTGCATCTGATTCACAGCGCAGGCTAGGCGGCATTTCAAAATGATTCGTTCATCCTTGTGAAGAATGATGCGGTGCGTTGCTGCCGCAGAATAAATAATTGAGGAAATATTTCTTTCCCCCCTCTCTTTTCTCCTTTTTCCCCCCTCTGTCTTTTCCTCCTCTCTCATTTTCCTCACTCTCTCTTTTCTGTCTCCCTTTTTTAATCAGTGTCTTTTCCCCCCTCTGTGTCTCTTTTGTCCCTCTCTGTGTCTATTCTTCCCCTCAGAGTCTCTTCTTCCCCTCAGGGTCACTTCTTCCCCTCTGCGTCTCTTTTCCCACACTCTCTGACTCTTTTCCCCCTCTCTCATTTTCCTCTCCCTCTATTTCCCGCTCTCTATTCCCCCTCTCTCTATTTTCCCTCTATTTTCCTTCATTTTCCCCCTCTCCCATTTACCTCTATGTCCCTCTCTCTCTTTTTCACTTTCCTCTCATCAATTTACGCCGCCTGCTCTTCCTGTTCTCCTCAACCTCGCCCCACAGCACACGGCAACGCCAAGCAACAATGAAGCATACGTGAATTGGAAATTGCATTTAACTGAAAGGCCATCATGTGCTCTAGTTCCATCTAGTGGAGTTACAATAACTGTACTATGCCTAAGTTCTTCCCGCAAATGCAAGCAATAAGTTGTCACATTTTTATCGCAATTGGATGGCAGCGCATTAAGCACGAACCAACAAACACTGATTTTTATATATTAGATTAATTTTCTGTATAAATATTTTTCATGAAATGTTCCGGTATTTTAATAGTTATTCTGCTGTTCGGGCGGAGATGAATCCAACAAATCGGGGATAATTAAAATTGGTCCAGTTGTTCTTAAATGGTTTAATTTAGCCAACTTTGGTTTTATTTTCTGCACGTCTTTGAGTAAGTGGGGTAATATTGAGAAACGCCGGATCAGCAAAAAAGTAATAGAATGTTTAAAAAGATCTCATCCTGCAGAATGCAATAACAGTTTATTTGAGGCCTTTGGCCTCAATATTTTAGTTTTTAAGGCTCTAGAACGCTTCGTTTAGGAGTTATTTAACGATATAGATTCAAACTGTGTAGCGGGCTGCGTTTGCATGTTATGAATGGTGTAACTAACACCACTTTGTTATATATATATATATATATATATATATATATATATATATATAATTTCAAAAGCAGTTAAGTCCTACGAGGAGAAATATATTCTGTGCAACGCTTTCTTAATTCTGGGATCAATACCCTAAATAGAAGTTGATTTCTCAATACAGGAAGAAATGAGCGTTTTTGGAAAGAATTTTTTAACAAACATATTCTCTCCGATGTCATAAAACCAATTTTCAAAGACAAATCAGCTTAAGATTTAGGTTCTTATACCTCGACATGCCCTTCGTGAAGGAATATACTTCTGCCACCTCAACATGGAGATCGATAACATTGACTAACTATATTTCTCACTGAACTCTAGAAGACGTGCATAAATAATGAATTTACATTTATGTCCAGAAACAAAAGAAAGGGCCATCTCATCATTTGCTCAAGGAATTAGGGAAACTGGACGAAAAACCTTATCGAAATGTTGGTCATTGACCCAGAAGCTAGAAGCTGAGGCACAATACTTGTTGTAGGTTGTTTAGAATTATACATTCCAAATGGTAAATAATACATTAACTACACAGTCCCTTGTCACAGTCCCTTGTCACAGTCCCTTGTCACACAGTCCCTTGTCACAGACCCAACTTGACCCAGACTTGACACATGTTTATATATCTTTGAGCCCAGTGAATAAGCTGATAAGTCATGAAAACTTAATTTTACAGGTTAGGTTTTTCCATTGTCTGAGTGTACGGCCTTTATTACGTACGTATACGTACCTAAGTATACGGCCCTTATGTATTGGTTACCATTTGTACTATACAGTGGTCCATAGTTGGTATAGGACACCTGTATAATTCTAAAAGGCTCTCTCTGTAACATGGATTGTACGTCAGTTTCTTCGACAATCACCTCCCACTCTATCAGGCTTTTCGTCCAGTTTCCGTCATCCTGGGAGCAAATGTGGAGATGCTCCGTTGCTTTCGTCTGGACATAAACAGAGCATCACTAACCATGTCTTCACGAGCCTCAGTGAGGAATATAGTTATTTAAATCGTTCTCCATTCTTTTTACTTTCTCGACCTTAAGAAGGGACTTCTTTAAAAGAGAAAGTTATTTAATCGTGCGCCAGAAAACGCGAATTTTCGCCAGAAAAACTCTATTTGACGGGTCCTGGTAACGAAAAAGTGGATAAATCCTCTTGCTAAATACAGAAAAAAGTCCTCTAACACGCCAGAATTCGACCGTTTGTTGGTTCTTGATACCAAAAAATCGATTGACGGCCGCTCTCTGTCCGTCTGTGGTCAACGCTAGCGCCTTAGCCGTTCAGCCGATTTTCTCCAAAACTGATATGCCCCTATTATTCCGGCAGATGTCGCGGCGTCTGAAATTTGAAATTGATATTTTAGTTTTGAGGCCCCTCGGACATTTTCAAAATGTTAAAAAATGACTCGAATTTTTTTGATTAAATTCTATTGTTGACTAGTGCAAAGGATGATTAAGTGAATGGTGAAGTTCGTTAAAATACCCGATTTCAGGAAAATTGCAAAAAAGAAAAAAATTAAAAAAACAAAATTGAAGATGGAGATTATTTCCTCAGTCAGTTTGTTGAATAGAACTAGCTCATTAAAAAAAGTAATGTACAACGTTTTGAAAAAGTAGTTTTTACGTAATTTGCGCTTGCAATTTACAACAAAAAATGTCTCCAAAACTGCTCTATTTTTTACAATTTTCTCTACTTTTGTAATAAGAGACGATAAGAAATAATGCTAGAAATGGTGCTAGTCCCATTTTTGGATATTGCTCAGTATTTTTCGAAAATTGCAACATTTCAATATTACGAAGCCGTTTCCAATAACGCGAGAAAGTATGTGCTGTTGCAGCATCACTAGTTTTTATTTGCGGTAGTGAGTCGATTGCGCCATGAATATCGCGATAAGAGATAATAACCAAAATTTCTACCTTATTTACCTTTGCAAATATTATTTTTATTACATAAAAGCGAATATCTTCTTATCAGTTCTCACCAAAACGCTTATTGTTATAATTATTCAATTTAAAATATGCATACATGCGTTGGGGTAGAGTTCACGGAACTTAAGAGAACGTGGACATATTTTCCTGTCAGTAGGTCATACAGTTTTGTTTTTTGACGCTACACAGATAAAAATAAAATAAATTAAACCAGATTATTTGTTATTCCAATGAATGTTGGTAAAGCATATGTCAACTTGCGTGATAATTTCAATGCTAAATACAACTCGAATGTAAATAAATATTTATGTAACCGATTTGTTTTGCTATCGATTCTGCTGTCCACAAAAATGACTTCAAACTTTCAGTAAATATTAAGAATTTACTAACTTTCTGCCCCAAGTTATGCCTTATTTCTCATTCAGAATCTATAACACGTAATGGTCTTATTATATTTAATTCCGGATGACGAATTCTTTAATTTCAACAATATTCTATGATTTTAGGAATAGTCATTACTACTCTGAACCTGGAAATTAACAGTAAACGCGCATCTACTCACCATAATCTGAGACTGCAATGTAGGTATTGTTGCCACCAAAGCTAGTAATACCAAGTTTAGATGCATCTCTGACAAAGTAGCAATCAGCGCTTTTCAACTACATGCGAGGCATTTATGCATTTTGTTTGCGAGATCATTGCATAATGGCGAGAGGGGAACAAACATTTTTTAAAAGAATAGATAGTTCTCTGCAAAAAAATGCTGTTCACATAATTTTTGTTAAATAGATCAACTTATGGTAGACATCTAATGGAATTTAATTTCAATGAGCCGTAGGACGCTAATAATACCACCATTACGAAAGAAGCGAGTTTCTTTGTGTTACTATTAAATGTTTTGTTTCTGAACGTCAGTTATATGTGATGAGCTACAAAAAAGGGAACAGGTTTCTTATTGTTCCGATTTCTGAGGTCATCAATGAGGAAGTCTTATTGTGAATGGAATAGTAATTTTTTCATTACCGGAAAAATAATTCCTAATAATATCTATAATATTAACTTTCAATGCACGCAGAAATTGAAAACAAAATGTAGAATCCGTCAGTGTTAGATGTACCTATGGTTTCATTAAATACACAGGAATCCCAGAAAAATCCACAATGGAACAGTTTCAACTTTGAGAAAAAACCAAATATTTTATTGTATTATTTCGTTTTTTCTTATTGCATATTGCCTCATAAATGTATTGCTCCAGTTGACTGATGATAATGAGCTTGTGAGAAGAATGACATTAGGAGAGTGAAGCTTGGGGATGTATTTGAGTGCTGACATTAAGGCATAGGACTTCGTAGTTTTATGGCTGGCATATTGCTTAAGCTGGAACTTTATTGTGTTATCAGGCATGTATACTATGGCTTCTTTTCCGGTTTCATTGGAACTGCCGTGAATGGAGATTACTGAATAGTTGGAGTAGTTTGCATCAATATAATCAAGGACTTGTTTAGCCATTTGTCATTTGTCAGTTGATCAAAAGTATCAACTCTTTTGATATTTAGTTAAGGTCAAATCGATTTTGACGTTTGGAATAGTCCAAGGTGGCACAGGAGAAATTCTTTGTTTCTCAATACGGTTGTATTGAATACTGAATTCATTTAGTAAATTTTTAACACTGGAGTAGAAAGGTTTGTGATGAGGGTAGTATTGATGTACAGTTGGCAATGGGGGAAATACATCATTATGTATAATAGGATTAATTGAAGAGGCAGCTTTAATTGCGTACCTAATGCTCAGCAGTTGCCTTCGAAATTTTAGAGATGGTTCTTGAGCCTCTATTAGGATGCTTCCAATAGGGCTTTTGTGGAAACAACCTGTACATATTCTCAAGGCTTGGTTATGAATGGTTTCAAGTGTCTTCAATACATTTGGTTTGGCTGAATTATATATCAGTGATCCATAATCTATTTTGCTTCTAATAATTGATTTGTACGTTGGTAATAAGAGTTTTCTGTCAGCTCCCCAGTTGTTGTGAGCTATACATTTAAGAATATTTAATCTCTTCTTGCAGTCTTTGACCAGATTTAGGATGTGGTTCTTCCATGACATTTTACAATCGAAAATTAATCCAAGTATTTTGGTGTTTTGTACAGATCGTAGGGTTTGTTGCCCTAAATACAGATGGGGAGTTGTGTTTAGGTTGCGCTTGGAGAATAATATGCATTCCGTTTTTTTGGCTGAAAACTTAAAACCAGACTTAAGGGACCAGGAATATAATTAATTTAAAGCTTCTTGTAGAGCTTCTTCAGTGGTAGTTAAGTTTTTCCCTTTACAGAGGACAATTATATCATCGGCACATTTTCTATTGTTGGTGCTTTTATATCTTGATCTGCATCATTAATGGCCAGAAGAATGGCCACACTTAAGACGGATCCTTGAGGAACGCCGTTTTCTGGTTTCCTTATATCAGATAGGTGGTTATTAACTCTCACCTGTATTCTACGGTCAAGTGCACAATTTTTCAGGAATTCAAACATATTTCCTGTGATTCTTATATCTTGGAGTTTATACAAGATGCGATGTATCCAGACCATGTCATAGGCTTTCTCGATATCGAGGTTGACAGCAATCACATGTTGCTTATTAATAAATGCCTCTTTGATATAGGTTTCGGTACTGATAAGATGGGAATGTGTGGAATGACCAGGACGAAAATCGAATTGATTGTCATGAATAATTTTTTGATTATCTATAAACCGTCTAATTCTTTTGTTCACAATTTTTTCATGTTAATGATATACGTCTGTAATTGTCAGTTTTCGATTAGTCTCCGCCAGGTTTCAGTACTGGCACAACAGTTGCTGTTTTCCATATTTCAGGAAAGATACTATTATTCCATATTATATTGTATATTGTAAGTAGGGTTTGTTTGCCTTTCAAAGAGATTTTTAATAAAGGCATTGAGAATATTATCAGGACCAGGAGCGGTATTAGTTGTGGACTCAATGGTAGAGGTTAATTCAGATAGTGAAATAGGTTCATTAAGTTGACACGTTAACCAGTTTTCTTCTTTATCCAGAATAATTTGTTGATTTTCCAGTTCATTTTTATATGGAATAAACTCATTGAGATAGTTCACTGTGCTGGAATTTTTTGCAAAGGTATCAGCAAATTCATTGGCAATTATTACAGGGTCAGTTCCAACTTGATTTTCAATATGTATAAAATTAATTGTATTATTTCTTTTGTTTCCTTGAATTCTTTTGACTTTTTTCCAACATTCAGATATACTATTTTGACTGGATAATGATGAAACATAGTCCAGGCTTTAGCTTTGCTGTCTTTAATGGTTCTTCTGGCTGCAGCTGCTGCAGCAAATTATTTTGAAATGTATATTTGTTGTAAATTGATATGTTGGGGATGTAATGTGTTGCATCCCCCAAAAAGTGTTTTTGCTACTAAAGTATCAGAGTACATGGTTTAGAAGACTAAAAAATCAGGCTATAAATTTGAGTAGAAAGGGTTAGTTCGGGTATATTTAAATAGCGTGTGATAATAGTGTCTTTTGTTTCAGTTTAAAAAGCAATATATTTTAAAATGTTAGATATATAAAAATGTTTGTTAATGAAATACAGAATTATTTTTGTTATTATTATTATTATTATTATTATTATTATTATTATTATTATTATTATTATTATTGCTTCATATCACGACTACAGATGTTATGAGTCGGCTGAGTATAAAATCTACTCCAGGTTGCAACCAGCTTCCTAAGGAGCAGATCTAGAGAGTGTCGGTGCCTCTACAATACTTTGCGCAAAATGTGAGCTGTGCCAAATAAAGCAATTTCTTGCACTTCCCAGTCCTTTGAATGACCTGACAGTTTAGCCAAGTTCTTACACAAATTTTGCTAACTATATAAATAACTATCGGTACGTCCTGTGCTTTTACGCCCCGCATTCGGCTGATCTCAATTTCCAAACTCTTGTATTTAAAACGTTTCTCTGCCTCCTTGGTTACGACACTTTGATCGCAAGGCACAGCAACATCCACAAGTAGACACGATTTTTTCTCAAAATTCCGGATAACAATATCTGGTTTGTTTGCTGCTATCGTGCGATCCGTTTGAATTTGTTGGTCGTACAATATTGTACACAATCCAACCGATGTCACCGGTTTTGGTGAATGTTCGTACCACTTGGGGCATGTGTTTGGAACTTCGAGGGCGGTACAGATCTGCCAGTGGACACACCCTGTCATGTCGTTTAAGGTATTCGGTCTTTGCTAGGATTGGACAAGCTGAGACAATATGATCAATGGTTTCTACTTGCTCCAGGCAAATGCGGCATTTGTCATCTTGGGAAATTTTGAGAACCGCTTTATCATAATGTCGTGTTCTCAACGCCTGATTTTGGGCAGCTATTACAAGTGCTTCGGATTCTGGCTTCATTCTTCCCCTTTTAAGCCACATAAATGATTGATCTTTATTGACCTGAACCTTGTCCATTCTTTTTAGGTATTGTCCTTGGAGTGGTTTGTCTCTCCACGATTTCTTTAACATTTTTTGTGTCTCACACTTCATGTTTAGCAGCATCAGAAGTTCAGTGTCTGTGTTATTCGACGTGTCTTGCCTAGTTTTCTTCGCAATGTTTCTTGCTACACTAACAATGCCTCTGTTTCCCATTCTTCGGTCAGATTTCATGACCTGCCTCATTAGAGGGTCATCTTGATGGGTGACTACATACTTCCCCAACCCGACTATTGCGTTGTGCCAGGAGGCCTCAATTTGTCTGAGGCCTCTTCCTCCTTCCTTACATGCCACATAAAGTCTATGTATATCAGCTCGAGGGTGGGAAACATGATGCATTGTTAGCAGTTTTCTGGTTTTTCGATCCATGGTGCGAATTTCTCTCTCAGTCCAGTCTACTAGACCAAAACTGTATTCGGCTACAGGTACCGCCAAATTATTATTATTATTATTATTATTATTATTATTATTATTATTATTATTATTGTTTCTTTGCTTTTCACTTCTTTCAACACATGCATCTCGGTTACCATGAACAAGAGATACACGATTCATCTGTCGTAATCAGCACTGGATCAACCATCAAGGTTTAGAAACTTCCTCACGATGTTGCATGTGTCTAGTATGACAATTTTCTGCAGTTGGATGTATAGCCCCTTCTTCAGTTGTAGTTCAGCCAGGGATTCATGAAGGAACTTCGGAATTTCACCAGTGGCACCTAGAATAATTGGTACAATAGTCACCATTTCTACGTCGCTCCAAATTTCCTTTATCTCATTTGCCAATGGTTGATATTTTAGAATTTTTTCACTCCTTTTCTTTGAGATATTGTGGGCTAGCGGGACAGCGACATCGGTCAGATACACCTTCTTTTTCTTGTCATGCCATACAATGTCCGGTTTATTAGATAATACAGACCTATCTGTTAAGATGGATCTGTTCCAGTACATTTTGTGATCATTTGTGTTAGTGACTGGTTCAGGAGTGTATTTGTAATATGGTGTTCTGTTACCCATCAAAAGGTTATTATTATGGCATAGTTGCTGATAAACCACTTTACAAACGTCGTCATGTCGTTTTGTATATTCTGAAGATGCTAGAGAACTGCATCCACTGACAATATGGTCTATATTTTCTCTTTGTTCTCCACATAGCCGACATTTGTCTTCACGAACGTTTGTGTCTTTCAGGATAAATTTACGGTAGTTTTTAGTTGCTACTACTTGATCCTGAATAGCTGTTATAAAGCCCTCTGTTTCAGCAAAAAGCTCTCCCATGCACAACCATTTTATTGATGCCTTATGATCCATCAGTTCTCCCTCTATCTGGTATGGGTAGCGTCCATGAAGTTGCTTCTCTTTCCAGTTGTTGATTTTCATTTCATTGGTATGTATTCGTTCTTGTAGATTCATTTTTTCATCATTCAAGTTTAACGGTGTGATTTTCCGGTCAATGTATGTTACAATCTGATGTATCTTACTTCTGTTAGCCTTTTCTTGAAAGTACTGGCGCAGTCTCGTCAGTTGTTGGTAGTGGAGATTCACAATATCTATGACACCCTGTCCTCCCAGAGACCTAGGTAGATGGAATCTCTCAACTGCGCTTTTAGGGTGGTGACATCTAAATTTGGTACACAGTACTCTGCATTTCATATTGAATGCATCCAGTTCGGTTTGTGTCCATCTGACAATACCAAAGCTGTAGGTCAGCACTGGGATTACTTATGTATTTATAGCTTTAATTTTCCTGCCAGCACTGAGTTTAGTTTTCAGAATTTTACTCAGGCGTATATTAAATTCCTGGGATATGTTGGATTTAGTAACTTTTTGGACAACATTAGATCTTTGTAAATATCCAAGATATTTATAATATTCCTCAGGATTCATGGCATGAATTCGTTCTTGTTTATCGTTTCCTTCTTCAAGGATGTAATCCATTTGATGTTGCCACTTTCCTTTCCGCATTGCATTTAGTTTACATTTTTCAACACCGAATTGCATTCCAATATCATTGCTAAATTTTGCAGTGGTGTCGAGCAGATGATTAAGCTTTTCTTTTGTGGAGCTGTATAATTTTAAGTCGTCCATGTACAGAAGATGGGACAAACGTACATGATCGTTTTTGCTATTGATTTTGTAGCCCATTTGTTTATTATTTAATAAAGTCGATAGAGGATTCATAGCAAGGCAGAACCATAGAGCGCTCAGAGAATCTCCTTGAAAGATTCCTTGTGTAATACTTATATCTCCTGCATGAACATAATCATTTTGCGTGCAAATATGTAATCTGGTTGTCCACCTTTGCATCTGGGTCTTTAAAAACGATACCACCAATGGGTCGATTTTGTACATGTCAAGTACTTCAATTAGCCAGGAGTGAGGTATGCTGTCGAAGGCTTTTTGATAATCAATATACGCTGTATATAGCGTCCCTCCTGTTTTCTTTACATGTCCACAGACTGCCGCGTCTAAAATGAGTTGTTCCTTGCAGCTCTGTGACCCCCTCTTACAGCCTTTTTGCTCCTCGGCCAGGATGTTATTGTCTTCAAGGTGCTGATAGATCTTATCTGTTATTATTGAAGTTAGTATTTTGTATAATGTTGGTAAGCATGTGATAGGCCTATATTTCCCGGGGTCAGAGCTGGGAATTTTGGATTTCGGGATAAGATAAGTTAATCCATAAGTTAAGAATGATGGTAGGGCTTCTGGATTTTTCAGGGCTTTTGTGAATAACTCTGCCATTGTTTTGTGAATGCTAGGAAAGTTCGTATACCAGAAATTATGAATATTATCTCTCCCGGTTCCCTTCCAGTTCAGAATTTTCTTTATCGCTCTTTTAACATCTTCAATATGTATACAGTGGTCATTCATCATGGGAACATCATCGTACTCATCTTTCACAGTTTGGATCCATCCTGCGTTTAAATTATGGTGTTTACTTTGTGTCCATATGTCTCTCCAGTACTTATTCACATCTTGAGCATTTGGCACCTCACCTCGGTTCGGTACTTTAGCATTATTCATCTGGATAGAGCGGTAGAACTGTTTTTCATTTGTCTGGAAGAGTTTATTTTGTTTCTTACGAAGGTTACTTTCACGATATCTTCTTAGTCTGTTACTCTTTACAGCAAGAATTTGTTTGAGTTGATCAAGTACCGTGATGATTGTCTGATTTTCTTCATTTTTGTATTTGAACATTATTTTCTCTGCTTTTCTTTGAATCTTGGCACTGCAGTTGTCTTTAAGAGCTTGAGTGAGTCTACCAATGTTCTTACGTAGAATTTCAATTTGGTGTTGAAGTCGCCGTTCCCAAGGAGGCTGCACAGGTTGACCTTGTTTTTTATCACTTGTTAAAATTGGCTTCTGTCCATTAGCTTTAAGTACTGTGACAGCACCAATGAACACAAAGTTATGTAGTAGTTCTATATTGTGCATATTCTCAGTTTCATTTTGGAGTATTCTATCGACCGCCCTCAAAATGAGATTTGTGTTAGCTTTTATTTGAAGTTTGGGCATTTTCGGTCTTTGGAAGGGGTCAGATCCAAAAAATTCGGCATACGATTCCTCCCAGTGTTGTTTGACTAAGTTCTCTGGTTCATTTTCATTGTCAAATGATGAAGTTTCCCTGAGGCTGATTCTAATGTTCTCATTACTAGAACAAGTGAAATCTGTTGGAGTTTGATTTTCTCCTGCGCTCAGTTGATGCAGTCCCAATTCTTGAGTTATTTTTTCTTTAATTTTGTTTATTTGGGATTCTCGGAGTCGATTGTTGACTAGGATAGAACGTTTTTGATCAACAATATTTTGGACTGTCTTTGAGGAAAGTCCGGGGTATTTGCCGATAACCATTTGATACAATGGTTCTCTATAAGCTGTTAGGTCCGATTCCAGTTTGGTTACTTTGAGGTAGCAGTAAACGATATATTCATTCATTTCTTCGGTCCATTTCGTTTTCTGCCTTACCTTGCCAGCAAGAGTGGTCAATGGCTGAGTTTCCATTGAAACAGCAATTGCTGGTTCAGCTGGAGATGGTGGGTGTTGGGTTCTCCTGCGGTGATTGGCTGTAGTGTCTTCGGGTTCCCCGGCAGGTGCCCGCCTAGTCAGCATCCTGCCACCATCGGTTCGCATGCTGTCACCTCCAGCGATGGCTCCAGAGGTGCCCTGGCGCTCCCCAGGCAGCGGCTCTTTTCCGAGGCTTCTCAAATGTCTTTTCTCCATCAGAGATGGGTACGCCTTTTATACCTACGGCCAGGTATTATTTGCCATTGCCCTATATGCCGTTTTTAGTCGACATAGCCTGACTCCCACGTGGCTTGAGATGATACGCGCTCTGACGCAGGGTTGGACTTTGGGAGCCGAGGGGTGCGTATGGGAAGGGAAAGAGTGGGTTCGGAAATCTATCCAGATGGGAAAGCCTAGGGTTTAGGTGACGGAAGAAAGTGAGCAACTCGATCCACCCACCTACTCCCGGTGGAAGGGGGAGGGAGGATGTCTAGGCTAGGACAGCGGTCAGCGCCTCTTTGTAGGTAGAGGAAACCGAGCTGATTGCGCAGCCCCTACTCTCCAGCAGAGTGCTGCGGGCGATGGGGTCGCTAATTCCCTACGCCCCTTCCCTAATTATTATTATTATTATTATTATTATTATTATTATTATTATTATTATTATTATTATTATTATTCCTCTAAATCACGACTTAAGATGTTATGTGTCGGCTGAATATAAAATCTACTCCAGGTTGCAACCAGCTACCTAAGGAGCAGATCTAGGGACTAATTATTATTATTATTATTATTATTATTATTATTATTATTATTATCATCATCATCATCATCATCATTATTAATCGCGTATGGGCCTCAACTGGCCATGCAGCACGTTTCTCTCTTCCGAGGCCCAGTCGTATTCTATCCTGGAGAGATCAACGTGTGTAATTATTTGGATAATTTCAGTAGCATACTTTTCCGTTGCGGCTCTCACACGCAACCACTCTTTATAAATGAGGTCTCTAAGGAAATAATTTCACGGAGACGTGACGAATTGCACTCTGACTTTAAAAATATGGAGGATTTGTTTAAAAAACACATCTAAATATTCATGTAAAATGCATCCCGCGGCACTTGTCAATGTTTTCGAATCTATATCGTCAAATAACCCCTAAACAAAGCATTCTAGAGCCTTAAAAACTAAAGGTTTGAGGCCGAGGGCCTCAGGAAAACGTTTTTCACACCATAATCTACAATATGAGAGATTCCTGGACATTCAATTAAATTTTCGGTTCGGCGCTTCGATATTACCAAAACCACGTGAATATTTCAGCCCTTGTAGCTGGTAGTCATCTTTGTGACGACAGGCGTAGAAGGCTTAGGTTCCTCCATCTTATATTTAATCTTTCTCTATACACCGTGGTTTGTGCAATCTGACGAGATTTATTTGTATAATCATTAATTCAAGATTTGCTCTCCAACAACAATTAGAGCTACTACTATAGTTGCTTGATACCTATCAAGATATTTCTGATGCATGTAGTGAAACCATTCAATTAACGTTTGGCCGTGGTCTACAAGTGCTGTGTATCTAATTGTGGAGGGGTGTACAGTAAAGATTGAAGACTGTGTTTTTTGATTGAAAACCTACCCTGGTATTTTTGTTATCAGCAGTGATTCGATGAAATTTTCATGTCAGCGGGTTCAGACACGTAGCTTTTCAAAAGTAAAAAGCGAATATGTTTTGTAACTATCACGAAAAGCTAAAAGTTAACTGTCAAAGAATATTGAATAATTAGTTCAAATGTCTTTAGGGAAGTGTTGTGAATTGTTCCAAGAAAACTCTCCATAATGGTGAATAAATCTTTATTGAAACTGTTTTAAAACATCAATTACATTGTTTTTTATTTTTATTTCATATTGTGTTAGTACATTCCAAGTTACCTTTATATAGTTTAAACAAATAAACACTTTTCATTAACAAATTTCCTTCTTATAATGGAAGTAGAAGGATAGGGATGAGTGTGGGATTTGACATGCGATAGTTCTCGCACGGGTGCGCGGAGGTAGGATAAAACGTGTGCTATGGCACAACCTGGAACAATCTTTTTTAAATTAGCTAAAGTAAAATAGCTTGAAATGAATGGGAAACAAAAATCAAAACGTGCTAGCCTACAATACTACGTGTTTTACTTTAAAAAACAACTAAATTTAAAATTATAGAACGCTAACGACCGCAGTTCAAACGCACGATTTAAATGTTGGTGGTATCTGGAAGTCCGTATATCAACGCCCGGCTGCAACCTCGCATTGTAAATAAAATACCGTTTGATATTAAACTTAATATCTCGGTTCGTTAAAATATTCAATACGTAAACATCCTTTGAGCAACATTCCAATATACCGAAGAGAAGTCTAAGCCTACTTAACTGTTTCTAACGGTAACAAATGATATTTAATACTCAAAGATGAAAATATTAATTTGATTATTTTTTGGCTCGGAATTGTTTTTCGTGAGATACGTAACAACGCAGAAAATAATCCAATACTTTTTAGTATACAGATAATTTTTCAATGTTTGCATCCCAGCTGGCGCCCTGACTCTGCAAAACCCCTTCTGTTCCTCATAACAAATCAAAGAAAATTAAATAATATTGCAAAATGTAGGGTTGTAACTGCCCGAATCGGTATTTTCGCAATTTATACGGCTTTCTCAAGTGTAAAAACTTTTTCTAATATTTTATGACTATCAAGGAAAGCGAAAATCTAACTCGCAAGGAAGATTGAATAATTATTTCAAATGTTATTTTTAAAGAAGTATTAATTGTCCCAATTACATCTCTCTGTAATACTGAATAAACCTTTAAATGAAATTTGTTTTCAACATGAATTGTATTGTTATTTTTGTTTGATATACAGTAGGTACATTAAAAGTTATTTTTATACATTTTAAACAAATAAACACGTTTCATTTACGACTTCCCTTCTTAATGGAAAAGAGAGACAAAGGGATAGGGAAAGGGTGGAGTTTAACATGCGAGAGATCTCGCACGGTACGCTAGTTATTATTATTATTATTATTATTATTATTATTATTATTATTATTATTATTATTGGTATTCACTCTGAGCAGGCGCGGATCCAAGGGGGGGGGGTCATGACCCCCCCCCCAAATGATGAACCGTCACAATTTTGTGAGAAACTCTTAGATATCTAAAAAAAACTCTGAGAAACTGATAACCTTTCCAGAGTCTTTTCAGGATCGGGACTGTCCGAGACATTTTTGAGACATTTTCAGATATTTTCAGACAATTCTAGAAATTTCTAAAGATTTAGCAGTGCTGAAACTAATGAATATAAATAGAAATTGGAATTTAATTTGTATAAAAACATATATGTATTCAAGGTCACTTTAAAAATATTTTTAGTACAAAGAAATATATCAAAACACAAGTAACACATCTAAAGTCGGAATCAAATACACTGTGCGTTACTAGCGTTGCCAACTTAATGTGAATATTTGTCACAAATTGAACGAGAGAATTTGGGGCAAAATGGACGTCAACACATGGTCTCAACTTAAAAGTCACTACTGTTGTTTGAAGAGAATAGAACTAGCTAAACTTAGTAATAATAATGGTCTGTATGTAAAATTTTCAACAATCTTGCTTTCAGGTGTTTGTTAGAATTCAGTTTCGATGATTTAATCCAATTCAGTATCGGAACTCCTATGGAACTCAGTGTTAATTAACCTAAAAATGCTTAATGTAATCAGTAACGGCGAACCCAATTTGATCATCGAAGTTTGACGCCGGTTCTAGTTTTGTGAGAATGTAAGACGCCGCTTTCAGCCTCAGTTAAGGCTATCAACAGGGGTTAGTTGTAAAGATATATCGTAAGTAATATCACGAGAAGTGCTGTGCTAGCCGGTAAATTCACGACTCGCGTAGCGAGGAGTGAATTTACCGGCTAGCACAGCACTTCGAGTGATATTTAGTGTGACTATTTCACGAATAAACACATTACATGATTTGAAAGGATAATTTAAATCACAGGAATTACGAGAAAGGGAAATATTTCTCAAAATTACAACCGAATTTTTTTTAACAGCTTTATTTTCTGTTTGTTGAATCCATTGATTTTACAGAGCTTTTAATTATTTAAAACTAGAACAGAGTTACGGCATAGGCAGGCGGGGGGTTCATTTATTTGAAGCTCCCTCTCACTTTGTTACGATTTAGTGTTTGAATTTTTTTTAAACTTCATTTTGAATTTGTAGTATTCTATCATTGAATGTAATGTCTGTAAGTTTATCATTTTTTATTCAATTTGCTTTCTTATTTGAATGTTTATGGAGGGCGTAGTTTGTCCTTGGGGAACCTTGAAATAATTTTTATGACTTCTGCTGATCGTCCTAGATTGAAGTTTTTAACGCATTCTGCTTCTGGTAATGCTTCAAAAAATTTTGCTGATAGTTTACTAATGTAGGTAGTTATATTTTCTATGTTCAACTCGTTTCTAATTTGTCTATTTGACACGTACCATGGTGCTTTAATTATGCGTCTTAAAAATTTGTTTTGAACTATCTGAATTTTCTCCAAATTACTTTTTGCGGCTCCACCCCAGACTGGGCAGGCGTAAGTAAGCGATGGCCTGATAATGGATTTCAATAGAGTTATCCCATTTTCTATGCTTAGTCTTGAGTGGTTATTTATAAGTGGATATAGTTTTGCAATTTTCACGTATGTTTTATTGGCTATTTCTTTAATGTGATACTTCCACGTTAGTTTTTGGTCAAGAAGTACTCCTAAATATCTTACTGGTTGATCTTTTTTGATCCATTTTAAATTTACATTTTTAATGATTAGTGGGTTTGGCATTTTAGGTCGTCGTAGCGTAAATATCTTGGGTTGTGATTTAGTGGGGTTTATTTTTATTTGCCATTTTGAGCACCAATTTATAAATGTATCTAACGATGATTGTAGAATTTCTCTACCTTCATCTACATCTTTGTTTGTTGTAAACAGTACTGTGTCATCAGCGAAACATGCTATTTCTGTTCTTTCCATCTGGGGGTAGTCTGCAACGTAAATATTAAAGAGGGTTGGTGAGAGCGGTGAACCTTGCGGTACTCCAGCTTGCGTGATTTTTAGATCAGATAAGGATTATTCACTTTCACTGCGAAGGAGCGATTTTGTATGAAACTTTTAATTATTTCATACAGATAATGGAGTATTCCCAGATTTCTCATTTTATACAATAGCCCTACATGCCAAATTTTATCGAAGGCCTTTTCTACATCAAGGAAAATAGCTAGTGTGGTTTATGCTGATGAAATGAGTTGGCTATGTTTTCAGTTAGTCATATAAGCTGTTGAGTGGTAGAGTAATGTTCGCGAAATCCGAATTGTTGTTTTGGAATTATATTGTTTTCTTTTAGAAAACTATTTAACCGTTTAAGGATTAATTTTTCAAACACTTTTCCTATATTGGGTAATAAACTTATTGGTCTGTAATTTGAGGACAAAGTGTGGTCCTTACCAGGTTTGCGTATTGGAATTATTACGGCTTGTTTCCATATATCTGGAAAGTAGTTAAGTCTTAGAGCTGCATTAAATATCGCTGTAAGTCCTGCTATTGTTGTCCGCGGTAGTTCCTTCAGAATTTGCGTTGTTATTTGATCATTACCTGCTGATTTCTTTAGTTTTAATTTAAATATTATGTTACGTGTTTCAGATGGAGATACGAATTTTATTTTCTGAGGAACTGTAGCGAATGGAAGCGATAAAAACTTCTCAATTTGCCTATTTTGATTTATAATTTCCGGTTTATTTGGAGTAAACGTCGTTTCGAAATTAGTGGCTAATGCCAACGCTTTTTGTTTCTCCGTTAGCGCTGTTAAATTATTTGTTGTTTTTAAGGGAGGTAGTTTATTACTTTCTTTAGATAATTTTTTAATTGTGCTCCGTAGGTGTCTAGATCCTTTCGGAATTTGAGCGATGAAACTTTGAAACCCATTAAATCTATGTTCGTCTATGTTTATTTTTATTTTTCTTTGAGTTTGATTTAGTTTGCGTTTTATATATGGGTCTCTCGTTTTCTGCCAATTCCGTCTTAGAATTCGTTTTTCTGTAATTAAATTTATTATATATACGGGGATTTTAGCCTCTTTTTTCATTAGTATTTGTTTTCGGCTTGTTGGCCAAAATTGTTGCTAACCGTATTGCTTTTGTGAGGTTATCTATTTCTTTATTAATACTTTCAGTTTTTTAGTTGATTGGGATAAGGATACAAAATGTTTAATGTAAATCTAAATTTTTCCCAATTTATTTTACCGTTTACTATTTTAGGTAATAATTCAGAATTTGTAATTTGGGTTTTTAAGCTTATTATTACAGGACAATGGTCTGAATCAAGATCTGCTGTTACGTATTGATACAATGGGATTTGTACGTTTTTAGATATTGTTATGTCTAGGATGTCTGGAATAATATTCTGGTCATAATGATATAGAGTAGGTTCTGATGGTGTATGAATATCAGCATTATTACTTTGTAAGAAAGTAAGTGTTGTTGGTAAGTTGGTGGTTTATAGGCCGATATTACTATCATGTCTCCATGAACTGAGCTGACTTGTATCCCGACCGTTTCTAAGTTTACCGAGTATGGTATAATTAGTTCATGATGTAGAATGCTTTTTTTTATTATTAATGCTACTCCCCCAGAAGCTTTTTCTGCTGCTCTATCCTTCCTGTAGGTTTCATATCCTGGAACATTGAATTTTAAATTACTGTGGAGATGGGTTTCTGTAACGCATGCAATGTCTATTGCCCAGTTCGAACGGAAAAATCTGAACTCATTTTCTTGCTTTTTCAGCCCGTTTGCATTCCAGTTTAAAATGTTGATATTATTTGTTTTCATTTCTGGCATTATACAATTCTTGGAATATTTATTTGCATATAGTTTCTATGTGAGGTATAAGAGCCGCGATTACTTGTGTTACTATTTCTGTAATTTGGTTTTTTATTATGTTTACATTTGAATTAACCGCTTCTGAAAAATTTGGTATGCATGATCTTTGCGGTAGACAAGGGAATTCTGTCCTGTTTAGTGGTCTTGCTTCGTCTCGTATATCTTTTCTAGTATTACGTGATTCAAGTCGTGTTCCTGTTGCCCATGGATTTGGTATTGTTTTGACCCTCTGTGAGTGGGAATGAAAGTTACCTCGTTTGGCTGTTTCCTTGAATGCTGGGCAACCCCGGTAGTTGGCAGTGTGCTAACCCTGACAGTTACAACAAACAGGAGGAGAGCTTTTACTGATTTTGCACTCTGAATAATGGTGCTTACCCGGGCACCTAACACATCTAGGTTCTAGATAACAGTTTGCCTGCGTATGCCCTATCCTTTGGCATTTTTTACATTGAATAGCTTTGTTATTTACTTGAGCATGGAACCGAAAAATGAAAACCTTTCATTGAGCTCCGACTTATCACTGCCTCCTGGAATAACTTAAAATCAAGTAACATTTGAATAACAGTTTAATGCGGAAAAAGATTTCAAATATGTTTCAATTTTATTGTAATAAAACTTTCGAAAAACAATTATAACAAGGCTACTTAAAAGAACATTTATTAAAAGCACAATCATTAAAGTTGTGGGAAGTTGTTTTCCAAGACTTGCCCTTCCGTGGAAGTATTTGAAATGGAAGATGTACAAGATGAATTAGCAGCGGAATTCGTCGATTCGAATGGATTGAACACACGTGTTCACTAATTAAAGTATTTTCCTGAATAATTTTTGATGTAACGTTCCACATTGTTTTGATTGGATATTCTTTGTACTCTTCATCATCTAATCTTCGTATATTAATTACCTAAAATATGTGTAAATTCCGCATTTGTAGTTTCTGCTCTCCATTTGTATTTTCTTTCCTCACAAAATTCTTGAAATTGCTTCCACACGCTTTCTTTGTACCTTTCGCTGTTTTTCGAAACTGAATTTTTAATATTATATTCTATTTCAGAGTTTTAAACATAACCAAAGCGTCACATTATATTGATGCACACAAGCTATTTTGGAGGTGAAACAATTGCTATCGTTATCTTAAAAAGGTAAACAAAGGTTTTACAGCGATAAAAAAAGTAAACAAGCTGATGGCGATAAACCTCTGGGATTGGTTTAATTTGAATATATCTTTTCTTACCATTGGCTACTTGCGACGCGGACAGACATGAGTGAAATAGTCGGAAATAATTAGAGTTAGAGAATTTTAGTTTGGCTGATGAGCGAGGATAATTTGTCGATAATTTGTTCTTTAAAGCTTTCCTTTCTGCACAGTTTAAGCAAGCTTTCCTTTCAGCACTTTTTAATGTAATCATATTCCCTTCACGTAATGCTGTATTATATAAAGGAACAGTTACACTGAGTTGTATCAACCGAACTGTCTTGATATTTTGATATAACTTGTCCGTTGATATTTTTTTCTAGATCAATTTGTCTAAAAAAATCTACTACAAATACAAAACTACTGCAGGCATGTATTTTGCATTATGACTGTATACATTTGTCAGTTCATTTCGAGGCTGCTCACTGTCAAGGAATGGATATTGTTTTATTAGGAAAAAACTTTTCTGATCGAAAGGACGCTTTGTAAGTGAAAAAGTGTTCTTCGTCAAGAAATTCAATAAAATGAAAGTTTTCGAAATCTTAAAACCTGTGGTCCATCTGAGTCACTATTGTATCAATAATTTTAAAAGATACAATTTTTGTACCTTTCAAATAAATCTCATCCTGAAAGTTCATTCTTGTCCCCTTTGATGCAGATTTCAATAGTCTCTTCATGTATAACACTGTATATTACTACCTATTGCTACTATTTCTATATCTAAGGCGTATTACTTGACTCGTGATTCCGCATTGTTGAGCGAAAACTGCATTTCGATATCGTAAACTGTTTAGAAGTTATGAGACAAGCGCACAGTTAGTGGGACATTGTCCGCAACACTATATCTTTAGCTTCATTAATTGTTTCGTAAAGGAAACTCCAACAAAAATCACACAAACAACTCTACTTTCAGGGTGAATTTGCCTGGTCGAGACGTGGGCGCGCATCGCTGTAGAATCCGTGTCTACCGAGTGCCTTGGCTCCAGCTGGGGTCTCTGCCTAGTGAATGCAAGTGAAAGGAAGATAGCGCTTTTCTCTTGTGCCCATGCGCGGCAGAGCCAGCCGGTGTCTATCCACTGGCCTCGCTCAGCTACCGGCCCCAAAGAGGCTGCAGCCCTGATAATTTCCTTGCGCGTAAACGGGGAAAAAAAGTCGACCACATTTAATTTTCTTCAAGATTCAGTAACAAAAATATTGAAAAATTGCACACAACGACAGATTTTATTGAAAAATAATTTGGGTATTATAAGGCTCTCAAATTACCCTTCAGCTTCGCCACTGCTGAAAGACCTTATTGGAATATGTTGCTGTCGCTGAGCCCGAATCCGGTTAGAGAAAGTTTAGTTCGGCTGATGAGCGAGGATAGAGTCTGACGCCTAAAATATCTTATTTGAATGTTTTGCTGTCGTTGATTCCGAATCCTGTATCAAAAGGATCTCTTGACAGCTCTTATTCTAGAATAACAGTATTGCAATGATGTTACTTTATTTGGGTTTTAATTATACAAAGCACCTTGGCCATACAAAAGGAATAATCAGTTATTTGCAATATATTAAATGTTGCATTAAATTAAATTATTAGATGTTTGCATGTCTCGATGTAGTTGTCCCTCGGTGAAGTACAAAAGAGCACTATAAACGAAAAAAAATGTAAAAAAAAAGAAAAAAAAATGAAAATGAGAAACATAATTATGAGAAAAAATTAAATAAAGAATAAAATTGACATATTTTTGTAAGCAGAATTCGAATCTGCAACAATAATTGGGAGTTACTATTTAAAATTCCAAAGTTACACCTGCCTCACCTCCAGGAGATAGGATGAGGATCGTAACAATAGTAAGCCGATGGATATCTGATATGTGATTATGGGAATATTGAATTTCTAATATATTTATAGTATAATAAAGTCAATCTTATATACATATAACATACTTCAAATATATGTTATTACCTTCTGTACCCTTCCTCCTTTCCGAAATTAATGCACTTGAGTCTTAACGTGACCCCTCCCAAAACAGAAGTCTGGATCCGCGCCTGACTCTGAGAGACTGTACTCCATTAATACAAAAACACACCACCTCAGCCGCCCTCCACCTTCGACCCAGGAAAATGTGCAAGTCCTGGAAAACTCACGAGGCTGGCTGCGCCCTAAGCTAAGTGAAAATCAAATATCAAGTATTTGGGATGTTTTCCTCGGCTGTTCTCCATTATTTACGCGGCCTTTTCATGCCGAGAGCTGCATCTGCACCCAGGGATGAAATGTAGTTCTCTTGTATTGATTTTGACATTTACTATGAACCAAAAAGAACGGAAAATAGAAAAAAACTTTTAACCTCGTTGTTTAGGAATATCTAATAATCTGACACAGATCTTAAAAAGGACTATATACAAATAGAAGCCCTGTAAAGTTTCCATGTAAAATAGTAATTTAATAGTTCCTTATTTACTTTCTGAATTTTTTTGTTTTGCTAATTTCTAAGTTATTCTATTTTATATTTATTAGAAAACACAAATAATGAAAATCAAAATTATAAGAATAACATAATAACGTATTGTAATTTGAATACTGAACGAATCAAGATGTTAACTAAAAATAATGAGTTTATAAACAAAATAGAACGATGTTACAATAAGGATAATTGTTATTTGTAACGTTAAAATAATCAGGATCATAAAAAAGCAATGGAATACGATTTGGAAAGAGTGCAAAATAATTTCATGATTTCAAGTAACTAAGAACCAACAAAAAAGTCAGTCGCAAAGATCAAGTGACACTCTCTCGAATCAGATCTGAACATACCAAGCTAACTCACTCACATCTGCTAAATTCCACAGCTCCCTTAAAATGTGAATCATGCAACGAACAACTGTCAATTGTCCATATCCTCCAGACATGTACAAAATATATCACTGAACGCCAATCAATCCTACAGACTGATAATCTTAAAAATATTTTATACTCCAGTGATTTTCAAAAAAAATATTAACATTGTGTAAATTATTAAAAGTGTGTGACGATTTATGTCATTTGTAAATTACTGTTTCACTCTTGCTTAAATTGTATTTTCACTATGTTATCATATTATGTATTATATATTGTATAACATGTATATTTGCAGTCGCTAATAACCTTGTCGTTGATTCGACTTTAAATAAAATAAATTTTCAAAAAGCGTTAAATTATACGGTACAATCAGTCGCTATAAGATGCACTTCCCCATGTTTTTGATTTAGGCAGCAACATTTGGAAACCAGTCAAATCTCTATCTTTCATTGTGTAGTTTTCAAATGTATAAATTTTGCAATTTTCGAAAATATTAAAAGTTTAACGAAAATGAGACTTGAGCCATTTTTACTTTCCCGTATACGTACGTATACACGGAGTGATATACGTAGTATAGGGAAAGTTATGTAATGCTGCGCGAAAAAATGGCCAATTTTCGGCGGAAAAAAATTAATTGCCGGGCCGTGAAAACGAATAAGTGGATAAAACCAGTTGCTAAATTAAGAAAAAAAATCCTCTATCTCGTGGTGTGGTCAAAATCCATGATTTGTTGCTTCTTTATACTCAAAAATCGATTGACGGCATTCCGTCATTCTGTCCGTCTGTGGTCAACGCTAGCGCCTAAACCGTTCGGTCGATTTTCTTCAAAATTGATATTCCCCAGTCGATCTGATTCTAGTCGAAGCTTTGTGATTTTGAAAAAGATTCTTTAAAATTTGGGGGTACTTTATATGAAGCCCCCCGGGGATTTTCAATATTTTCTCAAAAACGGCTCCAAATTTTTTCTTTAAATTTCTTGTATGAATAGAGGAAAATACACTTTTTAACATGGCATAGGTCCGATTTTCACGTACAGCTCTGAATTTTCGAAAATTGTGAAAGTTTGAATTTTTTTCGGCGTCTTTCTCCAACTACAAAATTGAAGATAGAGATTTTTTCTTCAAATAAAATTTGTTCTGCATATTGACTTCTTTAATAAAGGTCATGTAAATGTTTTTCACAATTTTGGTTGTTTTCGTGCAATATTGCGTGCAATATGTGCAATTTTAAAAAATTACAAAAACAAAATTTTCTCCAAAACGGCTCCAAATTTTTTCTTTAAACTTTTGGTAGGGATAGTGGTAAATGTACTCTATCAATGACATAAAAGCCATTTTGGTCTATCGGTTGGTTTTTTCAAAAATTACCAAAATGTAAATGTTTTTACTTGTCTCTCACGTCGTTAATATTTACATTATCGGCGATTTTTTTACATTATTATATTTACGAGTATATATGCTTTAAATAATGTCAAGTAAAGTTTCTCAAAAACACTACCGTTTTCTGTGAAAAGTAACTCAAATTTCGGCATTTTCAGAAATGCTCAAACGTCATTTTCTCGTATATGGCTGCAATTTTTTTCTTGAAACTTTTGTAACGGATAATGCTAATTACACTCTTTAATATAACGTAGTATAGCGTGAAGTTCATTTTGAGTTTTTTTGTTTTTTTCAAAAATTATATAAATGTAAATTTTTGAAAGATCTCTCACATCTTTAATATGCACATTATCCGCAATTTGTAAAGATGATTATATTTGTGAATGTAAGTTCTTCAAATAACTTTAAATAAAGTTTTTTGAAAACTCAAATATTTTCTGTGAAAATGAGCTTCAAATTTCGCATTTTTAGTAGTACTAAAACGCCATTTACTCTTAAACGGCACATAATTTTTAAAAGAAAATTGCCATTTACGGCTAGGTTTTTGTGTTCTTTAATATTCTAAAATTAATGTTTCTGTTCTACCAATAGGAAACAGAAAAATTAAGAAAATGACAAAAAAATGTACTTTTGGCGATGATAGATGGTAGCTGGCAAGAAAGAGTATGTGGCAATTCCGAATAGCTAGCGAAGACCCAGGAAAATAGAAAACTAATACGGGAAAGTCTGTGCCATTCTGTTTCTGTTTTTTGACAAATAAATAAATAAAATAAATACGGTCATGCTTAATTTTTTCAAAATATGAGTAGTTTTTCTTTAATTTTGTGACAAACGTAATAGGCCGCTGTAAATTTACTGCGTTTCGGACAGCTGGATGCGTCGTAAATTAGAATGTGCAATTTTGTATATTATTTCTTTCTTCGTTTCTTACATTCGAACTTTGTTATAGACTTACACATTAATATTTTAGAAATTGTTTATTTTGAAATATTTGAAATAAGTAAAAAGAATTAATAGCTCTCAGAATAGCGACAATGCAGGGTCTGCAACAATGGAAATCACTTTGCGCTCGCGAATATCTGTGAATTAGTGTCATTGTTGTGACCTAATGGAGCTGTATGAAAAGGAGTTATAATTGTCTAATTTATGTTGATATTTGCAGGCAAATATTTAGTTTTGCACCAAATGCTGTACCATTTGTAGTGAGTAGAGAATTTGTTGCATGGTTTTAAAATACTCTTCCCTAATCATGGCCCAATGGAAGGCATTTCTATATTTCCAGGGTATCAGGCTTCTTTTTCCAATACAGGGTTACAAAACTTTTGCATTCTATTTTTGTGAAGTTGTAGAATTCACATAGTTCTGACAACACTGCATTGGAAATAGTGAGTTCCAAGCGAAGATGTTAGTAGCGCATAAAGTGCAATATTACAGTACTACTTAGCTGTTTCCTCTAATATGTTAAAGTAAGTGCTGTTGTAGCACCACTAGTTTAAGTGTTCTATCGATGGAGAAAAAAAATAAAATTTGGCACAGTTGCTGAGAAAATAATTTTTTTAGAAATTGCGTAAATTCCAAATTTCACAAAAGTATTGTCTTATTCCAAAAAATTGTACATGACCATTTTTAAAGTGATTCGGGTTTAAATTGCAAATATTCTTTCGAACATAATACTTGTTCTTAGTGAAGTGACGAGTGCCAAAAATAAAGAGAAGGAGATAGAGGTCTGCAATCAGGCGAAAACAACCCCTCGAGACTCTCGGGCTCCGCGCCGACGCTCGGCGAAGGGAGGGGGACCTTGCTCAGAGGGGAAGAGATAGCTGTTTAACGGACATTTCGACGGGCCGCCTTGCAGCTCCCGCCGAGACTCAGGAGTCGCCGAGCGCTCGAGCGCTCGGCCGCTCGGCCAAGCGCCGGACTGCACAGTAGCTTCGCCCCTCAATGCATGTACGGGATATAAAGTCGCCGCATGTAGTAATTGCAACACTTTCAATTCATTGTAATCGAAAGAAAATACATTTTCAATTAAACGATTAATTTGTTGAAAAGTAACAATTTATCGATTGACTGGAAATAATTTTATAGAGACAAACAACACATTTTTTTAAAGAATTAAGGCAAAAAAAGACTGAAAATAAATTTTTATTTTTTTTCTATATTTATAGTGCTTAAGGGAAGATAATTCGTTGCGTACCAATTGTAATGTCATTGAAGTTTCTACAAACTCGAATATAAGGCATATTTCTTAAATACAATGAATATTTTGTCATAATTTCACGAGTATATAAGAAAAAAGCATATGCTAAACAAAAATGAGGTGGGTACTATTTTCCTTGCGTCAGAACGTCTTGTCGTCATTGGGCGTACTAATTTATTGTGAAATAGTTGATGTAAGCCGCCATGGCCTCTGTATTTGTCGACTCAGTCGGCGGCCAAAGAACAGCGGTCACGGCACATCAGGCTATTCAACTTAATAATTCAAAATACATTATTTACTATTATATACACACACGTTTAACATTATTTTAAACTTGGCAAAAGTATGTATTCACGAAATGATGCATTCAAAGTTTTATATGTACGAGTACAATGTTTTTCAATTACTCCATTATTTTACGTTTCAATGCAAGATAAGCGATTAATTGTAATTAAAAAATCGTAAAAGCTGAAATTGTGAATCATTGGCTTCTGTGGAGTAGTATTGAAGCTCCACGAGACCCCCTTCCTTCGGGTGAACTATTGCTCAGCGTGGCAGGAAGAGATAACAAAGGTTGTGCGAGGTGACTCGGTGGCTCCCACGCAGCGCGCCATCGCCTTTGCGACGAAATTTCCAGGAAAGGACAGGAAGCAGTTGAAAGAGAAGGGTCGAGATACGTGCACAAAGCTTTCCTCGAAAGGTATTGAGAAGCTCGCAAGATTATAAATAAAACTAAAAGTACAATGAGCTCAAAACAATACTGGGGTGACTGAGGCACACCGCGCGCCTACTGCCGGGTTAAGAAACTAAGACCTGCGTCTCAGATGCCTGAAAATTACAACAATACCAACAACAAAAATATTTGGAAAAAGAAAACAAAAATACAAAAGTGGAAGGGAAAGGTACTAATATATTTCATTGCACTTGCATCTAAATTTAGCAGAGCATTTGTATTTACACCATATAATATGAAGAAAAATTAATGATTTTATGTTCATTAGAATAAAATAGGCAATTTCCGAAACATCCGATGCCTAGTCATTACAAAGAACGGAATTTATCTCTAAAACTTTTGAATGTCTTTTCTTTGAAGTCACAGGCAGAACTGCAATAGATCGACTTGAGGTTTTCCAGTGAGTCCGGGGAGTCGATTTGTAAAGCTTTTTATTCTTTTTTATATTAAAATTTATTATTTGAAAATTAATATTAAAATTCGTCTATATTTTAAATTTTGAAAAAACGAAATTATTGGTCATTTATTTTCAAAACTATTCAATACTCCTTCCTTTTGCTGAAACTTGGCATTAGATATCTACTCCGACGTGTCGGCCGACTGTTACGTGACGCAGTTCCCGTGAACGGGGTCCGCCGGTTGTCGAGTCTCGGCCGGTTGTAGAGACCGGTCGAGTCTCGGTCGGTCGCCGGCTCCCGGGAGTCCGCAACCGACTGCGAAGGACAGTCGAGCGCGTGGTCTCGAGAGAAGAGAGGCGGGCGAGCGCTGGTCGGTAAAAATCGCGGAGAATGCAGATCTCTAGAAGGAGAAACTTGTTTTTGTATTCCTACAGCTAAAGTGGTAATGACTGTTGAATATCAAATATTATAATGCGAGTTTTTTTTTACCGTAACTCATTTTATTTAATCGGACTTATGGAAATAATAGTGGATCTCACCTAAGCAGCTATTATATGACAGACAGAAATTAAGAAACATATTAGACGGATTTAATTTAAAGAATATATTTATTATTGTGTATACAATAAAATATAAAAATAGTGTGGCACATGGTGTGTAATAATGACGAATTATGTTTTAAAGAATCAATAATTTGAACACTTGCTAGTGACAATTGATTAGCTGCAGTGAAACTATTGTTGTACAAAATGGTTGCCGCGAAAGCTTGTAATAGATCGGATTTGGCCCAGTAGATTGGAGTACTATGAACTTCAACCGATAGCAGCCAATTATTCGATGCTGGAAATAACTATTATTTCCTGTAACAGTTAATAAACGTTAACTGTTTAGAAATAACAGTTTATCTGTTAAGAGCACATCCATATTCTGAACAAGAAAATGACAAATGAGGACATTATTAAAATGAGCATTGTAGAAAGATCAAGTTTGTTGCATATTTTTACTGATTTCCGTAGTATGATAAGGGATAAATGACCATGCATGCAAAGGCAGATTAAAAGGACATATGTACGTGCCTAATGTAAATAACGGTGTGAATGGCAATATTTAAATGTGTAAAGGTTTATCGAGGATTATTATTGTGTATTTTTTTATTGGTGTGGAAAAGTGCTATGTGTGTTATGTAGTTTTCTAGCTCAAGCGAAAGAGATTTAATGTATTGTTTATTTAAAACAAATATTATTATTTAGATAATGGTAAGAGTATTTCCGAACCCAAATAAATAAATAAGACAAATATTTCTTATGTAAATGTTCGTAACAGCGATTCCTTAAGGCCGGTCCTGTTAACCTACACACAAATTTCTCATAGACCTCGGCGAATAAATAGGATAGTGATTGAATTAAATAAATAAATAAAATTTCGAAGGATATGAGTAAGATTTTGACGGTAAATAATTACCCTATTGTTCGAGAAAAATTCGCCAGAATATGAATGAAATGATGATCCAAAGCTCTTCCTATTTACCGACAATATCATCGAATCAACAAAACATTTGCACAACAGATAGAATGATCTACTAAATGAAATTCGTTGTAAAATTAACTGAAGAAAGTCAATTCGCCGAATCCTTGCTAATATACAGAACAAAAAGAAGAGACCTTGAAAAGTTACAACAGAAAAGTAGCTGTTAAGTTAAGTTAAGTTAAGGTCTTTTATACGAGCTATCCAAAGACACAAACATTTTTTTCATGTTGTTCAGTTCCTATTGTCCAAGACCCATTCACTGGGAAAACAAAGGCCGTGTCCTGCGCGGGCTACACCTGGCAGCGGCGACGCACTGTTGCAGTAATGTCAATATCTTCTACTGGTGGTAGTGGCACGCTTTGATGCACCGTAGCATGCCACAAGCTCCTCTGCGCAAATAGCGTCGGGAAAGGAAACTATTAGTAGTAACCCCGCCGTTTTACAATAGGGATGGCGTTGTCTCTTGTGGTGAGGTGATGAACTGCGTCGACTGGCGATTTCGTCGTGGCACTCGCGCCACGGACTCCAACTCGTGGCATCGACGTTGATAATACTGCGCTACTTCAGTTTCAATCTTGGTGCTACTTTATATTCCGCGGGACAAAGCGCCTTGAATCGGCCCGATGGCCGAGATCGCTAAAGCCGTCGTGCCGTAGTAATCTCGGGCCGGAGGGTCGACAGTTCGAGTCCCGCCTCTGGCATGGGTGTGTTTTACTTACGTGTGTCGCCTACAGTTCCCTCTACACTTTAAAAGTCACAGTGGTGCATGCGACCAAGATGTTGAAAAGCGATCTTTGAAAACGCGCGTTGAGTTGTACGTAGGCGACAGGAAGCACACGAATGCCACAGCCTGGCATACACGCTGATCCGTTTGGGAAAGCGATCAGTTGCAGTAGCCGCTTGCCCCATCCGGCTATCCAAAGCATCTAGTATGTTATTAAGCGTGTAAAAGGGCCTTTGGAGAGTGGCACTTCGGTCTTCCAACAGTGCAAGAGGCATTGAAAGGCGTCAAGACTGCATTAGGATTCTTAGAAGCAGAACGCAATGCAGAATCAAGTATGGAGAGAGCACAAAGTCCGGAGAACGATCTAGAGAAATTACTGATGAAAACTTACTGCACACAAGTTATTGTCACAGTACAACACTGATCTTTGTCACTACTTGATCCTCAATGTATTCGGGTGACGATGTCCTTCCAGCCACATCGCGGCCATTGCTACTTTCAACCCTCACGTCCTCGACTGTTCTGCTGCCAACTGCCGCCTCCTCGCTCCGAGTCCTTACCTGTTCACGTGACCTTGATGCGCTCCGCAGGGGGGGATCGTGAGCACCTAGGTGAGCACGATCTCTGGTGGAGAATCGTAGACGACTACCCGTACCTCGAGTCTCGCGGCCCAACTCAGGTTGTTAGCCTAATGTGTAGGCAGTGAGCAGGAAAGCCAAGCTCCTGGTTGTCGGTTCAACCCGGCAACCCAACAGTTGGGCCCCTGGCGCGTTGACCTAGAGTCCGTCCGACCTCAGGACAGAATTGGGTGAAGGAGACCCCTCAGGATGCTCTGGATTCCACGAATAAAAGTCCTGAGGTTACATGACCATCCGCCAGGTTGCCCTGGTCACGACCACACCCGGGTCGATAGCTTTAGGCAGCGGGTACACGGAATGGGGGCCCCGAGCCGCCCGAACCTTAGTTCGGGTGGCCCCAGTTGGGCTCTTGGCTTCGTCGTGGCAGTGGCCCAATACTCTGGGCAAAGACGAGGGACTCGGCGTCCTGGCGCCCGTGAGTGACGAGTTACCATACAGGTGATATTGACACCGGTACTAGCCTGGAAAGCTAGTAGCTCTGAGCTGGCAGGGCGGCCTTAGACCTAGGCATTGAATGGGAAGGTTGCCGAGAGGGCAAACTGGGTACCAACCGGATCCGGTTACCGGTCCGTTGGCATACGCCGGCGGGGGTGAGGATAAAAGCGAAAGCTAAAGAGACCACCCAGGGGATTCGAGTAGAACAAGAAAGTAATGTGGAGTTGTAGACCACGCTGGGTCCATACTGACCTTGATGCGGTTCGGGTTGGTGCTTTCCACAGAAGTTTTATTTCACGCGTGGTTCAATTTTTCTGATCATCTAAAATGCGTTCCGTTTCGTCACCCCCTGTCCTCATCTTCGTACTGCAAAAGACAAATCCTACTGCAGGCTCACTCTTTTTTGTCTTATTTTCTAGATTAGAAACGCGTTGCGTTTCAAAAACATTTGTGCTGATGCTCTAGTAATACATATTTACTAGGTTTAATTTTCATTTCTTATGTTTCATGTAAGCAAATATTTTGATCCTTGCCGCGGGAAAACGGCTATTGGAATACGTAAGTTAAACGTTTTTCTATCTATGTTGTCGAAAGAAGAAACATGAGAGAAAGAAGTCGTGCCACATAATGGCAGAGACTTTCTCGTACTACTTAGTTTTCTAATTTCTTTAACGGGGGCTAGCTTTACAGCCTTGCTCCATCCTCTGTTGCCATCGCCGCCCAAAATACATTGTTTAATGTTTTCTGAGTTTTTTGATTTCCTAGTGGTAGATTCGAAATATTACTTAAGAAAATTAAAGAAGAGAAAACCTCGTCATATTGAAGTGCATCGGAAAAGCCCTCAATTTTCGTGCACTTGAGTACGTAATTTGGCCTGAGAAAGAATACGTATAAATATGAGAAAATTATATATATTTAATTGGAAAATGGGGAAAATTGTTTTATTAATAAGTTATCACGAAATATTGCATAAAGAAATAGGAACATTGTTGACAAGAAGAGATTAGTCATTTATTGATGGATTAGCAATAACATAGGGATTAAAAACACGAGAAGGACTATGGGACAAGAATAGAAACAAGAAGCTTTTGAAAAGATGAACGGAGATAGAACATCTTTTGAATTTTTACAACACTTCGTGTCAGGATCTTGTAGCGATCGGATGTCGGACTGTGTACTTGGAAGTTATAGTTTCTCGAGATTGGCGCGTGATAGGATCAAGATGTACGAACAGTAATCGTCATCTTTAAGATTTAATTTTGAGATTGGAACTCGGTGCAAGAATTACATAGTTAAAATTCAGGAGTATCGGGATCGTAGGAAGTTTTCTTAGAATAATTAATTAACCGAGTGTGGATTGAAGTGGACACCGGAATCCAGGAGGAGATAGGGTGCTGTGAAGCTGAACTGGTATTCAACTGCCAAGTGTGCTGACGCCGAAAGGACAAGGAAGTATTTCCGCGAAGCCCGAATTTAAGAAAGCCATAAAACAGTTAAATTTTGATGTTCAAGCCCTAAGAGTACTTACAAATTTGGTTAAAGCAATAATTAAAATTTAAAATTGTAATAATTAGTAGATGGCCATCAATAGGAAAAAATAATTGTCATGTAATTAATATGATAATGCATGAAAGAGATTGATGAAAAATTTCTAAAAATAAAAAAGAGACGTACGACACTTCATGTCGTTACGTGCATATATAAATTCTCGTTTCATTCAATAGAAATTAGGTATTTCAAAATTATTCTCTTTGTATTATTGGTAATAATACCAATAATAGGTCAATAAGTAATAAGTTTCAGATGATACTATTTTTATTTCCTGAACATAAATCTAGCGTCAAAATATCTACCTCTCTAGCGCAGAAAAATCACAATGATTAAAAAAATTCATTTTGTAATTTAGAGTAACATTTTCTGTAAAGTTTATACAATAATGTTTTTGTAGAAGAAAACGTATTTGATTCTGTTCGCCACCCATCAAACAGAACTCTTATTTAAAGAGTGCTTGAATTTTATTTACCAAGATACATGTTATTATCTTTAGGACACACGGTTAGTTCTGCTTCGAAACAGCCGTAGTTAGATTCTTGATGCTTCATTGATATTTGTATTCTATATTTTCCGGAAGGAGATTTTGGATACTTCTTGAGAGGCGGAATTAGTTGAGGAAACCTTTGAATGTTGTATACACCCTGAAAGGAAAAAAATAATATCAGCTGTAATCTTTAGAGAACCATTAGTTTAATGCGGCGGTGGTATTAGATGAGGATACCCCTGAACATTGTATACATCTTAGAAAACAAAAGAATACCAGCTATAATGTTGGAAGAGAACCATTTATAATGCCTTTTGTTTTTTTAATTATGCATAAATATGCTTTATGCATGCTAAAAAGTATTAGTGCCACGGACTTCCGGTTCGTGGCATCAGCTTTGACAACACTGTGATATGAGCTTGAATTTCACCGCCGAGTATAGTAATATACCAGTTGCGCCACATCACGGTACAGTGGTGGGTCAAGAAAATCCACTTTGTGTTGCAATAAATTAGTTTTTTCGTTGCTGGGATCAAGTTTTTGCACAAACATTTTTTTAATATTCTTATTCATACGGTAATTACTGTCTTGGTATCTGGAAATTCAGGACACTATTGATGTAACAAAAAAATCACACTTACCGCTTCTATAGGACATGTAAATCCTTCTCTGTCACAACTTTTCATTAACAATTCAATGAAATCGGGTGCATTCTTCTTTATTCCTTCACATATATCATTATTAGTGAAACTTAAAACTTTTGTCCAAGAGGTAGCAGACCATTTATGAACTTTTACTGTTACCTAAAATTATAAAAATAAACAACATGTTATCATTGTAATACTCTAAGTACATGTAGAAATCAAACAATAAAAAAAAGAAAATATTTTTTTATTTATTTATCTTTATAAATTGAAAAAAATGTGTAATAATCAATAGAAATGTAATCAGTATAAGTAAAAATATTAGACTTCACAAGGATTTTTGGAGTTGTTAAATTGATTTGAGTTTCCTTCCGAACGTGTTTTCTGTTGAGAAATGCCTGAATGCGTAACTACCCTGGACACGATAATGAAATTCGAAATATACCTCAACGCACTGGACATGCGACATCGATGTAGAGGTTTTCAAAAAATCGGTATTTTTATATGAACGTCGATGTATTTAAAATCGATTTATTGATGCAGATATTTTTTAACACCCATGTTTTGAGATAAATGTTTTACTTGGGTGGTATTTTAATTTTTATTTAAAAATATATAATAAAATACTAAATTTTCACTTGACCATATTTTGATTGATCATTCATGCGGCCAGTCACCAAGACTGAAAATGAGTCAGACGAATTTTTGTTAATAAATATAATATTTTTGTAAATTTTTGTAAAATTTTGTTTGATGTCGCATCAACTACAAAAAGTTATTAGCGACATCTACACAATAACATTAATATTTCATTAATATATATATATATATATATATATATATATATTAATAATAATAACAATAATAATAAGTAACATTTTATAAACGTTTCTAAATTGTTTTGCAAATATCTTGTCTTTGAATGTTGTCCTTGTCCACTGAATTAAAATTATAAATTAATAAACACGACTACCGCCATATTAAAGCGACCCCCTCCTCTGCAGGTTTTTACTGCGCTATTGGGACGTACTGAAATTTGTGAACACAGGCAACTGTTTTGAAGAAAAGTATTTTCATTTATTTACACAGCCAAACATCAGAAAGTTAAAATACGAATATTGAATAAAACCCCGGCAACGTTTTTTTTCTCTCCTTAACCGCGAAACCCCCGCGGCCGCCTCTAGGCCTACAGCCCAGTGCCACTGCTCCATCGCAGGTAAGCAACGCTTGGTGCGATGCTATCGGTCGCTAAGTTCGAAAACTGTTTCGCGCACTCTTAGATATCTAAATCGGTGAACTCCAAGCCTATAGATGAGCAATTTTACATTGGTATCTCATTTTATTTAATTATGGAATTGTATTTACTTACCTCCATATCACTATCAATTGTCATGGGGGTGTTGAAATTACCATAAAATTTGACGGAACCATCTTCATCTGTTTTCGGTTCCAATTGGATAGTCAAGTTTGTTGCTTTAACATCTTCACAGGGCGAAACGATGTGTAGCTCCAGATGCTTGTAGGGAGCCTAAAAGCGACGTAGATGGTGCAACATTTTAATATTTTACTAAAATCAATAGCCCTGAACAAAAATTGGGACAAAAATGTTTCTAATTTGTATTTTTCTATAAAAATCTTTTTTCTAAATTCGTTTTCTAGTCTTTCAAATGTTGCTAATTAGCGCTTTTGTTATTCTGTTTTACTTTCCCGTTTATGTACGTATACACGGAGTGATATACGTAGTATAGGGAAAGTTATGTAATGCTACGCGAAAAAATGGCCAATTTTTGCCAGAAAAAAACATTTAGCGCCGGGCCGTGATAGCGAACTAGTGGTGCTACAGAATGGCACAGACTTTCCCGTATTAGTTTTCTATTTTCTTGGGTCTTCGCTAGCTATTCGAAATTGCCACATACTCTTTCTTGCCAGCTGTCATCAATCACCGCCAAAATTACATTTTTTTGTCATTTTCTTAATTTTTCGGTTTCCAATTGGCAGATCGAAGCATTAATTTTAGAATATTAAAGAACACAAAAACCTAGTCGTAAATGCAAATTTTCTTTTAAAAATTGTGTGCCGTTTTAAAGAAAATTGCGTTTTAGCACTACTAAAAATGCAAAATTTGAAGCTCATTTTTCACAGGAAAATGTTTGAGTTTTCGAACTAGTTTATTTCAAGCACTTACACTCACAAATATAATAATGTTTACAAATTGCTCGTATATTAAAGATGTGAGAGATCTTTCAAAAAAATATAATTATGTAATTGTTGAAAAAACAAAAAAATAACTCAAAATTAACTTTACGTTATATTAAAGAGTGTAATTAGCATTATCCGTAACAAAAGTTTCAAGAAAAAAATTGCGGCCCTATATGAGAAAACGGAGTTTGAACATTTCTGAAAATGCCGAAATTTGAGTTACTTTTGACAGAAAACGGTTGTGTTTTTAAGAAACTTTACTTGACATTATTTAAAGCACATGTACTCGCAAATATAATAATGTGAAAAAATCGCCGATAGTGTAAATATTATCGACGTGAGAAACATGTGAAAACATTTACATTTTTGTAATTTTTGAAAAAACCAACCTATAGAGCAATATGGCTTTTATGTCATCTGATAAGAGTACATTTACCACTATCCCTGCCAAAAGTTTAAAGAAAAAATTTGGAGCCGTTTTTGAGAAAATCTAGTTTTTGTAATTATTTTTAAAATTGCACATATTGCACGCAATATTGCATAAAAACTACTAAAATCAAAATCAATATTAGATGTAGGCTCCCCATCGTAACAGTTTATTGTGGCATAAAGCTTTTTCGGCCGCATTGCGGCCATCTTCACTGCTTCGGCCGCAATGCGGCCGAAAAAGCTTTATGCCACAATAAACTGTTACGATGGGGAGCCTACATCTAATATTGATTTCGATGATAGCATCGTAAATGCCACACCATTTCCTACTAAACTACTAAAAGTTTGAAAAACATTTACATGACCTTTCTGAAAGAACTCGATATGCAGATCAAATTTTATTTGAAGAAAAAATCACTATCTTCAATTTTGTAGTTGGAGAAAGACGCCGAAAAAATTCAAACTTTCACAATTTTCAAAAATTTAGAGTTATACGTGAAAATTGGACCTATGCCATGTATATAAGTGTATTTTACTCTATTGATACAACAAATTTAAAGAAAAAAATGGAACCGTTTTTGAGAAAATTTTGAAAATCCGCGGGAGCTTCATATAAAGTACCCCCAAATTTTGAAGAATCTTTTTCAAAATCTCAAAGCTTTGACTCGAACCAGATCGACTGGGGAATATCCATTTTCGAAGAAATCGTACGTATGGTTTAGGCGCTTCAAATAAAGTATTTTGAAAACTCAAAACTTTTCTGTGAAAATGAGCTTGAAATTTCGCATTTTTAGTAGCGCTAAAACGCCATTTTCTTTTAAACGGCACATAATTTTTAAAAGAAAATTGCCATTTATGACAAGGTTTTTGTGTTCTTTAATATTCTAAAATTAATGTTTCCGTTCTACCAATAGGAAACCGAAAAAATTAAGAAAATGACAGAAAAATGTTATTTTGGCGGTGATAGATGACAGCTGGCAAGAAAGAGTATCTGGCAATCCGAATAGCTAGCGAATACCCTAGGAAATAGAAAACTAATACGGGAAAGTCTGTGCCATTCTGTAGCACTACTAGTTTATTCTGGGCCTCAAATATAAACTGAAGATACTCTCTTCCCCCATACGTCATATACACTTTTTCTGTTTTTTCACCAAATAAATAAATAAAAAATAAATAAACTATGACTCCCCAAACATAAGTTTATAGTATCCATGTTACGTGTTTTTATATGTATGAGTACATATACACAGAATTTCAGCAAGTGACGAGGTTTATAAACTGCAGCCTTAGTGACAGTTTGGTTCAACACCATGCCTAATTCCTAAAGTTCAAATTTTTTTCGGTTGTCAACTAAAATTTTGGAGTTATGAGATCTTTAAAGAAGATTTCTTTACGGACAATTTTTTGAAAATTTGAGTAATTTTCGCGTAATTTTGTGTGATATATAGACAATTATTGTTGTTAAGGCGGCGATATAGCTCCTTTTTTCAGATTTGGGTTATTTTTCAATTTTTGGGAGAGCGTTCATAAGTTTTGGTTGGTTACGGCGAGACGAAATATTCGTTCGCTCGTGCGATCTCTGAAAAGACACAGTATACCCTTCTTATTAGAAGATAATATAATAAATAAATAAGCAATCAGGGAATAAATCGTTCAACCCGTTACCTGAGTCTCACACGAAAAGCAATGCCTTCTTTTAATCTGTATTACACAAATTTGCTCATGCAAGGCGCAGGTTCCCGCGAAAATATTCTCTTTGAAAGTCTTTCTAAAAGGCGACAGGTATGCCAACCTTGCTAAATTGCTAAGGGCCTGGGACGGAACCCCAGCAAGTGCTGCCCCCTGTCGAAGACAGATGAAACTATTACGACCAGAGACTAGGCGGAATGCAATTTCGACAGAAAACAAAGGAATTTTATATACCCGCTCTTTTAGCGCCTTGCGCGCGGTTTTGGGGGGAATTTTTAAGTCCGACGCGGTACGTTCAAAATGCAAATTCTGAGCTAGCAATAAAGGGCCAAAGATGGTTATTAACAACCAATCTCCCGCCACGGCGCCAAATATGAAATATGAATAAAAAATGTATGTGCCAACAATTGTAAACATTTTTTTCTAAAAAGTAGCTTCAAAGTTTTTCTTTGGATTTTCTTCTCATATGCACCAATGGACAGTAAAAATATAGCGCTATTCTCATTTCCGACAGTCTGAATTGACGAAAATTGCAACATTTTATCATTTAAAAATTAAAAAAATGAAAATAAATATATTTGTTTTAAACATAATCTATCAAAAATATCAGTTCTTTAAAAATGATCACGTACAGTGTTTTCAAAAATCTACTAGATTCTGCGTAATTTGTACTTGAAATTTATGCAATTAAAAAAATATTTTCTTAAAAACTGCTCCTATTTTTTCCCCAAGGATAGAACAAAACACATTTAAAATAATAGTGCATGCCTAATATTTGTTAAACTTTCCGTTCTTTCGAAAATTGCATAATTTTAACATTTAAAAATAAGAAAATTGAAGTCATAAAGATTTTGGCCTGAAACAAAATCTTTCAAGTAAAGTAAAGAATCTCATTGAGAAATGTCATGTACAATTTCTTGTAAGAGATAACAGTTTTCGTGTAATTTCTAGATGAAATTTATGAAATACAGACAGACGTGCCACTAAATTATGGGCCACGAGAAAAGATATCTCGGAAAACACGAATAGATCAAAAGGATAGAGAAAATAACAAATGTTATTTTGTTGATAATTTACTATTAAAAATCCCAATGTTAATTCGCTTTTTACTCTATTCTCCAATTTATATTCTCGTTGTATTGATGTATTTATACAATTTATACGCGAAATATGTATGTAAAATATAAATGTACAATTCAGCTTATATGTGAAATTAACCTTTTCTGTTTCTTTAATGTTTTTCTACGGATACAACTGCTGATTATTATTGCTAGTTGAAAACACTTTTGTAGTAGGAAGTATTAATGCAACATTTTATTATTGGAAAGAGTTAAGTTTACTTACATAGGGTAAAAGCACATATTATATGTCTCCAATTTTGTCATAGATGATCTAATATGAATATTGTCTCATTAAATGTCCTTTAAAATGTAGTTTATATGTGGTACGTTTTTGCGGCACATTTGTGACTCATGTAGAAAACTAGAAATAGTTAAAATTAAAAATGACAGATGTAAAATAAATGTAAATTAATTAAAACTAGCGTACCCATGCGAAAACTTTCGCATGCTATACCCCACCCTCTTCCTTATTTTTCCATTTCCATATTAAGCCTGTAATATATATTTTTTTCTTCAAGGCCCTCTTATCCTCCGTCGCTTGTTCTATATGCCACCTTGTAATTGATAACAATATAATACACCCTTCTCAATACAAACTATAATTATTGAAATTTATTATCGAGAAAATAAGTATACCCATGTAATTCAATCGCACAGAATATCAAGTAATTCGTAATTTCACATGCTGTTGCAGATTCTACAGGTTTTGAACATGTAGAGAACAATCGAGAAGCGTCGAACCAGCCAAAACGTAATAGAATGGTCAAAAATATCTCATCCTGTAGATTATGGTGTAGGACTCTGGCCTCAATATTTTAGTTTCTAAAATCCTAGAACGCTTCGTTTAGAAGTTATTTAACTACATAGATTCAAAAACCCTGATGTGTGTTGCGGGTTGCATTTCACATTAATATTTAGATGCGTTTTTTTTAAATCCTTCATATTTTTAAATTCAAAGTGCAATTCTCACTTTTCCGTGAAGTATCATTCTTTAGAGACTTCATTACAAAGACTGGTTGCATGTGAGAGCTTCAAAGGGAAGGTATAGTACTGAAATAAAATAGGAGACACAAAAAATTGTAACCAGATGGCAACACGGCAGAAACGTTTGTTTGTGATCACACTTTTGTTTCTTAATGAGTAAGCAAATAATGGCCATTGATCAAGGGTTAATTTTCATTTTTCATAAATAATCTATTGGAATGAAGAGAAAGCTCCTCCTATGGGTAATCACTAATTAACGATTATTTCTATGAATGTGAATATGTTCACTTTTAAGAAATTCCTTCTTAAGAAGAGAAAGTTTTGTAATGCTGTGCGATAGGAACGGCGAATGTTCGGCAGTAAATCTCTTATTAACCCATTTCTGCCTGAATTTTTATTTCACCTAAAACTAAGAAAATTCATTGTTGAATTACACTTTTTGACTATAGAAACACAAATCAAGAGCTCACATGTTAAAATTGTTTATAGAAACAAAATTATTCGGTGTTACATATATGTAACGCTAGGCAGAAGAGGGGATAGGTTTAGGGACATATACCTTACCATACCAATATCCTATTTCTTTTATGTTTATACATCTATACCTTCTGTATTACACAAGAAGTGAATATTTTACTTTCTGTGGAATGTTTACACAACATTCTACACACATTCATATGTCACATTTTATACACAATATCCTTGTTGAACTCGTGCAGTTTGTTGCTGCACATCGCATTCCTTTCATGTCTCGTATTTTTGCGACCAAATGGTTCTTCTATTACATCTAAGGCCATACTGCACCCTTGCACATGCTAATGAGTTTACTGACCTGGTGGGACCTTTTGGAAGTGATGCATTTGTCGTGAGATAACATGTGGCTACATAACTCCGGATTTGTATAGAGTAGTGTGTGTCCTGTGTAGAGTGAAGTGTTTTCTGAGTTTATCCATCAGTGCTCTAAGTTTCCACATTTTATCATATTTATCAACTTGTGTCATATGAATATATAAATATCATTATTATTTCAAATCTATCTCTTCTCATTGTGCTGCATACTATGGAATTCCTTTCTGAAACCCAGAAACACTTTCTTGGGAGTGGAGAGTACTCTGACAGAAAAAGAATTCCTACAACTCCTTTCGTGATCAGTAATTTTAGAATGTGTGCAATTTTTGAAAAGTGCATAATTCGTTTCTTCAGAAATTATAAAAAGTCTTATTTTGTCATTCCAAATCAGTTCTAAAAGTTCTACGGGAGATAAATTGAGATTATCACTTGTAATTGCTTTCTGGAAAAGGAATTTTCCACTTATATGTCCTCTTTTTCATAGTCATTATACCCCTACGGCACCTAAATCGCGCCTTCCTTCCAAAAGTTGCACGATAACGTGATCAGAAACACTCTTGAAAGGCAGTAGATAACATGAGGTATAATCTGCCTAGCGTTACATATATGTAACGTAAAATGTTAAGTTCGATAACTTTGAAGATTTAACACATTAACTTCTTTAACAAAGTTCATTGCATTCTTAAATATGTTTACTAACATAGGCAATTGATATTAAGATTTTAAATTTATTCAGGAACCTTTAAAAAATACTAACTTTCTGTATGATGCTATGACACGGGGAATGTAAGCCCAGATTCAAATTCAATCAGCTGTAAAAATAGAACGACATCTGAGAAGTAGAAAGATACTGCTGCGTAATCAACAATAGACTCCAGCAAATTGCATGGAGATAAAAATTAAGCTTTGAAAATTTTTGCAACGTAGCCACACGTTGCCAAAACTAACGTTACATAAATGTAACGCTAGGCAGAAATGGGTTAATGGGCCCTGAAGACGAAAAAGTAGATAAATTCAGTTGATAAATTTAGAAAGAAAGAGAAATCTAACACGTGTTGCAGGCAGAAACCTATTTTAAGGCTCTTTCATACCGAAAAATTGATTGACGGCAAAACGTGTGTCCGTCTGTCTTTCTGAGACCCAGCAAGGGGGTCGTGAGCACGTAGGTGAGCACGAGCTCTGGTGAAGAGTAGGAAACGATCACCCGGACCCTCAGTTTCACGGTGGCACGCCGTTAGCCTCAAGGTGGAGACAATGAGTAGGCGATGCTAAGCTCCTGGTTGTTGGTTCAACCCGGCAACCCACCAGTTGAGTCGCTGGAGCCCCGACCTTAAGACAGAATTTGGCGAAGGAGACTAGAGGACTCTGGAATCCACTAATAGAAATCCGGCGGGAAACCTACATACTGTCAGGTTGCCTTGGTTACGATCCAACCCAAATCGATAGCCTGAAGGTGCAGGCAGTCGGGAGACGGAATGGGGGCCCCGGATCTTAGTTCGGGTGGCCCCCAGTTGGGCTCTTGACTTCGTCGTGGCAGTGGTCGTATACTCTGAGCAAAGAGGAGGGACTTGGCGTCCCGGCGCATGTGAGTGGCGCGTCGTCATACAGGCGATATTCACTCCGGTACTAGCCCGGATGCATGTTTTGAATTTGTACTAGACTTGTGTATGGAACTTAAGAGCTCCCTGATTGGACATTAAGGCGGTGCACGAAACGCAAGCGATACATCTCTCTGAGACACATACTCTTTGAAGAGACAGACAAACATCTGTTGCTGGTGCATTCGAAAAGAGTAGTGGCAGGGCGCTCGTGAGAATGTTAATGAGGTTTATGAAACTTGGTTAATATTGTAATATACAAAATATTACACAACAAACGCCGCGCCTTGATCTGGACGGACCTGTAATATACAAAATATTATAAAACAAACGCCGCGCTTAATCTGGACGGTCGCGGTTACTAGGTAACGAAGGTTGTTGACGAGCGAAAAGGGGGCTCTGGACTAGGAGAGTTGGTGGTTGACTGGCATCCTGGTGGTAGCGGCGCGTATGTAAGCTGAATTATTTAAGTTGGACATCGACGCGAATAGGGAGGACAAATTGTGGAACAATAGTGCAAGAAGTGAGCAGCAAGAAAGAAGCAGACGACTTCGGCGACGACCGGCGCGAAGACGGATTTTCGGCGCGGAAGTCAAGGGGCTACGAACTGCGGGGCCATCGTTTCACAACAATTCGGTACCGTGAACCTAATGCATGAAATCAAGCAAGAGAATTTTTATATTGTTAATCTCAAATTCCATTCTTAATAAACAAAATTATTGTTGTGCCACGTTGTAGTAATTCCTTGGGAATATAAATAATTTCAGACTTCCAGGCTTCTCTGTATAGAGAGCATGAGAACCAAAGAACTGAGCTAGTGAATTAAATTAGATAAAATAAATCATTCATTATTTTATCACAGTGGCGTTCCCAACGTGGGGCTGAAGGTAATAAAACTTCGTATAAAATCGTGTGAGACGATTAAAACAAGAAATTTTATTAAACATTACGAAGTCTGAAATATGTGCACAACAATAATTTTAAAGTAGAAAATAGTAAATGCCAACCATTTCAAATATCATAATATTTATTTAGTGAGAGTAATTGGTGTTGAATTAAGATATTGTAAATACATTGTGTCAGTATGGAAACTCGTGGGAGAAGGGCTCGAGTCGCGGAAGGGGAAAATGGCGGCGAAGGGCAGGACGGGGTGGCTGCAAATATGAATTTTGTATCGGAAGTTGAAGTCGACTCAATTTAGAGGAAGAAGTACAATTAGTGCAGAAGGATGTTGTCCCGAACCTACCAGTAGAAAATGTGGATACTAATAGCCTTATACTTCAGATGCTCGCGCAAATGAAGGCAGAAATGAATTCCAGATTTGACAGTCAAGACGCGAATTATGAAAATTTAACGCGGGAAATGCGTAACACCACGGAGCAACTGAGGGACGAAATGGCTCAGCTTAGAGCAGAGACTGCCTTGGAATTTAGGAATTGTAAATTAGAACATCTTGATGATATGACACAACGTGGGCTGCGGGAACAGCAGGAAATGATAGAGAATGTAAAATTAGAAGTAAAACATTTGAAAGGACATGTTGAAAATTTAGATCAAGTTGTGATGCAACACGGGAAAATGGCGGTTGTAGAAGCACATGTTGAAGTATTTGAGATATCTCAGCAACAAAATGTTCGTGTTGGGAAGGTCGAGGCCAGGCTAGTACGAACGTATGCTATAATACAGGATAGAATACGTCAGGAAGTGAAATCCGTGACGGAGGCGGAAGAAAGCAGAATTGGAACAGAAACGGCTAATTTAAGACGAAACATCGAAGAGTTAGGAAAAGAAATTGCCGCAACTAGTTTTAGTGGAAACGCCATTCCGTCGGCTACGGCATTAGTATTGCCAAGTCATATTCAATTTCATGGGGATACTCGGGAACAGCCATGGTCATATATTGACAGGTTAGACAGTTATTTTATGATGAATAACGTGCCGGAACGTTTAAAATTGAACTTGGTCGAACAAAAGATGTCGTCCAAGGCCAAAAATTGGTTAAAATCCTTAGTGCCGGAACCGCTGAATTATGTGGAATGGAAAGTGTTAGATAAAAATCCGGTTGTTTTGCATAATGAAGAAGGGAAGCATGTTGGAACATACAATTTTCGCAGCACAAAGCCGTATTTACGGCATGATACTCATGATTGAGCATGTAAATATTGTAAATAGTTGTAAATAGTTATGTTTTATTGTATTGTTGTATTTAATAGTTCCATGTTATCTGGATATGTAGTCGAATGGAACCACTGATGTATTATACAAATACCAAATGATCATTTGAAATGGGCTTATGTTGGCAAAGTGTTTATATAACCAAGATTGTAATTAGCTTAAGGCCTGAAGATACAAGTCTGAGTGTTGTGAAATTGTGTCGTGTGTGTACCAGTGCAAGAGGGTAAGAAGAGTGAAAAGTATTTTGTTGTTGTGGGAGTAGTCTTGTTATTTATTAATAGGTAATTAGATAAATAACGCTCTGGAAGTGGGGAGCTGTAATATACAAAATATTACAGAACAAACGCCGCGCCTTGATCTGGACGGACGGAGCTGTAATATACAAAATATTATAAAACAAACGCCGCGCTTAATCTGGACGGTCGCGGTTACTAGGTAACGAAGGTTGTTGACGGAGGAGAAGGGGGCCCTGGACGAGGGAGAGTTGTAGGTGGTTGACTGGCATCCTAGTGGTAGCGGCGCGTATGTAAGCTGAATTATTTAAGTTGGACATCGACGCGAATAGGGAGGACAAATTGTGGAACAATAGTGCAAGAAGTGAGCAGCAAGAAAGAAGCAGACGACTTCGGCGACGACCGGCGCGAAGACGGATTTTCGGCGCGGAAGTCAAGGGGCTACGAACTGCGGGGCCATCGTTTCACAACAATTCGGTACCGTGAACCTAATGCATGAAATCAAGCAAGAGAATTTTTATATTGTTAATCTCAAATTCCATTATTAATAAACAAAATTATTGTTGTGCCACGTTGTATGTAATTCCTTCGGAATATAAATAATTTCAGACTTCCAGGCTTCTCTGTATAGAGAGCATGAGAACCAAAGAACTGAGCTAGCAAATTAAAGGTAAAATTAATCATCATTCATTATTTTATCACAATATAAAAAAGAATTTGGAGCTGAATTTTAACTGCAAGGTATGAAATGAAAGAGAGATAACTTGCAACCCGTTTTGTAAACATGGAAGTCAAAAAAAGGATAAAAGTAATTGCTTTTACTAATATTTGTCTAAATTTGTTCCCCACAAAATTGCCTAAAATTGTTTTTCTTCCTTCAAATGTCAGTTACGTTTGCCAAATGTCATAAAAAGTATGAGAGGCCCATAATAAGTATGTAATTTTTTTGCACAAATAAACTGCCTCAAACTCTTTCAATTAAAGATTACCATTAAATTCGGATTACACGTATTATAATGTTAGGTGCCTCTGATTGTTCTTCCATAAACCTCACTAATACTCTCACAAGCGCCCTGCCACTACTCTTTTCGAATGCATCATCTGCCTGCAGCTGTCTGTCTGTCTCTTCAAAGTGTACGTGTTTCAGAGAGATGTGTCGCTTGCGTTACGAGCACAACCTCACTGTCTAATCAGGGAGCTCTAAAATAAGTCCCACGCACAAATCTAGTGCAGATTCAAAACATGCAGCGCGGAGAGCTAGTAGCTGTGAGTTGGCAGAGTGGCCCTACTCAGGCATTGAATGGGGAGGTTGCCGCGAGGGCAAACTGGATACCAGTCGTATCCGGTTAGCAGCCTGTCGGCTAGGGCACTTGTGCGTCGGTGGGGGGTGAGGATAAAGGCTCGCGCCTTGGGGCCCACCCCGGGGACTTGTGCCCCCGGTAGAACAACACGTAGTGTGGGGTTGTAAACCACACACGGTTCCACTGTCTTTCTGGCAACAATGCTAGCGGCTAAACCGTTCAGCCGATTTTCTCCAAAAATTATATTCCTCAAACGATCTGGCTGATGTCGCAGCCCCTTGAATTTCAATATGATATTTTAATTTTGGGGGTTAACCTCCTGGAACATTTCCAAAATTTTCGAAATAATGTTGCCATTGATTTTGATCCAATTTTCTTGCTGTATAGTCCGAAGGACTTTTAAGAGAATGGTGCAGGTCTGTGGCAGAGAATGGTCTGTTAGATGAAAACCCTTATTTTTCGAAAAAAAGCAAAAACTCAAGTTTTTTGGCATCTTTCTACAATTACAATCATGAAGATACAACTTTTTTCTTAATGAAGTAGGTTCATCGAAAACAGATCTTTAAATAAGGTTACGTTGTATTTTTCGAAAATATGAGTATTCTTTAAGTAATTGGGCTTCAAAGTTAGTCGCCCACTCTGAAAATCCTGCGCTTCGTGATCGTAATTTTAGTGATGTTTTGGGGCAGTTGGATGCTACGTAAATTAGAGTGTGCATATTATTTCATATTTTTTTCTTCGCTTCTTGCATTAGAGCTTTGTTATACGTTTACAAATTAATATTTTAGAAATTATTTAAAATATATTTGAAATAAATATGAAACAAAGATTGCTAACCTTCTGTCATCCGCTCCCAAAGTACACAGTTGGATGCTACGTAAGTTAGAATTTGTATATTATTTCATATTTCATTGTTTCTAAGATTGAAGAGTACCAAATCATTTGAACTTGTGTAGTGTTGTCATCATGGCAGAACATTGTAAAATTGATAGTGGTCCATTTTAAACAACGAAAATAACTAAAGAATGTCATTGGACTGAATTTAGCTGATATGTAGTTTAGAATTAAGAGATATCAAAGAAACGTTGATGGTTGGTCTTTAAAATCAATGAATGGGGTTGGTTGATGGTTGTTGGTTGTTGATGGTTGGTCTTTACAGACGAATTTTGACATATAAACACAATTAAGTTAATAAAACATTCATTTTGTTATATTTATATTGTATTTACGTTTTTTCATTATAAATTGCGTCCTTTGTGTGAAGTGTGAAATTGAATACATGAGCGGTCATTGTTGGTTGTAACACATTGTTGTAACTTCGCAATAATAATAGAAGGCGACAATGACGGCTACGTGTCGTTTCCGGTAATATAAACTAATACTTTTATATATTTGTACAATATTACAATACCTAAGTGTTCAATAATTATTTATTATATATTTATATATTTTGTATTATATATTTTTCAAACTATTTGCATTTGTTTGCAAACGCTGTCAGTATTGTATTATTTATTAACTTTTAATTATTTTACTTTCTCACGTACTGCTTATTTTTGGATCCAAATATTTTAGGATTTCAAATGAGTTTTACGAAGTATAATGACTGAGATGTATTAATTTGGAGAGAAATTGTGGTATAAATAGCATTGCATGACAATTACTAATAGCGAGAAAGTAGGAACTGTTTTAGCACCACTAGTTTTATTAGAATATATAGGTTGATACCCCAACATGTGTATTTTTGCACACATTTTAGAGAAATGAAATAACAATTTGTTGTTGAAAAGCTGTAACACGCTCGGTAATTGGCTTCAAAAAATGTTTCATACAAAAGTTGAATACATTTTATCTTCTTTAAAATGTAATTTAATAATTTTGCTACATTATATAAGAATAACGTTTTAGAGAGAAAAACGAAAAAGAAAGTCTGAAAAAATGCCGGTTTTTTCGAGCCTCCCGAAGTAAGCACATGGTCTACGTCTAAATAAAGAGGTCGAAAACTTGGGGTTTTAACTAGAGCCTATAGTGCGTATTTTGTAACTTTGCCTCTCAGGGCCCTATTACCAGGATGGACTATCACACGGCATTTCGCGTCTTTCTCGGTCCTACCGCCAGAAGTCGCATGATCGCAAGCTGTGCATGATAAGGTCGGGATCATGCGGTATTTAGCGGCATCACTGAGAAAGACGCGAAATACCCTGACATATTCCATCGTGAAGACGGGCCTTTGAGAGGCAAAGTTATAAAAATCGCAATGAAGGTACATACTATGTCCCTAAAGAATTTTTTTTTATTTTTCTATATTGCATTGCAACATAGGAAACGTCGCGACACGGCAGTTTGAAATTCTCAGAACAACTTATTTTAAGTTTTCGCTAGTAATGTGATATGATTGTTAATGCATTTTATGGGTGAAATGCGGACAGAAATATGGACAGAAATTGCGGTTTTATACGTTTACTTACGTGTTAACGAGACAAGAAAGTACGTATGGTTGTATCACTACTAGTTCGGAAATTATGAAGAATGATTTCTACACGACACTTGTGACAATAATTGACATCTAAAACACTTCAACTCACCATCATTTGAGCCAGCAATGTTGGCAATGTTGCAACCGAGGCTAGTAATACCAATATTAGATGCGTCTCTGACAACGTAGCAACCAAAAATTTGCTCCTATATGCAAGGCATTATATGCATTTTGTTTGCGACATCATTGCATAATTCTGAGAGTGAGGCAATCATTTTTAAAGAATTGATCATTCAGGCCAGATAATAGCTATTCATGTAGTTTTTGTTAAATAGATGAACTTATGGTAGATATCTAATGGAAGTCAATTTCAATGAGACCTATGACGTTAATAATGCCGTACCGCTCATGTTAAATATCTGTTTCTTTGTGTGCCTATAAATTGTTCTTTTCTGAATCTCAGAAATGTGTGAAACAAACTACATAAAAAACTGAACATGTTTCATTTTTTTCACATTTCAGAGGTCATCAATGAGTAAGTCTGAAGGTTATGTGATGAAATAGTAATTTTCACGGTCATAAATAAGAATTTCTAGTAATATCTATATTGCTAACGTCCAATGCTTGCGGAAGTTGAAAGGAACCATTGGAGCTTGTGGCTGTGTTGGAGGTATCTATGATTTCGATAAATACACAGGCACTTTGGCCCAATGCACAATGCCATTTCGATTTTGAGAAAAATTCAAATAGTTGATTGTTATTCCCCCTATTATCACAGGGTTGCCAGATGTGTTGCGAGCTCTTTCCCCACCACTACTACGGAATTTTCCCAAATAACCTCCCCAATGAAACAAAATTCCCCAACTTTGAAACGAAAAATATTCTCCAAATAACGGACCAACACAAGAGGTCCCTGACGATTCCGTTGGCTGTCACCTTTAATTCAAATGATTCAAATCAATCAATCATTGTCACCTGCGCTGCTTGAAGCCGTATACTGTCTTCGTTTTTCTCATATTTTCTTTCTCTGGGCCAGTTGCTTACTTTTCTCTTTTTGACACATAAAAAGAGAATGAAAAACGTCTATTGTTTCTTTGTTATTCATAATAATTGAAAAAATAAATGTGAGACTGACGTCTCCCTTGGACAAGTCCGGCCGCTCGCCCTGGAGCGCTGTGCGTGAGCACTTAATGAAGATACCACTCGACTCCGTGCCGCAAATGTATCCTGGCTAATATGCCCTTACCTCATCTTAAACAGATACGATCACATGACCGAACGATCACATGATCTACTCCCACTCCGTAACTAAAGTGACGTGGGTGCCCCACTGGACCTCCGTCCCTCAGAGCTTGCTAGTGCGACGTTTGTGACGTATACAACAGACCACTGTGACGTGTCTTGCCGCCCCCCTGGCGGTGCCTCAGCGTCCTTTCAGCCTAAACCCATCTTAGACACGCCCACTTCCTGCTCAACCTAATGATCTGTCTATTTGTGGCTTCCATAGACAAAGGCACATCCTGTCTTTTATGTATACAAGCGTCACTATGCCACAATTTCTAACTCCCTCCGGATGCAAATAATTTACCCTAAAAATCTCCAAACATTTCTCATCCACATATGTTCCCATTCTTTTCTCATAACGAAAAAAATCCCAATTTTTGGGACAAAATTTCCCAATCTGGCAACCCGGTATTATCATACTGTTCATACCGACTGAACTCTCTTACTCAAAGCATCACTGATTATGACGCAGTTGACGTCATGAATCAGGAAATCGCAAAGGAAGGGGGGATGAGAGAAAAATTTTGCAATTCCACAGGAATGAAATCCAATGACACAATGCGTTACTTATTTACCAACATTACGATTGAATAAAACAGATGAACCACATAGAATAATCAACATAGTTTTATGTAAAAATAACTGCATAGATAAACTAATCGAACTCTTTCTAATACAACGAACAAAAGAAGAGCTTCAACGTGCGGAAATTATAGGTGCGGAAATAATTCTTCTCAGGCTACAATACAAACACAAATTCGACAATTAAAACTGCGATTTGTTCAGCTAAATCGTCTCCCAACAATTAGAAGGAATTCTCAGATTTTGGAACTGTTGTGCGCTGATGAAGCGAACAAATAATTTTTTGAATGGAAATTAGAAACACGCCCTATTTAAGAGTTTTACGCTATCCAAGCGCAAATTTTATTTTAAAAAATTCGAAAAAATTGCCAAAAAAGGTTCTGTACGATATTGTTTTACTCGCCGTCACTAACGTAAGAAGAGAAAGTATTGTAATCGTGCACTCGAAAAGGGCGTATTTTGTACACAAAATCTCTTATTGCCGGGTCTTGGTAAAAGAAACATTGGATATATACAGTTGTTAGATACAGAAAAAAAATCCTCTAGCACGTACCCATGTTTTGTGCGACCTTGACACTGAAAAATCGAATGACTGCAAACCGTCTGTCTGTCCGTCTGTGCACAGCAGTGTCTGTCCAACTCTGCATAAACCGTGTAGCCAATTTTCTCCAAAATTGATTATTCCAATCGATTTGGATGACATCACGGCACCTGGAATTTGAAACCAATATTTTAATTTTTGCGGATTCTTTTATTAAGCTCCTCGGACATTTTCGAAATTTTAAAAAATATAGCTTCAAATGTTTTGATTAAATTTTGTTCTTGGATAGTGAGAAGGGCGTTACAATAATGGTCATCCTTGGTCAATTTTGCTCATCCTTGGCTCATCAATGGTCAATTTTGCTCATCCTTGAATTTAAAATCCTATGATTTATCGAAAATTACTAAAACCAAAATTTTTGGCGTCTTCCTACAACTACAAGAAGTCTGTTCCTTAAAGACATTTCCTACATTTCAAGAAGTCTGTTCCTTAAAGACAAATATTGAAATTAAGGCATGTTCAACTTTTCAAAAATATGAGTAATTTTCATGTAATATTGTAAGAGGCAAATTAAAAACTTGTCTTAAATACCACTCCAAATGTATTTTTTAAATTTTCTACACGTATGTAATAAGATACGGTAAAAATATGAAGCTAGTAACATTTTGGGGTATCGCTCTGTTTTTCGAAAATTTCAAAAGAAAATTTAAAACTACATTGAAGATAGAGACTTTTGCCTGAAAGTCTCTTTGCAAAATTGTCTTTTTAAAAAAGGTCATGTACAATTTTTTGAAAACAGTAGTAGTTTTTACGTATTCTGCGCTTGAAATTTAAGCATTTTTTCTAAAAAACCGCTCCAAATTTTTTCTTTAAATTTTGTTGACATATGTAATAAGGGACTAATAAATATATGGTTCTAATCCCATTTTCAGGTATTGCTCTTTTTTTTCGAAAATTCAAAAAATTTCAAAACTACAAAATTGAAGATAGTGATTTTGCCTCAAAGTCTATTGAATAAAATAGCTCTTTAAAAAACTCATGTACAGTTTTTTTAAACAATTTTGTTTCTCAAAACAGCTCCAAAATGTTTCTTCAAAATTTTCTCCACATATATAAATAGTCTTCGGATTTTAGGGCAAATGCCTGTTTAGTTCTTTTAGGAGATTGTGAAAAATAATTACAGATGTTTACGAACCATTGAAAAATCGGTCTACTGAAAGCATCTAATAGCGCCTAAAATGTCCGAAATGAGCGGTTGATGCCTATTTTAATATTTTTTTGTTGCCTAAAACAATTTTGAAGAATTAAATTTTAATTACTCTTTTCGAAAAATGTTGTGTACCGAAACGCAAATAATCCCTGATCAATCCTCTACACTCCGAAATCTCTCACCCTACAAGTGTACATTCAGTGAGGAATCGCCAGCACTGCTCGATGCAGTCGTGATCATGCGACTCCAAGCGGCTCAACCTAGAACGACGCGAAATACCGTGAGATATTCTATTTTATTGACACCCCCCGTGCGCCAAGAAAGAAAACCCCAAGTATAGTATACGTAGCCGCACTGTTTTGGCTCGGCGCAAAGCTCTCATTCGCAGAGACTGCAATCCGAATCATCCTTGTGACGGTACCAACACTACGTAATAATGCAACATACAGTGCAGCCAATACGCGTGTATTATTTACCTTCCACCTGGCGAGGCGATCCGTTGTAAAACCGCTCTGCTTCTCTGATTTTTCAAACAATGCAATCTCACCGCGTCTTAAAGGGAACCTCGTTTCATTGAGAATTGGTGTGACAATATGTTTTGCTGTCGCCTGGCGCCCGTAACTTGGCGCAATCAACCGAGTTTCTTTGAAACGAGTTGATGCCTCATATTTCAAAGAGAAAATACGAGAAATGACTTCTTGGCCGTGTTGGAAGTAGCCCGGGGTTTTGGAGGGAAAATAAGACTATGTCGAAGGCACGTCGTTCGAATGTATGTTCTTCGCTGTTAATTAGCGCCAAGGAATTGTTATAAATGACTGAATTCCAAGAATGGCGCCAAATTTGAATTAATTTGATCGCCCGTGTGCCAACAAGTGTTAGTGGTGCAAAACGCCGAAGTGAAAATATACTGGTTGAGCCCTTATAATAATACTGGTTGAGCCGTTGGGGACAAGATAAGGTGCAAATGGGGAAGAATAAGAAAAACGTCTTGAATATGTTGTAATGGGTCATGTGGTACAGGTTTTGCTGGGGGAGGGTGGAGAAGTTCCAGAAGAATGTGCGTGAGAAATGTGACTAAATTTAAGTTAACCCCTATAACCTGTGTCGGTGGAAAGGTCCTTTTCAGCTTTCAAAATGACTTTAACAAATAAGATACTGTATTACTACAGAACATTATGAGAAAATCTTGATTAAATACGGTTAAAATAATTATGGAAGTGAATAAAATAATAGGTGTATATTGACTCTCTTAGGTGTAAAAATACTTAACTTACAAAAGCAACTTGCAACGACTTTGAAGTTTTCGTGTGGCCACAATAGCACCACGGGGTTTGGAAATATATTAGTAAAATAATGTAACAAATTAGAATAGAGACAATTTATTCGTGGGATATAGTTACTGTTAGAAATCATAATTACCCACATTCAATTTATTATCAATATTTGGCAACCCTAACTTAATCAAATATGTACGTTCCTTTTCTTTCCTTTCGTGAGTCTTCTGTCGGTACATTACACAATATAGATCAAGTCAATAAATCATTGTTAAAATCGTATTCACCACTCGAGTTCTCTGCTTTTTACCTTTTCAACAGTTACAAATGCTTATGGCAATCGCCCATTGAGTTTTAAATAAAGACGTTTTCACGTGGTGCTATAGCCCAAAAAAGTTTCAAACAACTACATTTTTTTTAAACTTTGGGCACCACTGATTCTTTTACCCTAGAGTGTATTTTATTTTGTACTATTCATCTTTATTATTTACATTATTATTTTGAATTAGCTTAGCTGATGCTTTTATACAGCATGTTATTGCTTCCGTCATTATTTTTCCATAAAATAAATGCATCTCAATGATCTGTGCACAGAATAAATTCCAAGTAAAACGAAGGAAAACATTCCACAGCCTCCTTGGCCGTTTACAAGATGTACACGTTGGAAGGGCAAGGTTGCAACATCTCGTTACACAAATTAGTTACCCCCGAAGGTGAATTTACTTGAAAATTTCGACATCCATTTTTTTTCAGAATTTCAAAATTAGTAGTCTACTCTATGAACACGAGAGTGTAAAATATTGTCAATACAAACAATTTCATAAACATTGCACTGCAATGAAAAGTATGTAAATGAAATTCAGCGTTTTTGTATCTAAATACGTTGTTGGTATCATTTGATGCTTGTTTACTATATTAAGAAATACAATGATTTTTAAATAACTTTTAATTGTAGTATATTTTGAAAAATGTATTTTTTACAGTTCCAAATTTTAGTTATATACACTGTAAATTAAAAACTGCTATTTAGATTTTTCAATCCATTCTTCTTGACAGGCCACGGGGTAACGTTGGAAAACTATGTAATTTGAAAATGAGGAAGTCCCAATTCCAATGGGACGCCTAAGGCATTCCGTGTCTTCTATGAGCATCGTCACGTTTGTTACTTTCACTGTCCTTCCTCTATGCACTCTCATCCAACCAACTAGTGTGGTTTTAAGAAAAAAAGTGAATTTATGGGTAGTTTGTTGACCTGGAATTCTCCTACCGTGAACTACACAGAAAACATGCCAACATAATTCAGTATTCAAGAGTAAAAAAGCTGTTTGGGATCGACATTTTATCAGATCCAAAACACAATCAAACAACCGAAATGTACAATTATTTTATCTGAGCCACCATTCATCAAACTGCATTATGAAATGGAAATGAAGAATTAACAGCCCGAAAAACACAGTATGTTTGAAATTCATTTAAAGATCTTTGACATGCATCTTCGTAAAGATCTCGAACTATGGTGTATAAAATCATCTACCCAATGTGAAAGAATATGAAGTAGAAAATGAGAAGCTTTTAAACAGAGAGACGCATTAAGAAATGAGACCAAATTTCCTATTGTTCTTGCTAGTTACGTCCGCAACCATACCATAGACTAAGGATGTACATCTTTACTCTATGACCATACCATAGACTAAGGATGTATCTTTACTCTATGACCATACCTTCATGCAGAATAATATTACCGGTAAGTGAACACGGTAAATTTCAAGGACAGGATTCGGCTCCTATTGACGCGCACGATTCGGTTCCGAACGAGTCACTCGCGGCGCCACCACAGTGTTCCCGGCCACACGGCCACGTGGCCAACGCACTTTCGTGTGGAATCGTGACGCTTCGCTACCCGTGTCCAAGTTGAGGACGAGGCTCGGGCCTTCGGCCCTCGCATTAACATAAAACATCCTTGAGTCTATCCAACGCATAATTACCAACGCATTTTATGCAAATACTCACCTTAAATGTTTATGCAAATACGCGAAAAATAAACCATTGTAATTCTCCATTACACATTCGCAATATAGTTTACGCAAATCCGCGAAAAATAAACCATTGTAATTCTCCATTACACATTCGCACCACACCGCACAATGCACAATGCAAGCACAAAGGCATCTTCCCGCTCCCTGAGTGACCCGTTCTCGTGGTCCGCGCGAGTGAACCATGCGCAAGTGAACCGTGCGCCGTTGTTTTAGTGAGCCGAACCCTGTCCTTAATATCAGCCGTGAACGGTAAATTTCAAGGACATTTGAAATGGTCCGTAAATATGCATCTAAGGATCTAATCATCCCAATTTGTATGTGTAATTATTGTTTTATCCTGGGCAACTGATTCTGCCCAGTGGGTCTGATTGCAGGCGGATGAGTGAATGTATACTGATATCTCAGAAATATATTGAAATCTTTTCACTAGTTTAATTGAATTGAAATGCAAAACAATACAATAATAAAACTTTTAGGTAACTTAAAATTAGATGAGGATGCATGGAAATAAGCAATTCATAATATACAATGAATCAGTAACAAATAAAGATAGCTGAGATTTAGTTATTTTATTTGCATCAATGAAATGGTTTGTCAATAGAGTTGTTTGGTTATGGTGCGATTATTACTTGAAAAATACCAGGCATTTGAAATTCGCAATCCAAATTATACTGCTGTGTGAAATTCAGTTGATGAATGTTCACCAGATGTTCAGTTAAAGAAAGTTGTTTCTTTTTGTTACTCAACTATGCAGTCGGGATGGAAGCAGTCGTTCTTTACACGCAGGTCGGGAGCGTGAAAGCGAGAAGTGGCAGCAAATTCTGGATAAAGGCGTAAACAGTTCTCTACTAGACGAAATGGTTGTTCTACGCAGAAATCAGAAGTCAAGAAGCTCTACAAAGATACTCAAAATCCTGGTAGTTGTCAATAGTTATGTAGCACTCCAAAGTTCAGGTTGTTGTGTGTTTTAATGTTGTTGATCGCTGTTTACGCACGTTCACAATTGGTTTATAGAATATTGCACATGTAAGAACGTCGCAGTTAAGTAGTGATTGCACGCACAAGAAAGTCGCAATTAGTTAAGCAGGGATTGCACGTATAAGAACGTCGCAATTTGTCCAATATTTACAGTAGTTCACGAGTGGTGCGTCCGCTTAGAATAGCAATCTGACGTCTACGATAGTTTTGAATCGAGTGAGGTGGTCGCTTTGTATGAAGACATTGCAGCCGGGTCCGGCGAAAATTGCCTTAGTATTTGTGTCCGTGGGTGGTGTGTGTGAATGGAGATGTATCCCGTGGGAACAGTTAAACAGGCGAGGCTTTCACATACATAGTGCGCCTGTGCGCGTCTGAGAAACGGGAGGGGAGGTCGTCGGAGGCGTCTTTGGGAGACTAGAAATAGACCGTTGATTAAGATTGACCAATTACAGAAAAAATTCTCATTAATAATATGATCAGCGTAATATTAAAGCGTTTTTGAAGTCAATGTGCAGTCTTTCAATGTTGCCACTGCTTTTAGTGCCAAAAACTGGTACGGTGGCAAATATTTCCCAGGGGCAGGCGAAGGTAACTAACAAATTAAGACAAAAATTGTTGACCTGGATATGTAGTGATTGTTTTAGGATCACAAAGAACATGCAATCGATTATGATAGAAAGACGCTGGAGATTTCAGTCACACGATTATAATATTTTGTTTTTTATATGTACTATGAAGTAATGCGAGAATGAAAAAAGACACTTCTTACTACATTTTACAATTTTTCCTTTATATTACGTACGTGGTACAAAAGAAAGAAAGAAAGTACGAATGTATGCCACAACATTGTATTTCTACATTTGTAGACGCAAATCACAGTATGGAATTGGGCCACGACAAAATGGACTAAAACATACTCTCTAAAAATTGAGAATTTTTGCAAAAGTATGAAAATCTGTATTGAAATATTGGAAGCTGTCTTACATGCAATGGATGTCGATCTGACACTGTGTCCTGTGCCGAAGGTAAGAGGAAACTAGCGTCCCTCATTGTGAGTACTCGTATACAATTTTAACCCTTTCACTGCTGCGCATTAGGCGCGCTGGCCGCTCCGCAGTGCTGAATACTTTTTCGTGCGGTCTTCTCTCGCGCGCGCTCTCGGTTGTTGTTAGTTATTATATATTTACTAAGGTGCATATTTACTTTCCGTCATTCTTTTAGATTCAGGCTTACTGGCACTGACGAAGTTGAAAGTATTCCATGCCTTCCACAACACCCGAAAGAGCCCGAACCCGAAAGAGCAGCGCGACGCACCGGTGCGTCGTTAGCAGTGGTGGCACGGCGAAGTCTGACGCACCGGTGCGTCGTTAGCAGTGAAAGGGTTAATATCTATATATCATATTGTGCTAAGGACTAAGTGTGTGATTGTAATATGCATATTGCGGAAAAGAAGGTGTGTCTTATTATATTATGTGTATTGTAAAATACTTAGTTTTTCATATTATAAAAATATTTTATATTACTCTCAGATGAACATATTCATTTAGGGGTTTTAAAAGTAATTCTTTCTTTACTTTATGCAAAAACGGACGTAAAGTGTAGACGTCAAGATATGTTTGAAGTATAAATTAATGGGTGCAAGGGATTGACGTGTACGCCGCCAATGATCTACTAAACATCGATATATTATTTTTATTATTGTGATTATACATTCATATCTTTTGTTTTTGATGACGTGTAAATTATTTATACAACTCCTTGATAAATGATATGTGATAATATGTAGTATCTTGGTATTTGCGGCTTGTATACTTGATCATTGAATGGAATATAAAGAAAACAAGACCTTGGAATTATATTATTATTTTGTTATAAATTTGTTATAATGTGAATAATATTTGTTAATATAATAATTATTACGTTCAGAAAATACAAACAAGAGTTCACTGTATGTTTGTCATTCGTACGTTATATTTTCGAGGGCAACCTAGAAAATATTCGACCGACATTACAAGTTGCAAAAGTTTCCAATGCTATCTAAAGGGAAACTAAAAATTGGTATATTAAATTTATATAAAGGAAATGACCATGGCTGTTTGGAAACAGAAGTAGATACTGTTTCAGTTGGTCAGACGAGACTAAATTATTTGACCGTAAAACAAAGTAACAAGTCAAACGTAATCAGTTGTAGCCTAAAGATATGTAGAGCTAATTTCTATAAGAAGAAGCGCATATTAAATGTGAATACTGAAGACAAAATGTGTCAAATTTCTATCAATTTCAAATCATCTCCTATATTATTTCAATAGTGTACATTTCGTTTGCGGCTCTCACACGCAACCAATCTTTGCAAATGAGATCTCTAAAGAAGGAGAATTTTACGGAGACATTAAGAATTCCACTTTAGCTTTAAAAATATGAATGATTTGTTTAAAAAGTTAATCTACATATCCATGCAGAATGCAACCCGATACACACGTCTGGATTTTTTAAAACTTATATCGTTAAATAATTTCTAAACGAAGAGATCTAGGGTCTTAAAAACTAAAATTTTGAGGCGAAAGGCCTAAAAAACGTTCCTCACGGTCTAATATACAGGATGAGCTCTTCTTGACTATTCTATTACATTTTTTCCGGTTCGACTCTTCTCGTTTCTACCCCACCTGGTCAGAGCCTATAGAATCTGAAACTGTATGCGCACTTACTAGAGACCGGGTCTACACACGTTGCAAAGGATAAGGATACAACTGATACTCTTGCAACTGTCTCCAGACTGATGAACATTCACTTGCAACGCCAACCTCCGTGTGCTGATAGAAAGAGTCGTGTCCACAGCGTCATGAATCTTCTCCACTGCAGCTGGAGTTGTAGAGCTTGGTCGTCCCCTCCCCTAATCAGGAGAGTTAAATTTTCCATGCTTGCACAGATGGCGATGGAGACGTACAAATGTCTCCCGATCCAGACATTGTCGCTGTGGGCAGTACCTTTCCTGGTACAAACTACGAGCCAGAATTGCCGTCCCCCTTACCGTAAATGAAGTGCATGTCTGCCAGCGTGTGATTTGAGTACATGACGCACTGTCGAATACCAAACAAAACACGTACCAAACACAACACACACTGAATGTAACCTTCGCCTCGGAATGAACTGTCAGAGTTACTGTTAATGTCTCCTTTCATGGCAACGACCTGCACACGGAAAAGCGTTCCAGTAAATTTCAATGTTGTGAAGGTCATAACTCGGAAATGGAGCATTTCCGTACCCATTCTGCAATGAACTATTTTGATTGTCTACATATGGGGAACACATACGTCAAATTACGCCCCCTATTTTTCAAACATTCTGTATAACTGACAATTCGGTTGACCTCTTACCTATTGTTGAGAACGAATGTATGTCCAGACTTCAGACGCAATCCCGCTCTCCTGTTCCAATGGTAGTATAATCGCACAATTTTCCGTGACGGTGAGTAGTAGCAGAAAAGAGCGCGCTTTTGCAATTGTGACGCGAAGTCACGTAGAGCTGAAATTGAATTCCGCATCAAAGGATGGTATCGCGTGCGTAGTGGCGTCGCTGTTGCTCTCAGTCACCGAGATGTTCAAAGCATTCTATTCTCTCAGCCTGTATCAGTGAAAAACTACTGTTTGACAATGACTATTCACTGATGGTGTCAGTTATAACTCTTCCACTGACAATCAGTGAATTCAACTGAACAATTCAGTGAAAATCGGGGCCTCTTTTTGAATCAGTGCAACTTTACTGTTTGAATCACAACAACAGCACGTGAACGACTGAACGATCAGTGAACGATGGTGGCGTGGCATTTTTACCACTGACGACTAGTGAAATGCTGGCGGTCATTATGAAAAGATTCACATATTCACTGATTGCCAGCGAAACTACACATTTCGACTGAAGATATCAGTGAGTTCGGCTCTCACTGATTGAATGAGTGATAATTTCACTGATTCAGATTCAGAGAGTATGCTCATTTGTACACATTCTATCGTGAAACACCTTTGAAATACCACCTCTATTAAACGACCATCACTCGCAACGACCTATTACACAGGTCTACAAAAGAAAACTTTTTCGAAATTGGATGTCATAATATCATCTGATCTTTATGTTTTTTGGTGTGCTGAAACTGAAAGTGAAGTCAGTTTTTCTCTATCATGTACAGATTTTTTCAATCTCAAGTTCAATTTCCAAAGATAGTAGTTATAATGCCATAAGGAAACAGTATCGGCTGACAGTTTTTATTTATTTACAAGTTATTAACAATACCAAATGCATTGTGTCGTACTGAAAAAGCTTTCCAGGGTACACAATGAAGCATATTTAATTGTAATTTGTGTAAAAGTAATCTGTGAAAAGGTGTTCTTTTCTCCTGGAATCGTCTTCGTGTGCGCTTCCGAAAATGTGACACTTCAGTTGTTTGACGATGTAGCATCCAGCAATGGTCTGCCATCATGTTCACGTGCCACTTAGCCTAATACCTACGTTCCATCCCTTTGATGTCCTGATGGAACATTTCCCCTTGTTCTTCACGGACACTCCCCAAGTTTTCCTGAAAATTGTCCACGTGCGAGTGTAGGAAGTGAACTTTCAAACTCACGTGGTAACTTAGTATTTGAAAAGCCTTCAGCATGCATTCCACGATACATCTGTAGTGAGGATCATTTACGGTACCAAGGAACTTGTCAACAACTTCTTTAAAAGAATTCCAGGCTTCCTCTCCTTCTCATCCATGGCCTGAGCAAAATGTGGATCCGAGGAAAGTTTTCTGGTGTCTGTGCCTACAAAATCACTTAAACCAGGAAACATGGAGTATAAGTTCTTGAAACATTCACTTCCTTTATTGTGATGAAATCTATTATTTTTCTTTGGTACTCCTTGGTTGTGTACTCACTACAGATAAAACAGAAGTAGTACGGACTGGTAACACAACGCCGATGAGACATTTTTTCAAAATGCACTTTCAAACTTCAGAAAACCTTTTTAATCGCTTTGACGCAACTAGATGACCGAATTGAATATTTTCACTCCGATTGACACTATTAGACTGGGAAAATGAGCAACAACGTGGGCTCCAATTTACATTTATGACCATTTCTACTTGATTAATTACAGAAGGAGACTACAGGAAAAAGATAACTATTACCTTCCTATCTGAACAGAACCTTCATGTCCACACCACCTATTCAGGCAGAGTGTTATTAGAACATAACAAGTATTTAGAATGTTAGAAATCGTTTAAGAAGAAATACTGGTTACAAATGTAAATATGTGTTATGCTACAAAATAGGAATTACGTTTCATCAATTTAAAAAAAACTGCACATGATGGAGAAGGATAGACTTCATATTCGTTTTCAGCACATCAAAAAGCATTTAGATTGGCCAAAATTATCAAATAAAACTTTTGGGTGTAGACCTGTGTTATTCTTGGAATATCGCATGAAAATACAGGAGCAACAAAAATCATCCTTTACGGTATGACAGAGCCGCGGGGTTTTCTCTAAAACTAATGGTACTCACCAGCATATAATTTCTCGCTCAATTGTTCATGATTATGTAGTATTATAATATGACAATTTTTGTGTGGCATTTCAGCTACTGTTTGAATATTCTTAAAGAAACGAGGCGCGAAAAATTCATATATTTTTACTTTTTCCCTAATGTTTACGTAACATAAAAAAATTTATGTAATGCTGCGAAAAAACGGCGAATTTTAGACAGAAAAACTCCCATTGGCGGGCTCTGGTAACGAAAAAGTGGATAAATCCAGTTTCTAAATATAGAAAAAAGTTCTTTAACGCATGGTGTAGCCAGAATCTGGGTTTTGTGGGAGACACACTTGCGTTGACCTTAAACGTCACTTCAACTTAACTGCACTGAACCACAGATTTTTTAAATATAATGATCTATACTTTTTTGTGTAAAGTCGTTTACAATTACCGGGTCTTTCTCTTCACTTTCAACCCCATTGATTTCGTAAATTTTTCCTAAAATACCGCAATGCGAAAGGAAAGAAATATCTAATCTTCCCCGTCAGGCTGAGCATTCTGAGTTTGATTTGTAGGACCGTATGTAGCGTGCGGACCAAATAATCCCTTCATCTTGTCTCGTGAAACTTACTTTCTAATTCTATATGTAAATTGCGGACCAAACCTTCTCAGGTACGGAAAAGGAAAGGCAGGAAAGCGCGTTAATGGGGCCTACTGCTGGCACTGCTGTCCAGCTTTTTCCTTCTGCCTCACTGAAAATCTTACAGACTGGCTCCTACATCAAAATTAAAATATAAAAGAAAGCGCGAGAAGGGTAGAACATGCTTCACGGCTAGCTGTCGTTCAGTAGTGTTCTTGCACGAGGTAGTCTCTTCCTCTGTGCAACACCGTCGCTGCCTGCTGGGTGCAACATCGTTACATAACCGAAGCTTACTTGACGCATCGGGTATACAAGCCTACAGAGCATATTGTTCATACAGCGCCACAGGCTGAAAGCCTATCTAAAGAGTCCTGAACTAGGACAAAACGCTTTAGTTTCGTCTTGTGTTCGACTCTTCAGACGCGGACTTGAACCGCGTGACTGACCTTTCTTCATATTTAACGCGTGTGTTAGCGTCGCTGCGTAGCACATGCTTCACTGCTAGCTGCCGTTCAGTAGTGTTCTTGCACGAGGTAGTCTCTTCCTCTGTGCTCGAGAAGGGTATTCAGATTTCATGTTTAGCTTCATTGAATATTAGCAGGAAAATGGAAAGAATATAAAAACGGCAAGATAAGCTGAATTCATTCAATCAACAAATTATTCAATTGAAATGTTCTTCGAAAATAAAGTATCACCCTCCACTTTTACCTGGAAGTGCATGAAATCAGTCTCCAATTTACGTATGCCCTTCTCTGGGTCGGTCCGCCATTTTTCATATGGATTTAACTCTTATTTTCTTCTGGTTCGCAATTTATGTACTCCGATTTGTAGAGTGAGAAAAGTCTTTTTAGCTTCTGATCTCCAACGATTGCCCGGGCGTGTTTTCCCGAAATGTATATTTCTCATCACTGTCTTTACTAAATTCTTTTTAAGTTCTATTCTGTGAGGAAATAGCTCTGTGTTCCATTATCGCTCTAACAAGCGACGTAAAGGCGATTTCTTTTGCACAGAGTAATTCCAAATTAAATTATTTGAAGACTGGCTTTTTTTAAAGTGATTTTAACTTCTTTGAAGGTTCATTAATTTTTAGGCAGACACACATAGAATAACTTTTATTAAACCAGCTTCATTCAACCAATGGGTTGTTTGGACCTTCAAAGAAGTTAAAAGCGATTTCTTTTGCTTTAACATCAATTATTTAAGATTTTTATGACGAAATAGAAAAATTTCCTAAATTTACCCACATCATCGTTTTTTGCACCCATATCGCCAAGACATTTTACACAGCAAGGAACATCACTGTTTAAACATAACAAATCTTCTGTTCTTTTAAAGAGATTATTGCCAAGAAGACCTAAACAATCAGGTGATTTCAGTATTCGATCGCCGTAATATAAAATTTTCAGCAGTGAATTGAAGTTGTTTATTTCACTAAAATGAAATCATTTATGTCTCCAAGAACATCGAAATACACGATGGTGTACACAGTTGTAATGGATTACAAAATTACGAGATCAACCTACTCGATTACAGTTTTTACAGAAACTATCGTTTCAACATTAAGTTACATTACATAACATACGTATATTTTATGACTCGCAGGTAGTCACACGAATCAACCCTCCAATATTGTCATTTTGAATCAAACAAGCGTCCAGCGATAATATCTCTAATTTGATAAAAAGATGTCGCAAAAAATTGTAGATAAAATCACAAAAAGATGATAATTTTTTTTATTGCTGAATGCACCCGAGTTTCAATGGTTTAACATGTCCTGATGATACTATACATTTCCTGGCGTTACCAAATCACGTTTTGTTATTTAAAATCTACTGTATTGGAATCGCCCTTCAAGAAAATCTTTCATTGCACAAATTGGAAATAATATAATTTTTTTCATGAAAACGACAATTTTCTCGTTTCATTGCTAGACGGTTGAACTTTGTGACAAGATCGGAAGATCTGAATTGCTTGTATGAATGATAATAGTTTGCGAGTAAGGGATGGATTGTTCAACAGTTAATGTCTGCACGAGTTTGTTGCTCTATAATGATCCTCCAACACGAAATTTAACATAGTATACCCTTCCCCTCTTAAAAAGAATAATCCGTCGAGAATCTTGAAAATCACAGTAGTTTAAGAAAATAAGTAATGGCAGATTCCAGATTCTTGAAATGCGTATGTAATTAGTGTTATATCAAAAATACTTTTTTGAAACCAAGCTAAAAAGGCAATTTTAAAACTACAGTAATAATGCAAATGAATCCATTGATTGCACTGGTATGCATTTCGGAACGTTTTTGTGCTACAAGGGAAAGTATTAATGATGATTGATAACACAAATGCCCAGAATCCGTATATGTATTTAGATTTTATCTATAACGTTAGGTCTTTTTGTTATTTTGAAAATAAAATATAGAAAAAACATCAAAATTGGCAAAGTTCATTATAAAAAATACATATAATTTAATAAGACTATATCTGAACGTATTGCTTGGGAAATGAAGGATGTATAATAAAAGTCTGTATTCAAATTTTCTCTATCTTACTCAGTATCATGTAAGATTTATAAATAAAACAAATTTTGAAAATAATATCAGTTACGTCGATTTAGATGTATAATTTTAAAAAAGCTTTGAATACCACAGTATAAAATTAGAGCACATAAAGTTAATTACAAAACCATAAATTATATTATTTTAATAAGAAAGTACTTTCAGCCATTCAGATGTTCAAATTGTCAGTCGAAATTTTTCACCGTTTTCATGTTCTGCTGTGACTTTGAAATCCCTGTTTATGCACGAGCAATAATATGGTGGACCACAGCTCTTATTGTCTCTTGGTACGATGTCGCCACAGTTAGAAGTCAATGTTTAATTTTAAAACAATATTTGTTTTCCGTCTGAACTAAAATGTTTAATACTTTGCTACTAAATTTCCTTTCCGTTTCCGTGTTAGGCAGTTTTCCGGTTTACCCAATCACAGGCGACAACTTCTGTACCGCCTGGAGTACCCTTTGTCCTCGCTATTCAAATCCACGTTAATAGCGTTCTCACATTTATCCGGGCTAGACAATCCCCCGCGTGTAGTACCCGACTGCCCTAAGTCATTAAGCGCATTCATCGATCACTGCCAATCCAACATAAACGCTCTATCAAATCTCGACTTGGGCGTAGATTTACGAGAACTGCTCTTTGTGCACAAAGTTGTCAACCATCTTGACAGAGCCACTGTGGGAATGTGTCAGTGGGAAAATTCAATACTTGCTGACCGCATTCCCACTTTGCGCGACTTATGGGACTTTCTGCAGCGGAGGTGTAAAATCCTTCAAATCACTGAAGCCACCTTCCCGAGCGCTCGCGTGCAGCTCAACCCACGCGCGCAAGCTTCCGCGCCGGCTCCTGCACGCACGCCGCTACCTTCTGACAACTGCCTCAAATGTCGCGAAAGGCACATGCTGCATCAATGCGCTAGTCCTCGCGCCCTCAGCGCCGACGCGAAACGAACCTTTGTCAGAACCCACAAGCTTTGCAATGTCTACTTGCGGAAATTTGTAACCGGCCACAAATGTCGCGACCGAAAATGTTTTCATTGCGGAAACAAGCATCACAGTCTCCTGCATGCATCATTTTCTGCACCTCAGCAAGCAAACATTTCCGGCATTATCAATCACGCGGCAGCTGCCCAGGCCCAAGTGTCTAGTACCGGTGTAAAATCAGATTCTCTGCAAAGTTCTCAACTCAACGCGCGTTCCCCCGAATGGCAAAATCCAAGGGAACGACAACACCTCGTCACCCGACAACACCTGATCACGTGCAGCGCCAAGTGTACACAAATGCTTGTTCGACTCCAGCCACACACGGCTGCACTCTGCCTACTGCCTTAGTGAACGCTGTCACGGCGCGAGGCTACTTTCGCCCGGCCACCTGTCTTCTCGATTCGGGCTCAAACTGCAATCTAATATCTGAAACCTTTCTGAAGGCGCTTGAAATTATTTGAAATAGAAGTTTATGCAATTAGTTTATAATGTTGACCTTTTTTGCACGAATAAGAAAATAGTCTATTACTAAACGAACGACGAAGTTGTGAGTTTAGTAAGAGACTATTTTCTTATGAGTGCAAAAAAGGAACATTATAAACGAGTTGCATACGCTATTTTTTTGTAAAACATCATTATAAAGTTATCAATGAAACGAAGTAAGTGTAAGTAAAGTTTTATAGTTGGCAACATGGACGTTGATATTATGACGTCACAACTGTGACAGCGGAGAGCCGATTCACGCGCGCATTCAAATGAAAGATGGCGTCGTTACCAATGGTAATTTTAGAAAAAGCCTCGAAGGCAGAAGAAAGTTTAATACCTAAAAAGTCGAGTGCATTGCATGAGAAGGAATATATAAAATTTAGGAAGTGGATGGAAACAAATAATGTAAATATTATATGCGAGACAATTGTTCTGGCATATATATCTGAGTTGGTAAGTTTGTCATACTTTTTATGATTAATACTAGTGTCGAGTTCTCATTTTCTAATTTATGTTATTTTGAAGTCTGCAGTATGTAAGGCATCATCTTTGTGGTGCAGTCATTCAAAATTGAAGACTATGCTGAAAATTAAAGATGGAATTGACATCTCTGCTTATAACAAAGTTCAGTTATATATGAAACAAGCTAATGTCGGCTATGAAGCTGAAAAATCTATGATATTTTCGAAAGATGATGTGAGAAAAATTTTAGTGGAAGCAGATGATGAGAAATATCTCTTAATGAAGGTAGAGTAATAATATTTTGTAGAAATATTTATTTTAACTATTGAAATATACATTTTTGCACATTTTGTTGCAGGTAATTGCAATTTTTGGAATATTTGGTGCTTGTAGACAAGGAGAGTTATATAATTTGTGCACTGATGATGTGTCCGAAAAAGGATCTATATTGATGGTGAAAATTAGAAAAACTAAAACAGACAAACCGAGATTATTTACCATAATTTCAGATGAATTTCAATATGTAGAGCTGTATAGAAAGTACATTAATCTGAGACCTAATAATGTTAAACATAATAAACTGTTTGTGTTTTATAACAAAGGTAAATGCAATTGCAACCCTGTTGGGATTAGCACCGTTGCTAAAATTCACAAACTTATTGCTGAGTACCTTAAACTCCCAAATCCAGAAAAATATTCTGGACATTTCGTTCAGAAGAACTTCAGCTACAATGTTAGCTGACAGTGGAGCTGATATTACCATGCTTAAGCGTCATGGAGGATGGCGATCCTCAACTGTTGCTGAATCGTATATAGGTTCATTCAGAACAAGGTAAAGATAGCCAGAAAATTGTATCAAATGAAAACACACCTTGCACATCAACTGGTGCGTTTACTGTACCAAATACTGTTCCTTCATTATTTTTTAAAAATTTAACGAACTGCACCATTAATTTTAACATGCAAAAAGAATAATGTTTTTACTAATTTTATTTCACAGAATTAGAACCTTTTTATTAATTTCATTTATTTTGTATTTTATTAAGAGAAAATAAAAACTGTGTTGGTATCTTTTATTACTCTGAGTTATTTCTGTATTTCCGAAAGCCGTCGGAGATCCACCAGAATGTTTCGCTTTTTTCGCCAATAGATCGCAGATCAGTCTACTTTCTGAAACCAGTTCTACAGATCTGTCTTTCTGTGAACAGTAGAAGTTCGTCATGACGTCATGTCGCGTTTAATAATGGCGATGACGTCATGTAGCGTGCGATAAAATACTGGATTATGCACGATTCGGGGTATCGAAAAGGGTCGTTTATCATGATGGTATACAAAAAAGTAAAGTAAATGTCAATGGCCAAAAGGATTCTGAGGTGGTCATATTCATACAATATTCTGTACTTCCTTTATTTATTTTATGTAGTGAAATGCGCTGTTCCTAAAATAATAATACATACAATTTTAGAGATAGTGATTGGTGTCAGCATTGCCTTTTAAATATTTTGTACAATATGCGCAAATAACAGAGACGAATGTTCGCACCAGTATTTCACTGCTACACACAGCTCGTTGAAGAAATTACATTTTGGACCTAAAGAGTATTAGATGGTGGATATTTTGTTCAATCCTCGTCAATGGTTAGAAAGTAGGAGCGCTGTCTGCATGCGGGGAGTTTCTAACTTCGAACGAGAAAAGTTCCTTTCATTTTTGCCTTCTTCTCCAGCCCCTTGCTTCTCGTAATTCTCCACCTCCGATCTCATTAAAGCACCCTTCAGTTGGTTGCTAGGACTTATAATACGACGTTGCACCAACCATGTTTTCCCTTTTTCTGATGATCTGTACATTAAACATCTCGTACTCCCACAAATTTTCATCGAAATAGCAAGTGCGTCTCATAATTCTTATATTGCATTACTTACCTAATAAACCCTTTTTTGTTATAAATTTTAATGTAAAAAATATTAGATTTCTCTGAGAGCTTATGTTCAAAAAGTTTGTAAATTTGAGACTGACCTCTCACATGAGCCATGATTTATATTTGCCTTATTTAAGCACCACCACCATTTCAGATAGAATAAAATAATTTCTACATCTTGTGTAACATGTTAAGTTCAATTATTTAGAATAATTGTAATAATTTTCTTTTCAGTATTTGGAAAAAGAAAAAAATGTCAAAACGTTGTACAAAGTAGGACAAAACTGATGTCTATGAGTATAAATTATTAATTAAAAAAATAAAATAATTGTCTTTAATTGCATGGAATCAAAATACTAATAAAAATAGAAAAATAACAATTAAATTTTTCTCCGGTACGAACTGCGCATCCCATTTTAACGTTTTTTATGATTTAGAAAATGTACTAGTTCCAGGGATTTTCTACTGGTAAGTTGGTTAGAGATAATCAAAAGGTTTGAACCTACTAAAATAGTTATTTGCGATACGAGTTGTAAAGGTCACATTTTCTTTTGCAAGTAGGAAATGTTGCTCCACGAGTCCGATTGAGCGAGAGGCCAATTACGAGCAAAATAAAATTACTTTTGCCACGTGTGTGATACACTGGTTTTTAGACAACCTTACTGACTTTTATTTTGTTTTAATTAATGTGTACAAAGAAGCAAAGGTTCAACTTCTTAGATCTACCTGCGCCTTCACTATTGATACTTACACGTTTTTCTGTACCAGCATTACAATGACCTTTTTAAAAAATGGCATTTTACGGCACAAATGATGACGTATTAGATTTTACGGTAAGAAAGATTGTGTCATCACACAATCGCAGCGATAGAATCGACAGGAGGTAGCAATTAACGGAACTAGTGACCACAGTTTTCTCGCACATATGTCAAATATCTGAGACGACACAAGAAGGTTGTTTTGCAACATTAAGTTTACTTTCAAAATTTATAGTACTGTTATACAAAAATAGCGTATGTAACTCGTTTTTAATGTTGCTTTATTACATTTGTTGAATTTGAAAACTCGGTCCCAACGTCGCTCTTTTTCAAGACATGTACTCATGCAATCAAGCTTTGCTGTATGTACTAATTGCATAAACTACTATTTTCAAATCATCGGCCGAGTTGGCACAGACCAACAACTGTTGCTACTGCAACCGCTCTTACCGGAAGTTCCTAGGTTTCGTGTCCCGACTGACGGAGTTTCGACCCTTCTTAGAGAGCTAGGTCGAAGTAAACTTCTGTTTGAAGGATAATACTAATGCTCTGATTGGTAGTTTTTAGTGTCAATACATGGCGAATTCCGGGGTAGTAACTTAACCCTAGCGGTACATTTCTGAACCACCGTATCATACTCACTAATTTTGCTTCATTGGTTCTTGTTGAATGTGATATTTTTCTTTACATTTTCATTCTGCAATCTAGAAACATCAGACTTGTTTTTGATGAGATAAAAAAAATTGCGTGTACAGAAGTATGAGAGCTCGATAACGGGATTGAAAGAAATACGTTATTTCATGAATAATTATCAATAGCTAATAAATATTAAGATAATTTCTATTTTATAGATAAAAATATAAGAACAAATTATTAGAATTTTGAAAATGTATGGTAAATTTATCGGGTCCTGAAATTGTCTGGCACATTATTGTACCACTAGGAGTTTCTCCTACCTTTATTCCCTTAACCTCTAAACCACTGAATTTGCATGGACTAGATGATGATAGAGATGGGATCGGAAGTGAGAACGGTGGTGAGGGCGCGGGCGGAGGAGAGGGGGAGTTCGAGTGCGGGGACAGAGGCGAAGTTGGGAACGAAGGGGAGGTGCTGAGCGGATGTTATGGTGGAGGCAAGGAAGGAGCGGAGGCGAGGGAGGAGGCGGAAGTGAGGGGCGGAGACGGGGGTAAAGGAGAGGGCGAGGAAATCTAGCTGCCATATTTACTCCTCTGTGGTATATTGGCACATTATTTTAAATGTTTCTCGAAATGGCAGTGTAAGAGCCTAGTGGTACTTTTGTGTACCGCGCCGTAACTTGAGAAGGCGTGATATATAAATAAAAACGCTTGCTTGCGGGTCTGCTTAAACGGGTCAAATTTCAATTTCATTTGCAAATGTATAAAATTAATCACTTCTTTTATACGAAAAGATAAGTATGCTTAATTTTGAAGAATGTATTTGATGATAATGGAAAACACTTTTTCAACCGACTGCCGAACTATGATTAAAATGAACCATCCCTTAACAACTAGAGAAATGACACAGAACATCATTAACAACTAGAGAAATGATAACTCGGGGATAGTGGGTGAAGGAATATAGTTAAAAATAAGATATAAATCTTAAGAAAGAACATCCACTCAGTAAAATATTTATTTCACATTTTTACATTAAAAGTGTACATACTTTACTAACCTTGACAGAGAGGTCTAATTGCCAGAAGGTTTTAATTTGATACTTTTATTGGGAAGTGAGAGCAAAGGTTCCAACAATATCAAAACATCCATGTAGTTTGTCGTTATCAAATACCTGTATTCGCGCTCTTAGTCGCTCTTCTGGTAAAGGCGGATATTTTTTCAATTTCAGACTCATCGGAAAGTCCTTTACCGTGTAGTCGCCCTGAAAAATATTGTCATGATTCAACACACTGCTGAAACTTATATCACACACATGTTTTCTTTCGTCAAAATTCCCTGTTTTTGCGAAATGATGCATCATTAGAAATATAGCGTTTTGTGTGACGAATGTCCCATCTATTCATAATATGAGCAAGGAATGTTAACGGTTTTGTGCCGTTTGAATAAAACACCGATCAAAACCGCATACGTGTGCTAATGCTTGGAAGATAAATACCCATCTGATTCCTACAGTTTGAAGACGCAAAAAAATAGATTTCCAGTTTATGGAATTTCAAGGACTGCATGGGCACATTCAAGAGACTATCCTGAGCATCAAAAGGAAAATAATATTGGTTTTTTATGATGAGATTTAATGTTTTAGTTACCATTTAGACAGTATAATTAAAAAATAATAAATATTGTATTATTGAAGGTTATGATTGTACATTTGGTATATTGAAACAATTCTGTCAAAACAATCAACATGCCTGTAAGAAGTATTTTTTCTCAGCTTGTATAGATTTATATACAATATAAGGTCATCACTATGATGAGAATTATTATGTTGCTTGTAGTCTTCGGAAAAGTGAAGAATAACTGATTCAGGTCATTAATCCAAACGACTGAGAGGATATTTATCGTAATAGGTAATTATAATAATAATTGATTATACAGTTTTATTTCCAATTGCTGTGATTAACAAACTTTGATTTATCAAACAATGTTGATCTGTAAAGTGAATATTTATAAAAGAAATAACGTTTATATGCAGATTTGAATTTCTAACAAGGTTTTTCTTATAATTCCATCAGAACATGTTGGAACATTTGCCCTGTAGATGGTTCTTCAAAACCCGTGTTTCAATGTCCCATGTAACGTTTAATAATCGTACATTGCTCTCGTTCAGAAATAACACTTTTTTAAAAGGAGCCATTTTTAAGAAAATTTCGGGAATGTCTTGGAGGCTCAAATTCGAGAGGCCACGCTACAGACCCAATCGACAGGGGAGAATCAAATGTGGTAATAAACTTCTGTTCGGTTTAGACACTAGTATAGTTAACACACACACACATGGATATGGTAACCAGAGTGTCGAAGGAAATACCGACACTTTTTCCTCTAGTATTACAATGCATTTCTCTCTACTTCATAGTGTTATATGAGAAAGTAATTAACTAAAAAAACTTAAGAAATAATAAAATTGTTACTCACTGCTGGAAAAGGACAATGGTGCTCTAAACCACAACTTGATGTTATGGTGTCCATTATTTCTGGTGCCAGTTTGTATCCTAAGCCGCAAGCGTTATCGCCGGTAAAATTTCCTACATATGACCATTTGTTGTGTTTCCAGCGAAATATTGTGATGATTACCTGCGCATTGGAGTAGGGAAAATTATTACAATCATTTTCATTTTATGAAATATTCAAGCAATAATAATAATAATAATAATAATAATAATAATAATAATAATAATAATTTTAATCATTTTAATAGTGCAAGGATAGATGATGGATGTTGAGCCAAATGACATTAGGACTGTGCCTTTTGTTGATTTCAACGTTTCAATGTCTTCACAATCTTCTTATCATATAACTAAAATCGGAAGGATTAACACATATTTTATTAACATTTATTATTTTGTACAGTTCAATATTCACTTGTTCATATGTATTTTGGCTTACAATGCATAATTATTTTAAATTATTTCCACAGAAAGGGTTGGTTGACTGCAAACACATTTGTAAAGGCGTCGAACGGGAGTATGTTTTTGATTCGTGTTGGTAATTGGTTTCTTGAGGCAAGTTTGTAGTGGATTTGTGTATGGTATAGAGTTCATTTTAGAATTATATTATTAGAGAGGTGGACTATGTGTTTGGGGATGAGGAATGATTTTTTTGTGTTGTCGATTGTTTGATTTAAGCCGTGATGCATGTCTCAAAGAAATCTGTTAGTTAGAAATCTGGAGTTAATTTATGTTGGAGGCTGATGCGGCTAATATCTATAGTAATTACGCATTATCTATAGAAAAGCCTATACTAATACCTAAATATTGGATATCTGAACTGCGTCTCCCTCATGGTTTTACAGTTTAGACTTTGAGTCTAGAGACTTTGAATTGAAACTAGTTGCTTTAAACAATTTGCACTTACCTATAATCTCGTGGTAAATGTTACTAAATGTAATTAATGACGGTGGTGTAGCGGGTATTCTAGCAGAGGATGAGACGAATAATGCACAACTTGGGCCTACTAGTTGTAAGATATGTCCTTTTAACAAATTTTTCATCACGCGTTTCTCAACACTAATGAACATGTGGACACGTTTTACGATGCAGCATTGCATCACAATCCAAAACTAGTGGTGCTAAAATAGCATGAATTTTTTCACCCGTATTTTCACGCAAAATTACGCGAAAAGTACTTCAATTTTCGAAACATGACCTTACTTCAAAATCCATCTCTAAGAAATACATTTCATTAAGAGAAAAATATCTTTCATATTTTAGTTGTAGAAACACTCCGTAAAAGTTTCGAATTTTTGCAATTTCCGAAAAAATTACGGTTTTTAACAAACCTAATACTTTCATCGGTAAAATATCGGATTCAAAGTCAAGGGGTCGCTACATCAGTCAGATCGATTGGGTAATTGTATGATCGATTGGAAAATTTCCGAATTTTAGACAAAATCGGATAAACGGTTTAGCTTCTAGCATTATTCATAGACGGACAGACGGACGAACGGTTTTGCCGTCAGTGGTTTTTTCGGTATCAAGAACCCACATAACATATATTTTGGCTACACCACGTGTTAGAGGATTACAAATATAGCAACTGGATTTAACCACTTTTTTCGTTACCAGTGCCCTGAAATAAGAGTTTTCCTGCCAAAAGTTCGCCTTTTTTCGCACAATACTACCTAACTTTCTTTCTACTCGGCAGAGAGAAAGTAAAACCTCGTCATTTCCCGTCTCGCGCGCCCAGAAGCAACATGCGGTGAGTGTAATTGTGTTTCAGCCAACTACACGACAAGTAGAATTTATTTTTTTTCCATTAATTTTCGCTCTTTTTCCTTTTTAAACGAGATACAGTAAACCCAACCGGCCTTGCTTTCCAACGTTGGTTCGCCAGCTTTGCCTATTTGAACCTGTCGTGCCCGTCAGAGCGGTTGATTTTGCCGCCAAAAGACGGGAGACCCGCGGGCGGCGTGCTGACGTCAGAACAGCCACCGCGCGGTTCTGCAAGCGCGGCGGAGCGGAACAGCAGCGTTATCGGCGGCAAGGAGCGGGGGCAACCCGTTTCCCCTTCCATCCCCGTGAGGTGACGTGGCGGAGGGGAGGCGACCATGGCGCTGATAAGCGGCGCGCTGGACGCGCGCGGCCTCAGACTGCGTACTGCGACGTGTGGAGTGAGCGACCGTGGTGAATAGGACGAACTTTTGTGATAACGACTCGGCAATATCGTTTGTACTTTCTCTCCTGGATTCTCGGACGACTTCGGCTATTGTACCTAGTTTTTCTCTTGAACGTAGCGAGTGGCTACATTAAATAAATTTATTTGTCTGTGTTTATGATTCTTTCCTTTTCCCGGAACACAACAGAACCTACTTCCATCGTGCAAGCTACTAGTGATATGTACACAAATTCTACCACCAGGTGTCTCTTCCGTCGCCAATAGTGTCAGAAAATCAAATTGTACATAAACACATAATGACATCATGTGATTGCCACTCCACAGCGACCTCTGTCATGAGTTTTCAGTGCCATGACATTAACATTTGTGCCTTACGCCACCGTAAAATGTGTGTAGTAAAATGATCTTGGAACGAGAGGAAGATACCCCAGATACCACTTCCACCAGTTTCTCTGTTACGGAAGCATTACGCAAGTCTTTCTATAACTCTCCCGCCTTTCTCTTACCTACCCGTTTGCCTACGCGCCTTGCCTACTTGCATTTTGACCCCAAAATTAAAGCCCACAATACGTGACTGTCCTCTTTCTACTTGTGCATGTTCATGTAACAACCCTCACTCAATACATCGTGGACTCGAGTGCACATACGACGCTATACGACGCAGTGATCACAGCTCCTCATTACGTCTCTATCGAGAGTCTGACGAACTCGTTAACCAAGCATACACTCACATTGAACTACTATCAGTGTGAAAAGTAAGAAGATGACGCATGTTCTGTTGTTTAATTGATTTACTTTGATGTAACTATTTTTGTGAAGATAAAAGAATAACTTGTTTGTTGCCAAGCTTGTTGTACAGTAATCCCTCGACATTCGCGGATTCGTTATTCGCGAGTTCCGAACATTCGCGCTTCTTTTAACGCTGGTTTTAACATTCGCGACTTCGACATTCGCGAGTGCGTCTTTTGGTCGCACTACATTTTCTTTGAAAGCGAGCACATTTCATTTCCTTTATCAGCGTCATTTGGGAAATGGACTCGGCTCACGTCGGAGCTCAAAGTATCACGTTCTGCAAACATTTCAAAGATGAAATATCAATTCACATTTACAGAATGTCACAATTGTAAAATAATTCAATTCAGTTGAGTCAAATTGGAGGTAAGGGTTTTGGCCAAATGAACAGAAAAGCCATTCAGGATCTGTGCAACTCTCATTATAATGATCGCATTGTAGAGGAGATCCAGGAACTCATCAGTGAAGAAAACCTCGACGGTAAGGATGAAGTAATGGAAGCGAAACTGCGTCCTGGAGTAACTTCAAAAGTGTTGGTGGCGTTCTAAAATCAACAAGCTCTGGTGGAACTAGCATTCGAATGTGATCCAAACATGGAAATAACTTCGAAATTTAAGAGGGAATAGAAGCAGGATATCTTCCATATTTGGATATTTGAACAGCGAGAAAGGTTATAAAAAAATCAAATCCTTTATCCAATCATTTTCAACTTTGAAATAAGATTCAAGCATTATTTTATTTCTTCGTTTTCGAATGTTAATTGTGAATTCTTATTGTAGTAGCGATTAATCAGTTCTACTGTAATTGATTGTCAGATTTTTTTCTTTCTTTTTTAAACAGTTTTTTGATATCCAGGAACCTAATCCACCTTTCTTCCTTAAAAGATAGACTCAACATTCGCGGATTTAACATGCGCGAGGTTTGTTGGGAACCTAACTGTCGCGAATGTTGAGGGATTACTGTATTTTAATTCCCATTGCACAGTTTCCTCAAACCAAAAGCAGAGAAAAATACCTAAATGAGCACTCATTTTGACATGGACCAAATGTGGATTGATTTTTCTAAAGAAAAAAGGAAATATTTCAAAATCTAATTTAAAATACTACTGAAAACGTCGTTATTTTAAAATATTTGTGTGTAATTTTGATATAAATAGCTTATGCATTATTCAAAATTCATTTACTTACAGGAGTATCATCTATATCTACAGTAGTCATCCATTTGCCATTACAAGTCATTTCCCCTTCATTGCAGTCTATATCTATTGTCAAACCGCCGCGTTCTTGGTCAGGACACGTTTTGAAACTTTCCATTTCTACGTGCGCGAGCTGCAAGAAAATTACACCAATTAGTTCATGTAAATAAACTACATAAAAATATCCTATTTTTTTTCATCGTTTGGAAGCACACAAAATAAACAGTAATTAGTTTCTTCAGCATTTTGTAAGTTATATAACTAAACCTCCACCTAAAAATGTGAAGAATCTGTCAATGTATAGCTTCCACTCACTTATTACCTATTTTATACAACCGTCTAGAACTTACAAGACTTTTCAAGTGTAAAATATCAGTGTACAGTATCAGTATCTTCTTCATATTACCTATAAATATATACTTTTCATATAACTGTACTATAATTTTGTACCCCTCTACTCGTAATACTGTCCACGTTTTGCATCCATAGGAACGAAAAGCTAGGACTTATTTATCTGTTTATTTATTTAAAGTTAAAAACAGCATAAAACTGTGCGTGACGTAGTATATGGAGAAGCGCATTTTGTGCACTTTTGTGGAGTTTTGAGAGTCCACCTTTAAGTCATGTATAAGTTGAATTATGAACGCAGATGAAAGCGAAGACATTTGGCAAGAATTTATAAAATAATACTAGCTCCCACGTAATAAAAACTATTTACAACGGCAAAAACAGCTACAGATTTCTATTATCTCTCATCAGGCCCTTTGTGAAAGAATTGACTTACTGTCGCATGACATGAATAACGAATACTTGAATAAATCTGTTCCCCACTTAGCTGAAGAAAACATTAACATTATTAAAACTATTTTCTTAAAAACATGTTCTACTGATTTATAGACAACCTGTTTTTAAGAAATTAATGTCACAATCAATAACATTGTTTAATAAATTAATAAAACTAATTTTTACGGCCGCCGTCCGTTAAGGATTTAACTGACCGTCTTCCGTGAAAAACAATCGAAATAAATGAGTTGTAGCTAAGGATCGCATACGAATACACTTAGTACATAAAATGGTACTCGTTTATACGATTCTTCCTACAAGAAAATGGTATTAACAAAAGTACTGAACAACACAACCGGTAACATAAACTTGGTTTCAACGTCTGGCGGAGATCAGAGCAGTCTGCTTCTAGCGGCCGACTGCTCTGATCGGTAGTTTTTCGTTGTTTCTCCGATCAACACCAGGTGAATGCCGGAAGAGTACCCTAACAAACGAGGTACGGGCCGCGCACAATCTCTCATTACTATTTTTTGCTCTATTCTGACCAGTTACACACATTTAAACTCGCATACACTGCATGTCTGGAAACCAGAGGAAAGCTTGGAGTTTGTGCCGGCTGCAGAGGTGCCCTGCTGGTGGAAGATACCTAGTTGGGGAAACCCCGTATGCCGACGTGAAGATAGGCGCCGGATCTCGCCATCCAGTGGAGAAAGATAACCGCCACCTACCGCGATAAGTCATGCACTACACTTAGGGAGTAATGGCCATCGCAGTTCTCGTGGAAACATTAATCACTCAATCAATCAATCAATCACCGAACTCAGTTGAGTTAGAACCTCGCCAGTGCCGTGATTTGCAAGCTGCAACCCCAACATTTTGCTGTTTATCCGCCTAATTACCTTTATAACAGCTGCCATTTTGTCCTCAGAGACACGAGCTCCAGCAAAACGCTTTGTAATATTTATTATATATAATATTTATTATATATAATAATTATTATAATATATAATATTTATTATTTCCTACTAATGAGCTTTCGATCTGTGGCAGAGTATTACACAGAACATACAAAGACAACTTAAAAATACATATCATAAGGAAACTGCAAGTAAGGAACAAAGAAATATAACACACGCAAATATTTGGCATCAAACGTAATTCCCTAGACGATTCCGGAAGCAACGCGCACTAGGGGGAAAAGTCGCTAGTGCTGCAGCAAGTGGATTGTCTCCAGTCTTGTGTCAGCTCAGTTATTGTCAGGTTTGCAAAAGAGTATTTACCTACATCGGTTTTTTTGCTTCCTGTATTTAATTTTGTATGTATGGTTTCCCCTTCCGAAATATTGAGGATGCCCTATCGTAGTTCTAATGACGTTTAACACATTACATCCAGTAAAGACGGCGATTGTTTTGTGTACGATACAGAGCTCTACTTGTGAGGTCACTAGTAATCAAGAACGTAACAGAGAGTACGAGGTATCACCCACAGATGAGGAAGAATGACCTGATCTATAATACATCTTAAGTCATACTTGTTCGCTTTGATTTCTTTTATTTCAATAAAACCAGGTGTATGCATAAGTATTTTCTGTTTCACTAAGAGAGAACTCCAGCAAACGGTACCCACTGTATGAATTTGACACTATGTCAGTTTTTTCGTCTGACATTAACCTACCAACACACACAAGTTGAATCCGCCAAACCTAGCGTCTGTGTTGTAACGTTGAGTGATCAGATTTGCGCCTGAAAAAGAATATTTGCGGCAAGCATTGCTTTCCTTATTTAATCAAAAGAAAAAGGTTATGGAAAGTCATCGTTTGCTATAAACATTTGGTGAACATGCTCCAGCGATTAGAACATGTGAGACCGGGTTTCGACAATTTCAACGTGGTGATTTCAAGGTGAAAGAAAGTCCGCGCTCTCCTAGACCACGAAAGTGTGCGAAGACGAACATTTGAAGACGTTACTGTATGATGACCCCATTCTAAAGCAACAGCAATTGGCAAAAACATTCAATGTGTCACAAGAAACAATCGACAGACGTTTACGAGTAACTGGGAAGATTAATAATCTCAGTAAATGGATCCCCCACGATTTGAGCAAACGGCAAGTGCATGACAGTGCGCCGCCTTACACCGCAATGCCAGTGGAAGACACCTTGAAATCGCTTGGATGAGACATCCTTCCGCTCCTGCCGTCCTCCTCCGGCCTGACGCCATTTGGCTATACCCTCATCCGATCAATGGGGCACGCGCTGGCAGAGTAACACTTCAGCAATTTTGAGGAACTTGGACAATAGTTTGACGAATGATTTACCGCAGAAGAGAAGCAGTTTCTCTGGCATGGTTTTCATTACTTAACTAAAATATGGGCGAAGTGTGTAGAAACCGATGGCCAATAGTTTAAATATACATAAGAAATTAATTTCTCTTAAAAATTACGGGTTTTCTTTACCATAAAAACCGGGAGAGATGGCTCAGGTCATCAACTGATGTCACTGCAGCCCCTCTGACCGGGAGGCATATAAGCAAACTGCACATGTATTCGGCACCGGGACCGGGAGAGAGGGCTCAGTGCATCAACCTAATGTCACTGCAATCCCTCTGACTGGGACCGTCCTAGGTTTGAGTCCCGACAGCGGCAGGATTTTCGACACTAGCTTGTCAGCTAGGTGGAATTCAGTCGCTGTCTGGAGGAGAATTCTAGCGGCCGGCTGCTCTGATCGGTAGTTTTCCGTGGTTTCTCCGATACAAACCAGGCGAATGCCGGAGCAGTACCCTAACAAACGGGCCACAGACCGCGCGCGATCTTTCCTTCCTCTTCCTTGTCCTATCCTCTCCTCTTACACACACACTTACACTAACATGCATTACACTACCACACGTGCCGGGAGACCGGTCGGGAGCTTACAACTTGTCCCGGCTGGGGCGGTGCCCCGCTGGTGGGAGATACCTGGTGGAGGGGAAAACCTCGCTAGTCGACGGTAGGTCGGCGCCAGATCTCGCCATCCAGCGGGGAAAAAGATCATCGCCAACTCCCGAGAAAAAACACGCACTACACTTACGGGACTAATGACCTAAGTAGTTGACGCGCCCAGAAACACGAATCAATCAATCAATGAATCAATCGGCATCGGGCTTCCCTAATTGGCTAGCGGACGAGGAGCGCGAAACCGCGCGAAATACGTATGTTCTCTTTCTATGGAATGCTGCAGAGCCACAGCGAGCGAAAGTGCACGTGAACTCGGCTTCGCTATTTCTAGGTAAAGCGAATGACTTTGCGTTTTCGGGCGTTTTTCTCTGACTGCTGTTATATTAGTCTTTACTCTTGTGGGAATTATCTTAACTATCCAAGTGTTTTGTCAGTAAGTACTTAAATATATATTTTGGTTTTATATGAATAAATGCAAACTGGGAAACTGAATTATATTTCTTTCCAAGCAATTTACAGATATGAAGTTGTAAAGGATAATGAAAAACTGTCATAAGAACTGCAATAAGTTAAATTGATGACATTAACATCTGGGCAGAGAAATACTGAAGATCACTCAATCACTCAAACGAAATGGGATGTTAAATCATCAAAAACTTCAGGAAAACGTGTTGTTTGTTCGTAAGTTGACAGAACTACATTGTATGTTTTATTTTAACCTCCCACCCACAAACAGCATCCCTAACTTTACTTTCGCTCCAGCAACAGCCTCTAATCCGAATCCACTTCATCTACATAACCAACAAGCACCAAACAACATAAACGCCAGCAATAATAATAATAATAACAATAATAATAATAATTCATTCATACACTCCCTAATAAATTCCATCACAACTCATATCGTAAATATAATCAACTCAATCATCCCAACAATCATCAGCAATATACAAACCTCATTGTCATCATACTTTAATAATAATCATGGCTCTACAGCACCATAACAAACTAAACATACTAAATTGGAATGCCAACGGCATAAACAATAAGAAAGCAGAGTTATCATACTTCCTAAAAGCCAAAGAGATTAAATTAGCATGTATCGCCGAAACACATTTAAAACTAAATGAAACATTCAAAATTCCTGGATATAATAATCATAGATCAGACAGAATAAACTCAAATGGAGGCGGTGTTTTAATACTAATCGAAAAATCTATACCTTATATCCAAAGTAATTTACCCCATACCCCTGGAATAGAGACAGTAGCCATTAAATTTCCACTCGACAACAGAATAATAACTCTCATAGCAGCTTACAAACCTCCTAAAATCAAAATTCATAGTACCAATTTTGGATTACTATTTCAACTAAACACCCCCACAATACTTGTCGGAGATCTCAATTCCAAGGTCGTTCACTGGGGCTGTAGAACTTCCAATACCGCTGGGTTACAATTGTATAAAATTATATCAGATTTTAAAACTACATCTAATCCCTCCCCCTGAACCGACATACTACCCCCACGGCCAAAACAAATTCCCGGATATTCTGGATATTGTAATAACTAACACACAAATCAAATTCTATAGTTCTCCCATATTTGAATTGGATTCTGATCATCTTCCTGTCATCATTTCAACCCTGCAACTTTCCCCCTCACATAACCCCACCCACTCATTAAACACGCGAATTAATTGGAAAACATTTAAAAAATAATCATTAATAAAACGCCACTATTTAAAACGTTAAATAGCCCACTGGAAATCGAACAATCAATTACACAACTAAATAACCTAATTATCAACACAGTCAAATCCCTGCAAGACAATAAGCCTCCATACGTCACAAAAACACCCAACACAAAACTACCCAAGACTATACTAAACTTAATTAAAATTAAAAATAAAACCAGAAGACTATGGCATATAACAAAATCGACTCAAGTGAAAAAAGAATTGAACTTACTCACTACAATAACGAAAAGAGCAATAATAGAATTTAACCACTCAACGTATAATAAACTAATTCAATCACTGAGCACAAGAAACAATTCGCTTTGGCAGTTCACCAAAAATATTCTAAAAAAGAAAACAACTATACCACCGCTAAACACACCTACAGGCAAAAAATATGCACCAGCAGAGAAAGCAGAAGCTCTGGCAAATCACTTTGAGCAATCATTCACCCCTAATAGTACTCCCACACATTCTGATCACATGGACATAACACAATTAGTATCTGCACCCAATTATAACATCCCACATAGAATAAAATATAGTTCCCCAAATGAAATCAAAAACTTTATTAAAAATCTCCCTCTTAAAAAAGCACCTGGCCATGATAAAATTAGTAATGTTATATTAAAAAACTTGCCTAACCCCGCAATAGCGTACATAAACAATATTTACAATTCAATTCTGAGAACCGGATACTTTCCAATTATATGGAAAAATTCCGAAATAATCCCCGTACCCAAACCTAATAAAAACCATAACAATACCGAAAGCTACAGGCCAATCAGTCTCCTCCCATCCCTATCCAAAATTTTAGAAAAAATAATACTAAAAAGAATTAACAATCATCTAAACATAACCCAGGCCATACCAAAACATCAATTTGGCTTCATCAATAAATTATCCACATCACACCAGCTACTTCGAATATCCGAACACATCCACACAGCCTTCCAGAACAAACAACACACAGTAGCCACCTTCCTGGACTAGCCACCTTCCACAGGCTTTCGACAGAGTTTGGCACCCAGGCTTAATATATAAACTAAAATCTATAGGAACTCCAAATTATCTACTACAAATCATCAAAAGTTTCATAACAGACAGAACATTTACAGTAACTGTCGAAAAGCATGTTTCCAACTCCCTCAGAATAAAAGCAGTACTTCCCCAAGGTTCCCCCCTTTCACCCATCCTTTTCAACCTATACACATCTGATATACCTACCTCTCCTTACACACATATCGCACAATTTGCTGACGATACTGCCATCTTCATGTCTCACCATTCAGTAAGTCACATTTGCAATAAAATTCAAATGCATCTGAAAAACATTGAAGATTGGTCTCTAAAATGGAAAATCAAGCTTAATCCGTCAAAATCAACAGCCAAAATATTCTCTCTCAGAACATTCGCCACACCTACCCCATTCCAAATTAACAACAACACAATTCCCTGGACCCCGTACAACCAAACCGTTAAATACTTAGGACTAAACTTCGATACAAGATTAACCTGGAAATCTCACATAGCAACAAAAATTCAACAAACCAAAATCAAATTAATTCAACTAAAACCACTACTAAATCACAAAAGCAGTCTCTCCTTAAACAATGCCATCGCCCTGTATAAGACAATAATCAGACCTTTAATGCTGTATGCTTGCCCCATCTGGACGAACGCTTCTCAGACTAACATTAATAAAATCCAAATAATGCAAAATAAATTCTTAAGATTAACCACTCACGCCCCATGGTTCATTTCAAATGATCAACTACACAGAGAATTACATTTACCAACCATCAATCATCACATCGCCCATCTCTCCAACAATTTCTATTCAAACATATCCTCAATAAATCAAATAGCTCACTACAACCTAGCCACATTCAACGAATTTCCGACCCGAATCCGCCATAGACATCCTCTACACATCTTCCTCAACATATTCTCTGATGTAAGCTAAGCGTAGGTGCTCAATGAGTATCCTTAGCCCATTTTGTAGTTAGATTAGAAATAGTTTTTAGGTTAGGTTAAGTTAAGCCAGACGAATTACATGTGAAAAAGTAATATTACTGAACCATGTATCACTCATTCAAGTAATAAAATAAAAATTAAAAAAAAAGTTTTATTTTATTATAGAGATAGTATTTATTTTAGAGATTGTCCTTTCATTTTCAGAAAATTGTATGCCATCAGATACAGAAAAGTACCGTAGTAGGGGCGAGAAATAGAAGACTTTGTAAATATGCTGGCTGTCCAGCTACATTGTCTGTAAAAATAAAACGTAACACTGTAGACATAAGAAGAAACGATGCCTTTATTAAGAACATACGGTTTTTAATTTGTATATTTATTTTATTTTTAAATTTGTTGTTGTACAGACGTCTTGATACAGATTCAAAACAAAACTTTGTCACACATACTAGTATTAGTGAAGACTTGAAAATTAATTTCGAGTTATAATAGTTGTTCTAAAACTGATGTCCTGGTTCATCCAAGGAACCAAATGAAAGGGTCAATTCATTAAAAATTCGGGCTATTTGTGATTGTTGTCATTATCTATATCGTTCCCTAGAGGAATTCAATTTGGTTGTTTTGAAACTTGCTTAGACATACAGGATACCCGGTATGAAACTGCGTGTACGAACAGGTTTAGAGCCACTGTATTCGTAGAAACGTCACCCAACTTGTGACGCGTAATCAGGCGTTTCAAATTGCAAAATTCCGACGTATCAATTAACTTGGCGCTATTCACGGAATGAAACAGTGAGTTTGACTGACTATTTATATACCCCCGAACACCATTCCTGTTTTTTTTAGTCCAGTGCAAGAAAATTGAGTTTACAAAAAATTCTCTCTCTTCTGCCGAGCAAACTAAACGTCATAAGAAGCAAAAAAATTGACGTACAAAAATAAAAATATTAATAAACAAATTTTCCTTTCGAAATTCCTACTTCGCAAGTGTGAAATAAATATAAATAATTAAGTTAGCAATCATGAATATAAATGTTAAATTTATATATCTATTAATTAAACAATTAATAATTAAATATTGACATTTTAATAATACACCTTCTATGGTTTCTAATAAAGTATAATCCAAAACTCGGGAATGAAATTAAAATTACTGTAATTTATAATCTGTAAAACTACTAATTTTAATGTTAGTAATTACACACAAGCCTAATAACCAATTAAATAACTTATTTATATTTTCAGAAAGGATTGTGCGGGGTTATGACAGTAAAAAAATCCTAAACACATAGTAAGAACTGCCAAAACAGCGGTTCCTGCTAGCTGATAAGGCTACAAGGAAGGCGTTCATTCGATATTTTAAAATCGGAATGAGTATTGCAGAATCATGCAAATATCATCAGACCCTTTTTGAATATATTGAAGATATTTGTGAAGGTTATGCCAGAGGTTGAAAAATTCCAAAAGGAAGAACTGTGTGCTACTGGCATGATCATACCTAGGGCCTAGGACAGGCCAAGGTGAAGTCTCATAGTTAGTCTTTGTGTATCGTATTTACATTATTGTCCTGTTTTCCGGTTGTTTTTTTTTGGTCGTGTTCAACATGTAATGTAATTAATTCAATTCAATAATATTAAATACATGATTAGTCGTTTATAGTTGCCTCTTTTTATGTATATGAGCAGATTTAAATTATTTCAGGCACTAAAACCATTATAAAATATGTCCTCAATAAATGTGTTAAAATTCATATACATGCTAACGAAAAATTAAAAAAATGAGTTATTGGCAAAAAACATTGAGAAATTTCAAAACCAACTACCCTATTGCAATCTATCCTCCAGAAATAAATCAAATTATCTTCAGTAATATTATTGTATACTCTAATAATATAAAAATGTTTACAAAATGTGAAGTGCAGTAGATTTTTTAATAAAATTTTTAATTTGCAACATTAGTTAATTTGAATTTAATTTAGCACAACATTGGAAATAATACTGAGAAAATTTCGGTTTCTATCAACCCCATAAGCCTCCTTTGTTTTTGCCATATTTTCCCTTCCTCTCAAACTAAACATTTTTTTAATGTCGCATTAAAAATATTGAGATATGAACAGAATAAAATCCTTTATTCACCTTTTTTTATTCATTTATTCTAATAACAGAAAAAGGGAATATATATATACATATATATATATATATATATACACACACACACACACACACACACACACACACAGGGTGAGTCACGTAACTTTAGCACCTCCTGAAACTTTTGAACGGTTGAAGATATTGCAATTCAGTTTTCATGGAAGTGAATAAAGGAATGGGGCTAATTGATATGTGTATTGATTTCTCTTTTATCACTTGTATTTTACGAGATATTTGAGGTAACTTTGTTTTTTCAAATGGAACTGAACATATTTTTTCAGTCTATCATAACAAGCGTAAATAGACAAATCCAAAGATACAAATATTGTCATATGTTAGATAAGTATTTTTTTGAGTAATTGTGATTTTTTTTGCGACTAGTGTTTAACGGATATTTTCACTGTAACTGTCAGCCCCACAAGGCCACGCAGCGCTCCCCCAGCAAACGCGGGGTCGGGAAATGGAAGGTAGGAAGGTACTTGAGGATTCGAAAAATATTCACAAAACTGTTGCATTTTTTCCTGAACTCTCCGTTCTATCCTGATTCATTTTCATATATTTTGTATTTCTTAGGGATTGAAAATACGGATTTGTCTGAAGTAGTATTTATTGAAATAAGATTATTTATATCCCTAAGTTATTATTATATTCTTATTAACATTGAAATTGTTTGCTCAAAATACGCAATATTTCTTGTACAGTTTTAATTATTTATTCTTATTGTGCTTTGTTTCAAAATCCCATTAATACGTATCTTATGAAACCCCATTAAATGGAGTTGAAGTTAGAAACAATTGTATTACGATACAAACTTATGACAAATTCTTATTTTCCATCCTTTAATTCCTTCAATCAAAGAAAGTCGAAAATCTGAAAATGCGGAAGGATAGAAAGCACAGTTCAGGAAAAAACTGCAATGGTTTTGTGAATATTTGGAATATGTTTCGTATCTTCAAATCTCCCTTACCTTGCACGGGCGCGCGTTGCTGGTGGAGCACTGCGTGACCTTGTGTGGTGGACTATTCAAAATGTCCGTTAAAGGCCAGTCGCAAAAATCAAAATTAATCAAAAAAATGCTTATCTAACATATGACAATATGTACATCATTGGATTTGTCTTTTTACGCTCGTCATGGTGAAATGAAAAAATATGTATAGTTTTATTCGAAAAAAACAAAGTTACCTAAGAAATCTCGTAAAATACAAGTGATAAAATAGAAATTAATGCACGTATCAATTAGCTCCATTCCCTCATTCACTTCCGTGAAAACTGCATTGCAATAACTTCAACCGTTCAAAATTTACAGGAAGTGGTAAAGTTACGTGGCCCACACTGTGTGTGTGTATACCATACCATATATATATATATATATATATATATATATATATATATATAAAATGAAAAGCATTTCTGCAGTTTAAAGTGACAAAACAGAGCTTAAGGCTAAATGTACCGACACTAGTTCAATTTGTCGCCACCACGTGGCAGCACCAAGTTTAGTGAATTTTACTTTACCGATTACGACTGAACAAATTGTCCGATTTTCGATCTGTAAACGGCATTTGACTCCTGTTTATAATAGAATTTACGCTACGAAGCCCCTTTTCCAAAAAAACTAGCAGAAACTCGATTTTTAAATTTTTTCTCGTACTTCCGGGAACAATGTCAAAAATGTGGGCTTATAGCGCGATGGCGACACGCTTCCAGAATCCAACGCCGTGTCAAACATGCAAATCGGATAAATAGGAGCGACGGTAAGTGAAATTTCGAAAAACACCTCACCCCACTCCCCCTTCCCCTTCCACGCCGCCGGGACATTGTTGGCCGGTGGCGCGGTCAAGCCGGCACGGGCGAGCCGGGCGGCGGCCGCCGCGGCGCGGCGACGGGCAAGAAGGCTGAACTTTCGGGGGCAGCAAGCCAGACACCCCGTCACTTCATTGATGCTTCCGTCACTTCGCATCTCAAGATATTTTTTCCCCACATATGAAACTAGTGATGCTGTAATAGGGGTAAACGGTCTCGTATCATCTTTAATAGTAGTATAAAACTATTACCTTATTCACATATTCCATCTTCCTTCGAATACCATCATAAGAATGTCTGAGGTATCACTCAAAACACCGATCCCGCTTTGGTGCTGATTTCAAAAAGAAAAAATCGAACTAATTGCGTAAATATCACCCATATTCCATCTCCTCACATCGTATTTTAGATATATTGTACTTCTAAGATCTTCCATTACCATTTCACTACCGGAAAAAACAAGCGGAGATAACGCAAGAGCTCTTTTATCCTACGATTCGATATCATTTTAAAACGGCGTTTGTCACCTTGATACAATTCACCTGGTTAATCCTTTTCCCAGTAAAATAGCCGAATCGAATTTTTAAAATGTTTTTATACTTGCGGACATGTTTGAAAAAGTGGTAAAATAGCGCGCTGGCGAGATGCACCCTGAATCTAACGCCATATCATACACTGAAATCGGATAAATAGACTTCTCTAGTCATGTAAAAAAATGATCTTCAGTAACGTCAAAATTCTGTTTCGCGGTACTGCTTGTCGATCTCATGGCTAAAGTCCGGGTCTAATGTAATTACATATGTTTTGTCTACTGTTCTCATTTTGTAATTTAGGCGAACTGTTGCAATCCTAACAAAATATTTAAATTTTTCGTTACAAATTTTGTACTGTATTACGTATTTTACATATTTTGCTGATCATTTAATATCTGCTTAACAGTATATTTATTATTTGCTAATTATTAAGGTATTTTCACAAATTACCAAATTTTCTTGAAATTATTTCCGGAAATATATTTAATTAATTTTGAAAAATAGTTTTTATTTAAATGTGTTTATATTTTCAATGAGCATATTTTGTCTAATACTAATTCAGAATTGCTGACATTCCTATGTGCTGCACGTAAAGATTTCGAACAGAGTGCTTCAAAGATTCTCTGTTCGTGTCTGCGTTTTCTACGTGCATCTCTTGTTTTCATTGCTGATAGAAAGAAATTAAAAAAAAGTAGGCAGAAAAAGTAGTTACTTTTAAATTCGATATAATTAATATTTTATTAATGGAATTTCAAATTGTGAACATTTATTTTACTTTATCTCTCTTCTCAATCTTCATACGAAGAGAAAGTTATATCGTGCGCAGGAAAACTCTCAAAGCCGAGTCCTGATAATGAAAATGTGGATAAATCGTGTTGTTGTATAGTAAATTACTTCCTGTAACTCGTGGTGTAGCCAGAATCCATGTTTTGTGGGTCCTTAATACCGAAAAATTGATTGACGGAAAAACGTCCATCAGTGTCTCTGGTGTATGTGAACAACACTAGCGTTTACACTGCGTACAAATTTTTCCAAACTGGAAAAAACAACAACAAAAAACAGCTGTCGATCTACTGTCATTCGAAGCTCTGCAATTTTCAAAAACGTGCATTACTTTTTGGAGATACATTACACGAACCCCCCCCCCCCGGATATTTTAAAAATTTGCTCAAATATGGCTCCAAATTTTTTCTTTATATTTCTCGTAAAAATTGAATAAAATACACATGGCTTAGGTCCGATTTCACTGATAATTGAATTTTCGAAAATTGCAAAAGATTGAATTTTTTCGGCGTTTCCTACAACTACAATATTGACGATAGAGACTTTTCCTTTCTAAGAAATTTGTTGTACATAATTAGTTCTTTCATTAAGATCATGAATTTTTTTAAAACAATTTTTGTAGTTATGGCGCAATCTTGTGTGCAATATATGCAACTTTAAAAGATAACAAAGCAAGATTTTTTCAAAATCGGCTCCATTTTTTCCCTTTAAACTATTGGTAGGGATATTGCGAAATGTACTTTAAGAGATGACATAAACGCTATTTTGCTCTATTCTTTTGTTTTTGCGAAAATAACACAAATGAAACTTTTTGAATAGCCTGTCACGTCATTTATATTTACATTATCGGCGATTTGTTCACATTATTAGATTTATGAGCACACGTACTTTAAATTATATCATTTAAAGTTTTTCGAAAGCTAAAAATGTTTTTTGGAAATGAACTCGAAATTTCGCATTTTAAGAAACGCTCAAACGCCAATTTTTTCTGAAAAGGTTCCAAATTTTTTGTTCAAAGTTTTTGTAGTATAGTGCGAAATGCACTGTCTAAGGAAACAAAAAAGTTTTGTTGTATTATTTTGTTGTTTTTCTTCAAAATTTACACAAATGTATTTTTTAAATATTTCGCATGCCTTGTATGCACATTTGCAGCGATTTGTAAACATTATTGCATTTGTGAATAGAAGAGCTTAAAATATCTTAAAATAAATTTAAAAAAAACTCTCAAGATTCCTGTGAAAAAGGGCTTCATATTTCACATTGCCACAGACGCTTAAACACCCTTTTCTTAAAAACGGTATCAAGTTTATGAATGAAAATTGTCGTAAAGGACAAGGTTTTAGTCTTCTCTAAAAGCAATATTTTGAATCTACCATTAGGAAATCGAATAATTGAGAAAACCTAAAAAATAAGTTGGGTGCATTAAATGGCAGGTGGCAAGATGGGGCAAGGCCATAAATCTAGCCCATGCCAACAAAATAGTAAATTTTACTACGACAAAGTCCGAATAGCTGGCTGAGACTATAGGAAATTGAAAACTAATACGGGAAAGTCTGTGCCATTCTGTAGCACCACCAGTTACTTTCTCATGTTAGTTACTCAAAGTTATGTAATGCTGCGGAAAATCTATTTCGAGATATTAACGGAAGTACTCGTTTTGGGGTCCCCTGAGTGATACCGAAAGGGTGTATGTGTGTTTTGACTTTTTAACGTCCGTTCGTCCGTCCATCTGTCAGTGTCTGCCTGTCTGGGCGTATGTGAACACCACTAGTGCCTAACCTATGTGTAGAATTTTTGCTCAACTGAATAAACCCCTGTCGATCTGGTCTGAGTCGAAGTTCTGCGATTTTTAAAAACATTCATTAATTTTTGGAGATACTTTTTATTAAGCCCCAGGGACATTTTCAACATTTTCTCAAAAATGTCAACCAGGATAGGTGGCTCAGTGCATCAACTGATGTCACTACAATGCCTCTGACCGAGAGGTGCTAGGTTCGAGTCCCGACGGTGGCAGGATTTTTCAACACTAGCTTGTCAGTTAGATGTAGAATTCAACCGATGTCTGGAGGAAAATTCTAGCGACCGGCTGCTCTGATTGGAAGTTTTCCGTAGTTTCTCCGATCAACATCAAACGAATGCCGGAGCAATACCCTAACAAACGGACCTCGCGCGATATTTCCTTCCTCTTCCTTGTCCTATCTTCACACACACACACACACACACACACACACTAACTTGCACAACACTACCATATATGCTGGGAAGATTCGTAGGCTTCCGCGGCCGGAGTCATTATATTCTTGGCTGTCCGGGATGAGCCGCGTCTCAGTAGGTTTTACTGACGTTTCGGCCATCTTGCTGTGGCCTTCTTCAGAGCTAAACTGCTGCTGAATATAATATATGCTGGGAGACCAGTGAGAGGATTGGAACTTGTCCCGGCTGTGGGCCGTGCACTGCTGGTGGGAGATACCTTGTTAAGAAAGAACCCGGCAAGCCGACAGGTAAATCGTTCGGTGATTTAGAGCTTGTCCCGGCTGGGGTGGTGCCCCGCTGGTGGCAGATACCTGGTTGGGAAGCCCCGCTAGTGGACGGAAAGTCAGCGCCGGATCTCGCCATCGGCATAGCGGGCAACATCTCTTCCACCTCACGATGAAATAAACATGCATTGCACTTACGGGACTAATGACCAAAGCAGTTGACGCGCCCAAAATCACTAACAATCAATCAAAAATTACTCCAAATACTTTCCTTAAATTAATTGTAAGAATAAAGTAAAATACACTCAAGGTGGCATAGCTCTTATTTTCATTGCTGACTGATTTTGGGAAAATTGCAAAAGTTCGAATTTTTTTTCGGCGTCTTCCTACAACTACAAAATTGAAGATAGAGATTTTCCCTTAAAATTATATTTGTTCTCCATACTTAGTTCTTTCAATAAGGTCATGCACATTTTTTTGAAATTTTTAGTAGTTTTCGCGCAATATTGAGGGCAATTTGTGCAATTTTTAAAAATTACAAGAACAAGATTTTCTCAAAATCGACTTCAAATTTTTTCCTTAAACTTTTGGAAAGGATAGTACCTAATGTACTCTGAGATGACATAAACGCCATATTGCTCTATTCCTTTGTTTTTCAAAACTTACAAAAATGTAATTCTTTGACTAGCCTTTCATTTAGTAAATATTTTCTTTAACGGCGATTTGTTCATATTAGGGAACTTTTGCCACCTCGAACGTTAAGTACTATCGATCTTTTGCGCATGCGCAGATGCACCAAAGTGATGCGAAACTTGCACTGCGAATGAGCAGAAGATCGATAGTACGTAACGTTCGAGGGTGCAAAAACTCCCTACTATTACATTTACGAGTACATTTGCTATACATTATGTCTTAAAAGTTCCTCGACAACTCAGATGTTTTCTGAGAAAATGAACTGAAACTTCCGAATTTGCACAAATGTTCAAACGCCATTTTCTCAAATTGCTTCTTCAAACTCTTCGTACGAATGCTATTTGCATTCTTTAAGTTAACATAAAATTAATTTGGCTGTAATTTTTTTGATTTTTCAAAAAATAAATAAATGTATTTTTAAGTGTCTCTCACGCCATTAATATTCACTTTTCCAGAAATTTTATACATTATTACATTTGTGAGTAGAAGTGCTTTAAATGTCACCAAATGAAGTTGTTCGAAAACTCGAAAGATTCTTGTGAAAATTCCGAAGCTTCCATTTTCGCATTTACAGTAACACTTAAACGCCATTTTCTTAAGAGCGGCTCCAAATTTATCAATGAAAATTCCTATATACGACGAAGTTTTACTCTTCTTTAATATCCTAAAAGTAATATTTCGTATCTACCATTAAGAAGCTGAAAAATGAGAAAAGTTCAAAAAATGTATTTTGGGCGGCGATAGATGTCAGCAAGATGTCAGAAGATGGGGAAAGATGGTAAAACTGGCCCAGACCAAAGATATTAGATTACTATGAGAAAGTATGTGCAATTTGTCCTAAAGTACGAAAACGTTTTAAAAATTCGATTCGGTTATTTTACTGGAAAAAGGATTAACCAGGTGAATTGTATCAAGGTGACAAACGCCGTTTTGAAATGATCAATCGAATCGTAGGATAAAAGAGCTCTTGCGTTATCTCCGCTTGTTTTTTCCGGTAGTGAAATGGTAATGGAAGATCTTAGAAGTACAATATATCTAAAATACGATGTGAGGAGATGGAATATGGGTGATATTTACGCAATTAGTTCGATTTTTTCTTTTTGAAATCAGCACCAAAGCGGGATCGGTGTTTTGAGTGATACCTCAGACATTCTTGTCTGAGGTGGCGCGGCGGCCGCCGCCCGGCTCGCCCGTGCCGGCTTGACCGTGCCGCCGGCCAACAATGTCCCGGCGGCGTGGAAGGGGAAGGGGGAGTGGGGTGAGGTGTTTTTCGAAATTTCACTTACCGTCGCTCCTATTTATCCGATTTGCATGTTGGACACGGCGTTGGATTCTGGAAGCGTGTCGCCATCGCGCTATAAGCCCACATTTTTGAAATTGTTCCCGGAAGTACGAGAAAAATTTTACAAATCGAGTTTCTGCTAGTTTTTTTGGAAAAAGGGCTTCGTAGCGTAAATTCTATTATAAACAGGAGTCAAATGCCGTTTACAGATCGAAAATCGGACCATTTGTTGAGACGTTATCGGTAAAGTAAATTCCTGCTGATGGTGCTGCGATCTATTGAATTTTCCTACAAGTTTTTTTCGGTACATTTAGCCTTAAAACGAACCTACAACACTTCTGTAGTAACAGAACATCAATGAATTTCGCGCGGTTTCGCGCTCCGCGCCTGCTAGCCAATCAGGGAAGCCCGGTGCCGAATACATGTGCAGTTTGTTTATACGCGTCCGGGAGGTCCTAGGTTCGAGTCCCGACGGCGGCAGGATTTTCGACACAGGCTTGTCAGCTAGGTCGAATTCAGTCGCTGTCTGGAGGAGAATTCTAGCGGCCGGCTGCTCTGATCGGTAATTTTCCGTTGTTTCTCCGATCAACACCAAGCGAATGCCGGAGTAGTACCCTAGCAAACGGGCCACGGTCTACGCGCGATCTTTCCTTGTTCTTCCTTGTCTTATCTTCACCTCTTACACACTCATTTACACTAACATACACTACACTACCGCACATGCCGGTAGACCGGTCGGGATCTTAGAACTTGTCCCGGCTGGGGCGGTGCCCCGCTGGTGGGAGATACCTGGTTGAGGGGAAACCCTGCCAGTCGACGGTAGGTTGGCGCCGGATCTCGCCGTACAGCGGGGAAAAGATCACCACCACCTCCCGAGGAAAATACACGCACTACACTTACCGGACTAATGACCTCAGTAGTTTACGCGCTCGGGATCTCTAACAATCATTCATTTACCACAAAAACAGGCAGAAACGTAGAGATGCATACACCAGCTAATCTCTCTCTACCAGGTAAAGATTAACACTAGTTTTGAAAATTGCAAAAAGAAAAATGATAACTGTTTCTTACCTCGTTCTTACCGAGTACTGTTGATAAGAAAGTCGCTATTAATCCTACAAATAGTATTTTCTGGATCATTTTGAAACACGTGTTTATACTGTAGAATATTCCGTGAAAGTAACCAGCAACGAAGTTGTGCCATATATCACCAGCCATGGCAGCTATTGTATTGCATAAATGAATATATGGACCTACGCTATATAGACTCTGAAAAGGATCGGGGTCATTGTTAGAAAATGAATGAAAAAGGAAATCCGGAATTGCAGTACGTCATACACGGGTGGAAACAAGGAATGATTGCGCAAGCAGAGAGATTGTCAGAAGAAGATTTGAAAACTAAGTTTCTAATATTTGTCAAAATGAATACTAAAAATTGACTTCGGATTCTAAATGTCTAATTTGAATTTGTAGTGATATAATCTGGCGATAAGTGTTATTCCCCCTGAAATTATATTTGAAATTTATTTCTAAAGAAGTATTCTGATGTTTGATAGAAAGAAAAGAATGATTTTGTTTTTCGGCTCAGTCAATCTACTGCGTAGAACTACATATTTTTTGTCAAACTACACCCAACTTATATTGCATATCATTTATCTTCTAATGTTCACAGAATAATTTTATCGTAACTTAAATATTAGAAATAATGTTTACTAGCAGATCAGGGAAGAGCGAGAAACACCGTACAATAAATGCAACAAACCTTCTGCATGATTGAATATACTTATTGTGTTCCTGACCAAATTGAATTGAAGGACTGGGTGTCGATTGAAATATTCAGAGGTGTCAATTTTAGCCAATGAAAAAGTTTTCCCTTATTCTACAGGTTTCGTTTCTCTACTGAACGTAAGTATCTCCTCCGTGGAAAGTAACGTGGAAGAATAGATTTTCTCCTCTCTAGTATATTCTCTTTTCTAGAAGTGAAGTGACCTTATATTGTACATTTAGAGCAAATATAAAACCCTAAAAAACGGAATGTGTTCAAATTGCTACTATTGGCAAAGTTTCGAGAACTTTTTCGCATCGTGTCTTAATTCACAGCAAAATCGCCACGTCATAGTCTCAGACTGGCCGTCTGTTATAAGCGACGGTACCTTTTCAATATGACGATAACGCGAAGGAAAAGGAAATCGTGATCCCTGAACGCAAGTTGTAATGAAACAGAAGATAAATTAAGGGTAACAAAAATAAGATTGCAGTGTACGTAACGCAGGTCGCAGTCATCTACTTGCGGAGGTGCGAGACTCATGCTGTAGTGATACAGAAGAAGGCAAACCAAAATAAGAGGCAGAAGTGATCAAATCCCACCCACGTGATTCTTGTAAGCCTATCTTTATTAATGTTCGTAGATATTTTACCGTTACCTTGTCTCTTGATTTACGAATCAATGGTTTTTATGAAAAATGACTTACTTAAGGGCGGGAATATATTTTCAGCAAACACCCATGTCTATAAGTATAACACTCAACGTAGTAATCATATTCATCAGGTGACAGTATCAACAGCTCACTACAAAAAAATCACATACAATACATGTACATTATTCTATAGCACTTTGCCAGATGACATTAGACGTTTCAATTCGATACAAAAGTTTAAGTGTCAAGTAAAATATTTTCTGCTGCATAACTGTTTCTATACAATTAGAGACTATACCGATAATCCAAAAAGAAAATAATAAACAGTTTAACAATGATATGTAATATATCATTGTTGTGATATGTAATTTATCATTTAAACTGTATAATCCTACACAGCCTGCAACAATTATTGTACCACAGTTTCTGGGTTGATGGCCCCCATCTCGATCACGTTTTTCGTCCAGTTTCCCTGATACTTTGAGTAAATGCTAAGATGGTCTCTTGTTTTGCTTGTGGACATAATCGTAACTTCATTATCTGTGGCCGTCTTCTAGAATTCAGTAGAAAAATAGTTATTCAAATTATCGTTCTCCATGTTGCGGTAGGAAGTATTATTTCTTCACAATCGACATGATTAGGGATAAGAGCTGAAATCTATAGCTGATTTACACTTAAAAATAGATTTTTTACATCGGAGCGAATATTTTGTTAACAATCCAGGCAAAAACAGCTCATTTCTTTCTATATTTGGAATTCAACTAGTATGTGGCGTAGGGTCGACATCACAGAATTATAAAAACGTGCTCAAAATTCACTTTCCTCGTAGCACGTCACACATAGTTTTTAAGTGCAGATAGTAAATTTTAGCTTCAAATTTTCCCATATAACTATAAAGCTTTACATCTCTGAATTGAAGAAAAAATACAAATTGACTTTTTTCAGCAATTGTAGGCCAAAACTTTAATAGCCAAAATTGCATGTATGATCGTTTTGTTGTACATAATTATTTTATTTATACAAGCAGAGAAAATGTCAAAGCGCAGTACTTCACTCAAGTGCATTTTCTTCAAAAAATATTAATGTTAGAAATCTCAAGTAAATGTAATCAAATACAGAATTTGTAATGTACTGAACTATTGTTCTACTCTCTGTTTGGCATGGTTAATGAATTGTGGATCTTGCACCAGTAGTCACAATGTTTTCCGTGAAAACCTCAATTTTATTTTCACTACTTTTCTTTGTAAACGATCACCATAAAATCTTTTTGACAAAATTTCTTTATTCTGCATATTTTGAAGGGGAAAAGACTTGTTTTAGCAACATAATGCGGAAAAACACCACCCAACTCGCATAGCCAAAAATTTAAACAGAAACAACTACAAGTTGCGTGAACGAAGACAATGATGCATCATATCTTTACAGAGTAGCCTATATGCCCGAAAGAAGATTTTCTTGTCAAAAATATCCCGAAATTATCCCATCAATGAACGACAAAGAACTCGAACAGATAAAATGGGCGTAGCCTATTTAAAAGGATAAGCTCAGGGTGATTTAAATTGAGAAAAGATCGGAGAGTTGTTTGAGAAAAAAAACAAAGAATCACATTTTTATCAAAATTACCATCTGCCCTTATGGTGCTATTTTTATTATTTTGCTTTTCAAGACCCGTCTTCACGATGATTATACATCACGGAATTTCGTGTCTTTCTCAGTCGTGCCGCTAGATATCGCATGATCGCGACGATGTCAAGCAGTATTTGCGATCATCAGTATCGCATGATCGCGACGATATCAAGCAGTATTTGCGATCATGTGACATCTAGCGACACCACTGAGAAAGACGACAAATACCGTGATGTATAATCATGGTGAAGACGGGCAGCAAAGAAGCAAAGTTATAATAATTGCAATATAACTGTTATTGACATAGATAAATATATGTAACTAATCTGCTTCCGGAAGTGTGAGCCAGGTGAAATACCGTCATAATTAAAATTTCAAGGTTCACCTTCAAGAATTTCATCTTGGTTTTCCATCTTCTGCTCAGCGAGTCAGAGAACGGCGGTATCTCCTTGGAACCGCGCAGGGTGCCGGAGGCTTTTATCTGGAGCAACGTCAAAGGGCGTTCAATATTGGAATTCCTGTGTTCGCACAGCGTTGCGGTTAAAACGCACATCATTCCCTACACTTCGCCGAAGCGTTCTCTTCGATACAGTGTAGCATCCTCGATCTCATTTTGCGTCCTCGATTGGATTTTATTCCGCAGGGACGACCGATGTGTTGGCTGTGTGCCTTGCGCCGCCAATAACACCAGGCCAAAGGATCTGCCTTTGAGCTTCGTCGGTTTTCAAAAGCCTTGTTGCGTTTATGCTCCCCTACGTGGAAATTTTATTGCTATTAAAGCTGCCCGCCTCGAGGTAATTTGATCTTTTATCCCTGTTTTATCGAGGATTGCATTAGTGAGCGGTCTGAAAACAAATAATAACACCTTTTTTGACGCTTCGGAGAGAAATTGTATTTATTAGTAAGTTGTGCGTCAGAACTGGATGGAAAATGGTTAAGTAGATTTTCGAGCCAAGCTCCGTTATTTCAGTTAAATGTTTATTTAAGGCTCAACCCTTTAAGTGGGCCTGTACCTATCAGACTTTTAGTTCATATTTTTTATTGTTAAATACAAGGCTTTTAAGAGTAAACACATTGTATTTAATATTTCAGTATCACACCGCAATGAAATCAAAAATCGTGATTTCACGAGACAAGATATCCATATATAACAACTTATCGATAGGCAGAACCCGTGCTTGCGAACTAATCACTCCCACGTGTAACAACCATTCTTGAAACATGGCGTCGCTAGCCAAATTGCTTAACGACGCTCCGATAAGTGACGGAAGTAGCAATTCCAGACCCCACAAATTTCTGGCCATGATACTGCCTGGGAAACCCGAAACTATCACTGCCGAGATCCTGACCGAAGGCATAAAAGACATTGACTCACTGCTAGACAAAAGAGGTACCAAAAGACAAAAACGTTCCGGAGAAATACTCCAGACATTATACGCTCCATACCCAAGAAGGGTTAAGGAACGGGGTTCGGATTTCAACTTCTCCACGAAGTCCAATAATCTCAATTTCGTCCCCAATTTCAGGTATCATTGTCTATATCCAAATATATCACGTGTTGTACATGAAATAAAAGAACAGGAACTGAATTGTGAAAGTTGAACGTTAAGTATAACGTATGTGCTATGTTCCAGCCATGGAACGCTCCGGTAAGTTACGGAAGTGGAGCAATCCGATGATTTCTGGTTGGGTTACCGCCTGGGAACCCCGGAACCAACAGTGCCGAAATCCTGACCGAAGGCTTAAAAGACATTGACTCCCTGCTAGACAAAAGACAAAAACTTCACGGAGGAATACTTTAGACATTATACGCTCGATATTCAAGAATAGCTAAAGAACGGGGTGCGAAAAAGGGGGGAAAATAAAAGAAAACTCAACAGACAAAGCTATTTCAACGTCTTCAAGAAGTCTAATAATCTCGATTTCGTCCACAATTTCAGATATCATTGTTTATATCCAAATATTTCACTGGTGGTTTATATTAAAATAGGAAAATCCAGCGGACATTGTTCTACCCTTCATCTCCCTCTTTCCCCTCCCATCTCCCTTTCTCACTGTCTCTTCCTCCTTCCCTTACCCTGTCCTTGTCTGTCTCTGCCACTCTCTGTCCCTCTCATTCACATTTACTTGCAGATTCTGCACGCCTCTGAGCAGGTGTAGTAATATCGGAAGTGCCGGACCAGCAAAAATGAAATAAAATGTTCAAGAAGAGTTCATCATGAATATTACGGTGTGAGACACGTTATTAGTAATAGTAATAATAATAATAATAATAATAATAATAATAATAATAATAATTTTATTCCCATCTTATTTTGCATTGAACAGACCTTAGTCCTCACAATTTTAGTTTTTAAGTCCCTAGAACGCATCGTTAGGAGTTATTTAACGATATAGATTCAAAATGCTCCCAACTGTGTTGAAGGTTGCCTTTGAATATTTAGTTTTATTCACATTTGTAGCGTGTAGTGCAGTTACAACAGAATTAACAACACATAAACGTTCGGGGTGAAAAAACACATAGAAGTACCAACTTTCATGGAGATCGGTCCAACGGTGTTGGAGTTTTGCCCTTATATACATACCAACATCCAGGTTTATATATATATATATATATATATATATATATATATATATACATATATACATATATAACTGTGTAAGTTGAGCGTTGAGATTGACCCGTGTGCGTGTGTCTGTGTTGCAGCCACGGCACGCGCTGCGCTGGTGAGGTGGCGGCCGCTCGTGACAACGGCATTTGCGGCGTGGGCGTCGCCTACGACTCCAAAATCGCAGGTAGGTGCCTCCACGCTCCGTTTGCGACATTTGTGAACGGTTGAAGTCCACAAGTATTCCTCCTCTTCCTCTAAAACCGGGAGCGATGGCTCAGTGCATCAACCTGATGTCGCTGCAGTCCCTCTCACCGGGAGGTCCTAGGCAGGATTTTCGACAATAGCTTGTCAGCTGGGTCGGATTCAGTCGCTGTCTGGAGGAGAATTCTAGCGGCTGGCTGCTCTGATCGGTAGTTTTCCGTGCTTTCTCCGATCAACACCAGGCGAATGCTGGAGCAGTACCCTAACAAACAGACTGCGTGCGATCTTTCCTTCCTCTTCTTTGCTCATCCTCTCCTCTTGCAAACACACTTACACTAACGTGCACTACACTACCACATACACCGAGAGGCCGGTCGGGAGCTACCAGCTTGTCCCGGCTGGGGCGGTGCCCCGCTGGTGGGAGATACCTGGTTGAGGGGAAAACCCCGCTAGTTAACGGTAGGTCGGCGCCAGATCTCGTTATCTAGCGGGGTAAAGATCATCGCCACCTCCCGAGAAAAACACGCACTACACTTACGGAACCAATAACCTAAGTAGTTGACGCGCTCAGAAACACGAATCATCCTCTAAATGAGTAATTCCGAGTGAAAAAGAACGCGCTCTCATCTTCCTCATATTTTTAAGAATAAATAATCTCTTGACCGTTGTGACGCTATGAGCTCGCATTCTCCTGTTTTGACCCCAGGAGCTAGTATTCTCATTGTTCGTGTTTTTGTTGTAATTTTGGAAATATGTCACAGTATGCACGTCTTCCAGACTGTGCGCATTTCCAGGACTTCAAGCGCTGTGGAAGATTCGGGAGGTCATTTGCAATCAACGAGTGCACTGCAATTCTGTCGGCCGTATGGCGGCGCCGGGCCCGATTGCAAGGGACGCGCGCGATACAGAGATGCCGCAACGTTTTAATCCTGTCAATCTACAAATTTTCGTTTTTGTTGTTTGCATTCAAATTGCAGAAAAATAGATTTTTTCGGCAATATTGTGAAACATTTTCAGCTCTTCCACTCAATTTACACAAGACCTAGAATAACCATGTAAATTACTGGCCATACAAGAAAATACTAATGCCGAAGAAGGTATCGTTTTCGTACTCAAATTTTAACTCCTTTTGCGATCTGGTTTGGAATTTATAGTAGTTGGCGGGTATCATATTATCATCAGGTTTGAAAATGTAGGTTCCTATAACAAATTTAAATTCTGAATTGGAATTTCGATTTCAATATCGGGGTTAAATAGAGGAGAACCTGGTAGCTAAGAAAATTATTGTTATTAGTGACATTTGGCAATTGTGTTACATGATTTTTAGGACCGTGAGCAAACATATTCAATATACAATACAATATATTTTCGAAATCAATATTCACCATTTCCTACTATTACAATATATTTTGTTTCTGAAAGCTGGTTGGCTTGATTCAGAAATCAAGTACACCATGATTATTTCCCAATCTTAGAGCTTCGAAACGCTATTTTTCAAAATAATCTCCGTTAAATGGAACGATCTTAAGGCACGTTAATGTGACAGCGTGTATGCCTGCATGGTATTGTGGCGTCATGGAAGCTAAATAACGACACACAAACGAGCTCTATGTACAAATTGGTTTATTTACAGTATGTACAATCTACAGCTCTGGGGTTATGTTCGCCAGTGCCTCCTACGCGCTTGCTCCCCGTCCCTTGGGCTCGTGCATCGCCCACCTTCCGCTTTACCGCGCCGGCGGCCCGACACCCGTGTTCCGCACACGCCGTGTCTCCAGGACTGCACTCCCGTCTCCGGCGAGCATGCACACCTACTCACGAGGTGCTCTGACAACGAACTGCCCTGCCTCTCTTAACTTACTTTGGCGGTCGCCTTCCACCGTCTAAATCTCCGGACCACATGTCGCGCACTGAGGGTCCGGTTGCCCCTGCCCGCTCCACTTGCGTCACGGGGGTTAGCAAGGAAGTTTCCACTTTCCAGTGCCTTGGTCTGTCCCATGTGCCCAGCCGTTTGAAAATTTGGCTGGCATGTGCCGACGTTGCAGTACCATTCTACTGGTCTCTGTCGTATCCAACGTTGTGCTGCATCTAATGTCCTCGTCATCCACGTACTGTCTCCCGCAGAGTGCATTCTTCATTGGACCAAACAGATGAAAATCCGGACGTGCAAGACCCGTGATGTTGGGAGGATGTGGAAAAATAGTCTACTTAAGTTCTGTGCGCTCCTCTCGTGTACGCAGACTTGTACGAGGAGTTGCGATGTCACGGAAAACAAGAAGTTCGTTCGGATTTTTGTGACTACGAATGCGGTGAAGTCGTTTCTTCAATGTCCTTAGAATAGCCCAATATACTTCAGCGTTGATCGTTTCACCACGAGCAAGGATATCGTACAGAATAACCCCTTGAGAGTCCCAGAAGATCCATGACTTCACCGGCTGAGAGTTGTATGATTTAAAATCTTTTCTTCGAACAAGAGTGAGTGTGGCTCCATTGTTGACCGTCGTTTTATATCGCGTGATGAACCAATGTGTCATCGCCTAAGACGTTTGGCAAAAAAATTGTCACGATCAGTCTCATAATTGGACAAAAAAATTGCACAGATGGTTCTTCTTTGCTTTTTATGTTTTTCAGTTAAGTATGGAGGAAACCAGCGGAAACAAACCTTAAGATATTTGAACTGGTGAACAATTGTGAGACGCAAGTTGAGCAGCGAGATATATGATTCCGATCCGTGGATCATCTCTAATACGAGTGTGGCCACATTCCAACATTGTATGCGGTCGGCCAGTTGCCACGTTCCAGCAGTGCGCGGTCGGCCGACACGTGGGAGATCAGACAGTTTTGCTTGACCTTGCTGTAATGACAGACGCCTCGCGCAACGAAATCACATCCTTTTCCCACTATGCCACTATGCTATGCTTTTCCCACTACCAGATTTCTGTAGACATTCTCTAAACTCCAATGAATTTATGTGATGCCCTGGTTTTCTGCCCCCCAAAAATTGATAACTTCTTTGTGTTTGGAACGCACCTCCGTTACAGACGCCATTTGACGGCTATGTGAAGAGCTGCTACCTATTGGAAATTACATGTACAAAAAATGTAATATAAGTACGAATGAACCAAACGAGAATATTTAAAGATGTCCCAAACAAAACCTTGAAATTATATCAACCAACATTAAACGAAAAAAAATGTGTTTCATTACATATTGAACTCCATATTTTGAATATTCCTGAGTGCGACGAATTCGATCAGAAAATTTCACCATTCCAAAAATTACACATTTTTTTGTCACGAAAAATTAATATTTTGGGTCTTCTACCCTGGAATTCGCAGTTTCATTAAAATCGTACCGTTCGTTTCAGCCGGAATATTCTGGCAGCTTGCAAGGGGGTCTAGAGTGGCGCGGCGAGTGGGTCATGAGCGCACTAATGAAGACGTTAGCCTGATTGAGCGACCACACGGAAATAGCAGCCGTCAATTAGCTACCACGAGTGCCCCCTGCCCCTTTGCAGCCTGCGTGACCGCACCTGAATCTCGCTAACGAGCGACTGGCACTCGGCGACCAAATGTAGTTAACAGCTGCGGCGCAGTTCATTTCTATTGACAATTTTTAACCCTCAGCTGGAGTGGTGAAAATTCTAGGACATAAGTGGACTTGTGGGGTCGAAAAAGATACCACCTCGTACCGATGAAACCAAACACTCAATTAGTTGTACATGTTTTGAAATTATATGAATAACGAATAATGTGGATAATAATGAAGAACTAGGCCAGAAATTCTAGGAAAATATTTTATAAAAATTCCAAAAAAAAAAAAATTAAAAGAAAAATTACTGCTGAGAATAATATAATGCGTTATTTAATAATGGAATGAACAATACTCAGTGATAACACTTAATAATACTGATCAAACTCATTCATCACCTAAGAATAATTCTATATTTGTTAAAAATTTGAAAATCTGGTTATTATAATTAATTTAATTTAAAGGTTTCTAGTCACTATATTCCATGTACGTAACACATCGACATGCCTGGCAAGCAAATTTATGGCAAAAAAATTACTCCCAGTTTGTGACGTAGTGTGAGTCAGCGACGACAAAAGTGAAAGTTATACAGAAGGAATTAAAGAAGAAAGGGTTTTCAAAGAAACGCCAGGGGTGTACAAATTAACTGGTATCGGAAATGACCCCACAACTCCACTTAAGGGGTAAGTTCATTATGTTGATGATTTCTCAAAATACTACAACCGCACAAAACTAAAAATATTACAAACAATATCTCTAAAGCGCATTACTTGTCCCATGATTCCGCATTGATGAGCAAAAACTGCTTTTCGATGTTGGGAACCGGTAATAAGATATCACAATTGGTAGGTCACCGCTATAATTAGAAGTTTCTTCCTTCGAAAATATGCTTCAGATACATTTAAAATGTATGAAAATTAATCACTAAATAACGAAAGCAAGATTTACAAATGATAAGCGTTTATATATGTATTGTTCATAAGTCCATAAGTCCATAAAAAGCAAAAATGAAAATGTAACTTTAACTGGTAATAACTTTGGTAAATTCAAATTTACCATCGAGATTCTTAAACTACTATAAACTTCAGTGTCTCTTCTTCAATTTGACGACTAAAAGAAGAAAATCCGAGATGGAGTGTTTGAGAAAATGAATTTTGAAAAAAATTCGTAATTATTTACTTTGACCTTAATTCGGCCTTATTAATGCCGTTAAAATTAGGTTTATCATACCGAACCTTTAGAGTGGAATGTACTCATTAGAAATATAAAGCAAGTTGCAAAGTAAAATCAAGTTTGAAGATATTTTACTATTTTTTAGATAATACCCTCTGAAATTCATGCAAAATATCACATTTCTATATTTTCTAAAGGAAGTAAAATTTAATGCCAAAAAGTCATATTTTTTCGTAATTCTGAAACGATTTTAAAAGTCTCAGTCGAATCAGAAGGTGGTCGGGAAATTTTGGCCGATTTGACATGGAATGACTCATATATTTATTCTGAAAGTGATAGAACTCCAGTTTGTTTCTGTGGACGATATATAGCGCATCACAATAAAAGTGAATCACCGAAGATTGCAATCTATTTATTTTGATAGTGGTAGAACTCCAGTGGTAAGGCTACGTGGTTTTCTACAAGTCTTGTGATGAGTGATTTTTGTTATATTTGTAGCATCGATGATGTGATGATAAAGTGATGATGATATAGCGACATGATGATAAAGAGGTTCATTTAGATTTGGTAATAGGAACAACAAAAATAATACAATTAAATCGGATATTCTTATTTAACACAGAAATTAAACTTAATGGTCTATTTGTTTAAAGACCTTCGAATTTCTGTTACAAGAAGGAAGAAAAATGAACAATATGGTGTCTACAGCTGGCTAAAAATTAGATGGATTAGATTTGTCAAACATGATATTTTGTAAATATGTACAAGTAAACCTTAAATCAAGACATTAGTTTCCATATACGTAGTAAACTTTCAAACCTCTAGAGGATGAGAAAGAACTAATATTTTCAAAAACTTTAATATCCCGCTTAATCACAGCAATGGAAGGTTAATAAGAAAACACAGCATGTGCTTGATTTTTTTCCATTCATTTGAAGCATTAATCACGCTTATTTCACCGATCTTCTGGTAGGAACCGGACGATTTCAAGAAGATGAAGAAAATTTAATGTGTCCCAACAGTAACATTAAATTAATATTTAATCTATTTTAATAAATCGATATTGCCTTCATTTCCAACTTTTCTTAGAACGACTTCTACCGATTTGGCTCACCAACCTCATTTTCATGATGGTATAACTCCTTTACACCCCCAAAATTCCGCGAAGCTCACAGTATACTTATTCATACTATCTTCCGACAAACAAGTAAATATCTTATACGGGAAAAAACACATTATTTTTTATCTAACTTCATCCTCGATTTTTTATAATCCTTTAAATTGAGACCTCAATGTCTCGAAATTGCTTTCAATGGAGTTGTACCACTATTAAAATAACGTCTTCAATTTTAATCAGAATTTTCGCGAAAACTACTAGTTTTTTTCAAACACATGTATATGACTGTGTTAATGGGCTGAATTTTTGAAAACAGATTTTGTCTGAGACAAAAATCTCTATCTTCAATTTTGTAGTCCACCAACCATTATTACAGTGGTATAACTCGTTTACACCCCCAATATTTTGCAAAGCACACGGTATGCTCATTCATATCATCTTCAGATAAATAAGTAAATATCTTATTCGAGAAAACGCAGACCATTTTTTGTCTAACTCCATCCCCAATTTTTTTTATAACCATTTAACATTAGAGCTCAATATCTTGAAACTAGTGTCAATGAACTTGTACCACTATCACAATAACGCCTCCATATCTTGCTTTTTTGACTTGGTAATTAACAATGAAACCTGGTTATCCATTCAGAAGGCACTGTCTTACGGAAAGTAAAACACCTCGAGAGAAATTAATTTGTTTTTGCAATGATTTTAATGATAAACGCTTCTTTATATAGTTTACAGTTTCATCCTTATTTAACCTTACTGTGTGACTCGATGTTCTTTGATTCTATAAGTGTGAACAGAGAGAGAGGCGAATGACCGAACAGGTCCCTTCTCTGCAAAAAGGAAGGGCTTGCAACGCTGGACCGAGAGTTGCCGAGGGGCAGATGGATAGATCTGGTTAGTGAAGATCTGTACATTAAACTACATTAAATTAATGTAATTTCTGACAGTGTAGTTACTCGTACCTAGAGAAATGTCAATAAAAGTGTGCCGGGCCGGGGGTGGACATTACAAGCTCGTAGACAGCGTTTTGCTTTCGAGGCTGTGTTTGGATGACGTGGGAGGAAGAGTGCTTCGTCGGCACCTTCCGGCGAACAAGTGAAAGGGCGCGGCCATCCGCTGAGAGCGGATGTGACGTCACGTCGCACTTTTTTTGAAGCGGACGGTACAATGTGAGTTGGAGAACGTGATTTGTAGTCATTTGTCAAAGGACAATGCGTCACTTTCATTTCAGTATTTTTTTGATTTATATACTAAGATAATAAACAATACATGAAAGTAGATAAAACAAGCGTACTCAGCATATTTTAATATTTACTGTGAAAAAATATTGCTGGGAAGAAAAAAAATCGCAATAGTTTAATTAATTGACATGAGGTTACTTTTTGAAAATTACGTTTTCAAAACAGGTTAATTTCAGTTTTGTACTGATATTATTTGCACCGCGTTCAGTACTGATAATTCATGTTTTTGACAAATGAAACGCGGGAGAATAAATGTTTGTCAACATCTCAGCGAAAGACTGAGAAGAAGGAGATACAAAGCTATCTTCGGTCTCCGAAACGTGTCTATCTCTGTCTGTGTGTATCTCTCTCTCTCTGTCTGTGTCTCTCTCATTACAGAGTTACGTTATTTCGTTAGCATTAAAATATTTTTAAAGCTGCATTAAAACATCTTTACTAGTTTACTTGAATTCAATAAAGTTATTATTTCGTTTCCAGCTTTTATCTGATGTATTTAATTGTACTGTACGGTATCACAATTTTTGGTCATACATAATTGCGAGCATATCAGAGGTCAACCAAATGTCATGTCAGGTAAACTTGTTAATTCTGGAGGAGTTTCCATGGAAATTAATAGGATTTCTCAGCTCTTTGCTTTAGACAATTCTCGTTAGTATGTTACATGCACCTACAATTAGACAGATCAGTTTTAGAGGCTAGATCGGTTTAATTTATTTACAGATGTGAGGTTTTTTTAGTTTTAGCGAGTGAATGTTAATGCAATATCCTGATTCGTACACTGAGGAAACATGAGAAGAAAGTGCACTTACTTCGAATTAACAGTCTTGTGATCAGTCAATAGTCTCATTTTTCTAAAATTATAGGTAATTTTTTTCCCGTTCAGAGACCAGAATGATTCTCTCATTTTCTATTATTCCATGAACGCTGTAAAGAGGTGGGAGTGCAGGTTGCAGCACTTCGTCACAGCAAGTGAGTTAACTACCGACCGAAACGAACAGCTTTGTCGATAACAGCCTGCGTTTGCATTTCCTGTGCTCTTTCTTCCTTCGCTTTGTTCCTATGATTTATTGGAATAAAAAACACTAACATGCAGCATTGCCAACTTCGTAAAGAAAAAAACCGTAATTTCCTTTGAAAGAAAAAACTTTAAATAGTTTTAGTAATTGTTTTTCATACAGTTTTTGTTTCACATGTACATAAACATATCAGTTCCAAGTTATTGATTTACAACTCTACCCAAGTTGACAGCTACTCATTTCCTGATCAATACTGAAATTCATAGTCACTCATTTTCTTCGGTCGATTATTTACTGAAGAAGCACATCTGCACATCTGCTCAGACATGCTGCAAATCAAAATTTGAACATTTCGATGGCTATATTTTCCACGTATATGTCTTAGAAACGAAAGTTAATTGAAACACAGTTGTTCTTTTTCGTGACACTACAGTCCTTAGTGTGAGACTAGCGATCTTCTCAGTCATTTCCTTTCCAATGTTTCGCAAGATGTCCGATGAAAAACACAATACCATCTATTGGCAAGCAATGGTATTGCAAAGTTCCCAAATATTTTCTAGGCAAGGAAATTTTAACCAGACAATGCATTATCCTTTCAAAAATCGTAATTGTACAATTTTAAACCACCGGATTCCGAGGATTATTGTATCTGTGATCTCCGAACTTAGATCACATTCGCTAACAATCTGAGAACCGCAAGTCAGCACATCGCAGCAGTCATATATCTTTGAGTCATCCTTGAATCTGTTCCACATTACGTGTCAGCTCAAATACCTCAGAGCTGACTCTGCAGCGACTGACCGGAAGGTCCTATGGTTTGAGTCCTGTAGCAGGAAGCTGTATATGTCGATTGACTGATTGAATGTCAGTTATTCCTGGCGTGTCACCTACTGAGATCATTAGCCTCGTAAGTGTAGTACAGGCTTTTTCATCGGGAGGTGACGGTTTTTTCCTTGCCCGCTTGATGGCGAGATCCGGCGCCAACCTACCGTGAACTAGCGGGGTTTTCCCCAAACAGCGATCTCCCACCAGCAGGGCACCACCCCAGCCGGTACAAGCTTTAAGCTACGACCGGTCTCCCTGCATGTGTGGTAGTGTAGTACAAGGTATGTGTAGGATGGACAAGGAATAGGAAGGAAAGATCTTGCGTGGTCCGTGGCCCGTTTGTTAGAGTAATGTTCCGGCATTCGCCTGGGGTTGATGGGAGCAACTGCGGATAACTACCAATCAGAGCAGCCGACCGCTAGAATTCTCTTCTAGACAGCGATTGAATTCTGCCTAGCTGACAACCTAGTGTCGAGAATCCTGTCACCGTTGGGAACGGAATCTAGAACCTCCCGATCAGGGACACTGCAGCGACATCAGTTGATGCACTCTCCCGGAGTGTATGGGTCGAATTCAGCCGCGACCTTGATCTAGCGCACATGCCGGAAGGCCAGCCGAGAGCCTAGAACTTGTCCCGGATGGGCGATACCGCATCTGCGGGAGATGCCTTGACACCTCCTTCCTATGTTAAAAAGGAGTAAATCCTCCACCCATGTTGGTGGGGGCGTGATAGGTGGGGAAACAAACGATCACCTGGTCAATATTCGTCGTCAATTTTTAGCCTGTCCAACAATTCAGATAAAATTACCTTCATCGTGGGAGGAGACGAGTGACTCGAGTAAATGATCCCTTATTACTCGTTGTCGTGGCTCCAGTAAATAATAAGCCACAACACACACATAAAAGAAAGTTCTCCACTGACTTCCTTTTCAAGGGACAGGGTTCTAGACGTATGCACTTGGATATAATTAAGAACAAGATTGTCGTATGTTTAAAAAATAATCAAAGAAATATATTCTTTTCAAAGAATTAATACATTGAACACTAGAAACTGTCTGAGAGTACTCTGCTAGAATCAGGTTTGTAAAACTGATAAAAATATCATGAAAATCTGAGCTGAATTACAGTCTGAAACTCTTTGACTACTTTCTTCAAATGGTTTAAACAATCAGCCTTAATTCACAGAATTCCTGTACTATGCTAATCACACACAAATACAATTACACTGATCTGCTGTAAAACACATAAAAACAATTCATACAGAATATGCGATGCACGTAAATAACATACATATACAATGCGAATCGATAATACCAATACTATACTATACAAAGAAAGTATGTTACACTACTAAATGTTCTAACATCTTACACAGAACAAACAAATTCACTTGTTCGAAAAAAATGTAACTCTTTCCAATAAACGATATTTAGTTTCATCAAAGTCAAACGAAATTAGCTTTACTTGATTCTATGAGATCTCTTTGTATACAAAATTTTAAGTTTACTGTTAAATAACTTTGTTATTACTTCAATCATAATACGTCATTCAACCAAATAACTTATTGTCATGGCAAGAATTTCCTTCAATCATCAATAAACGATTATTTCCTAGAGTAGCGTGATCCGTTATTCCAATGGTTCTCTCTGGGTAACGTTTCATACACTCGTTAGTAGCAAAATGGCAGAATCTCTCTTCTCTAGCTTAAAATTCAGCAATTTTTGCCTACTAAATTCTGATTGGTCAGTCTAGTTGTTCCAGTGGCTGATTTCGTTATCTCGACTTAAAATATGAGTTACGAGCGCTTCCCGTAGCTGTCTTTTGAACTACTTCCGGATTCTTATCGGAAAGAATTTTCTTCCGTCTTCTAGCGTTCTCTGTCGGTTTACCTAGCAACTTCATGATCTCTAGATAACGAGAGACGTATCTACGAAAAAAAATTATATTTTTCGTAATGTAAACGACGTGAGCGGTTACAACCTGGATGTGGAAACCAATGGTTAGATCGGCGCCCAGTGTCAACATCCAGCGGGGAGGAACGCCCCTTCCCAGATTACAACTACGCTAACATAGCCAAAGACCGTAGCAGTTGACGTGCCCTACACTATTCTGAAAGGAAAACATGATGCATGCCGTTTAACAAGGATCACTCTAAGAGTTTACGGTGACTTATCAAGTAACTGAAATAACAGTTACAAACTTAAGAATACAGATTCTGGATACCGTCATGGAAGGATACCATCATAGAAAAAAATTGAATGCTAATTCTCATTTTCTTTGTGCATTAGTATTCTTCTAGTCTTCACTAGAAAACCTCTCATTGAATGACTACTACAGTTTAGAGCAAAGCAATACCCTAATTATCTTGCCTTGAATCTTCAGGATGCGTTCGCCCGCAAGAGATTGAATGGGAAATAAATTATCCCTGTCCGCTGCCCCTAAAATCAGAAGTGTCAAACGTCACGCAATGTCCGACGCTCATACAGAGAGATCCGTGCGAATGGAAACCAGCGCGCTGGCGAAATGAACGTGTCCGCACTTGCGAATGCTGATGGCAGTTTCCGTATCGCTGCACCCTTCATGATAAAGGTGAATATTGTTCGTCTGTTCTCGCTCCGGTTTGTGAATAGCTTGGATTTCGCGCTCATGCAATGTTATTTCAGTGTGGCGTATCAAAACCCTCTGTTTTGCTTCTGGACATAAACGCAGCTGCACTGTACTCAAGTTTTCCTTTTGCTAGTGGTGGCAGAAGTAGAGTCGAGGGATGGGGATTGCTGTTTTGTTAGCAAAACTATACAAATAAAATCTGTAGTTTGTTTGCCGATGTGGTGTTGTTCGGATATTACTATAGATCACACATTTCTAGATATTAAATGTTGCTAATTACGATTGGTTGGTACTTTTATTCATCATTCAACTGTATTTAGTGAAAGGATGAGGTAGGGATACATGGAATTAGAAAAAAAACATGTGCTAATTATACTTTTCTTGGAAACATCACTTACATTTTTTTTCCGTTTTTGATTGAATATAAACCTGAAATGTATCAAATGAGGTACAATCTGACTTAACAATAACAATGGTTTTATTGTGAACTTGATTACAATGTTTCCTTACATATACTCCAACCGTGCTAAGTTGTCATATAGCAGGAAGAGAAAAATCCCATTCCCATTCCAAATACCCATTTACCAGAAGACGTTTATAAACATGCTATCGACGCTTCGCCACCAGATGCTAACCGAGCACAATCCTCTGGTTTGTAGCAACCCTTATCGGGAGCGAGTGGAAGAGGGGCGAGAGTAGAGGCGTTCCCACGGGGGGCTGGCGCGCCGGACAGGGGCGCCTGCACGGTTGACATTTGGCAGGCTGCGTACATTCCTGGGTCGGTCGAAGGGGCGGTTTCTTGGAATGTCATTTTTTTTCCGAAACGAGCGGAAGGGGAGCGTAGTGGGAAGCGAGGTGGTGTCGAGGAGAGGATTCTTACGAAAGACATGTAACGGGAAGGTTGCGGCTGTTGGACGCTTCCTCTCCAGTTTAGGGTAATTTATGATTAATAAATTAATTAGTGAAGTACCAATCTGTGTTTGCTTCATGAAGAGAAGGAGAAACCCTAACAAGTCGTATCTTCTGTCGGCCTAACCGCTTAAGGTGTACCTGAGAAAAAAATCATGAATTTGAGTCCATTGTGTTTTCCCTTGTACATTTGATTTGTTTCTGTCTTTAGAGATCAAATATTTTTTTTCAATATTTTCTCTGTTTGTTTATAAATAATTGCCAAAAATGTAGGTTTTTACTTCAAACATAATAACTGTACAACAAATTGGTATATTCTGATAATTCTTAATTAAACACATTTAAATATTCTAGTAAATGAACTAGAATGATAAAGTTTTGGTTTACAGTACCTTGTTATCTCTTTCTGGACAATGTTCACGCGTGGGCTAGCTTACCTAGTTGCAGCCGTTCGCTTCTGAAGTTACGCTTCTGAATCAGTTGAAGTTACGGATCAGTCTCGATGACCAGCAGAAGAAGTTTAGACTTGGTAATGCACTTTATACTTGGTTTCATTTAACAGTGTATTTTCTTATTAAAATAAAAGTTGTTTTACTTAGTCACTATAGTTTCAAAGCCCTTCTAGGCGTACTTCAATCGTCAACTGTGAAGAAAAAATGTGGACCTGAAAATCCTGAACCTGGACCTGAAAATCCTGACCTGAAAATCTGTGCTGCGCGAAAAAAACGGTGGATTTTCGGCAGAAAAACTCCTTACAAGGCCCTGGTAACGAAAAAGTGAATAAATCAAGTTGCTAAAATAAGAAAAAAATATCGTAACACGTTGTACAGCAAGAATTCCTGTTTTGTGGGTCCTTGATACCGAAAACCCAATTGAAAGCAAAACGTCTGTCCGTCAGTCGGTCTGTCAGTGCCAGCGACTAAACCGCTCAGCCGATTTTTTCCGAACTTCATACTACCCGATTGATCTGGCTGATCTCGTGGCCCCTTGAATTTCAAACCGATATTTTAATTTTGGGGGTACTTTACGTGAATTCCCTCGGACATTTTCAAACTTTTCTCAAAAACAGCTTCAACTTTTTTCTTTAAATTTCTTGTAAGAATAGAGTAAAATACACTTATTAAAGTGGCATACTTATTAAGATCTCTACTTTCTTAGATTGGTAGGGAACAAATAAATATTTGCTAAAAACATACTTCTCAATTTCAAAAATTAATTTTAAAAACTTCCGTACTGGTAATAATATATCCTCATACAGCCACGGAAAATTAACAAAACGGAGCTTACCTCCCCGCCCGAGCGTTCATTCACATTCCTACCCGCCTTCCCATCCGTCTGCCTGCTTCTCGCCCGCTGCCCACCACCCACGCGCCTTCCCGCTTACTTACTTCCCAATCTTCCCCTTCCCCACAACTTGCAGTCCCGTTCCTTCTCACTCAGGTTCATAGCCACCTGCCCGCCATTCCTCTCCCCCTCCTTCCATCCGACGCTGCTACTATTCCTTCCCCGCCCCTTCCCCACCATTTCCTTTTCCCCTGCCTTCACCCTCAGATTCTACCTTCTCTCCCCTTCCCGCTCGCATTCCCGCCCTCATCGAATGTCCCCCTGTACCACTCACGTCCATCACATGTGATTTGCACTCCTCCCACTGCATCCCCCTAAGCGGGGCAGGTCCTCCACACTCCGCGTTTCCTTCCCCATCACCATTCACCCTTCGCGCGCGAGCAGCTTCCACCTCCCGCCTCCGCCAGGGACGCCACGTGCCACGCCGCGCCGCGCCGGCTGCGTCGCATTTCCATAACACGGGCCCTGCGCCGCTCCCCGGGCATCGACGGAGCCACCCGCGCCCCGACTCCGCCCTGCCCCGCCCCGCCGCCACCCCCGCGCCCCCCACAGCCCCACCACACCATCCGACCCCACACCAGCCCGCCTACGCCTTGCCCCGCCCGGCCCCCGCCTTGCCCCCGCACCACCCCCGCTCCGCCCCCGCCCCGCCCCCCCAGCCCGCCCTCGCCCCCGCCGCGCCCACGCCCCGCCCCCACCCCGCCCCCGCCCCGCCCCCACCCGCCCCCGCCCCGCCTCCGCCCCGCCCCCACCCCGCCCCCGCCCCGCCCCCCACCCCGCCCCCCGCCCCCCGCCCCCACCCCCGCCCCCGCCCCTCCCTGCACCGCCCCCTCACGATCCCCCGTTCCCGTATGCGCCCCAGCCCCACACCCCAATCCGGCCACACACCACCCCACCTCGCCCCTACCGCCCCGCCCCGCCTTGCCTCTATCACATCCCGCATGCCCTCGCCCCGGCTCCGCAAAACACCCTCACCCCGCCCGTCACCGGCCCGCGTTGCCCCCATTACGCCACCGCCCCAGCTCCACCCCCGCCTTGCCCCTGGTCCGCCTCCTCCTTCCCGCCGTCTTGACCCCTCCTGCACCCCCAGTCCCTACCTATTCCGTCCCCGCAGATTGAGTGAGAGTGGCACGTTTTCCTCGGCGCTGCTGTTTTGGGAAGCAGCCCAGAGGTGAAGACGCCTCAGGCAGCGGACTCCGTCGTTGGAAAGAAACTGCGGTCGACGAGACGATGTCTTCAAGGACACACACAATTTTTGCAGTAAATGTTTGGTTGAGCGCTGTTTCTAAATGTAGAAATACAGTAATTCAGTCAGTGGCGTAGCTTCAGTCGGTGTCACTGAGGGTAAAACTAATGTTATTCCTCCCTTAAAAATGAAAATAACTATTACTGAATATTTTATACATTATTTAATAAAAACAAGTATATTTGGACAAGCAACAATTTAATCCTTCACAAACTCAATGTGAAAATAATGTCCATTATTTCTTACCAACGAGTCCTGTAATTATTTTTAAGGTGTATGCCAGATAAAGGATAACAAATGGAAAACACAATTTCAACTTCAAAAAATTAAAGCCAAAAATTACGTGAAACAATCACTAGCCAATGCGTATAAGAAGAGAACGAATCAAGCGCTGATAAAGCTACTCTGATATGCCAAAGATATACAAAAAAGAAGTTCGTATATGATTTATAACGGATCAACACTAAAAAACGAATTGATTATAATTTTGTCATACCATGTTTCACTTAGAATTTTAATGGCGCTCTAAAAGTAAAGTCATAAAAATAAAGTCATAATGTTTCATATATACTAGGACTCGTACTCCCCAGGAATTCACGTTTATATTACATTTTTTATAATTTTCAGTTTGCCTTGAGAAAGTGCCTGTCAAATGTATTATTGCGCCCGTGCTGTGAACATTTCTGTATTGATTATCTCGGGCCTAGCGTTTTAGACAGCAGAAGTTAAAATGTTGCATTATTGTGACTTCGAATGTAGCTTGAGTGGTGCGAGAGCTTTTAAGAATTGGGTGAATATGATGAATTCGTGGCAAGATTTCTAAAGGTATTTGACATAAAATGAATTTTCCTTTTGTGACCAAATGATTTTTTAAAACCATTACTAGCGTTTAATGATTTCTTTCAAGTGTGCAAACCAACCGTCTGTCCGTCTGTGAACACCACTAGCGCCTAAACCACACGTAGATTTTTTTCAAAATTGAAGAAATCCCTGTCCAACTGCTTTTAGTCGAAGTTTTGACAATTTGAAAAACTTTCTTCAAAATTTGGGGGTACTTTAAATGAAGCCCCCCGGACATTTTCAAAATTTTCACAAAAACGTCTCCAATTTTTTTCTTTAAATTTGTTGTAAGAATATAGTATAATACACTTATTAAGGTGACTTAGGTCCGATTTTCACGGTTAATTCTGATTTTTCGAAAATTGCAAAAGTTTTTTAAATTTTTTAGGCGTACTCCTCCAACTACAAAATTGAAGATAGAGATTTTTTCTTCAAATATAATTTGTTCTCCATACTGAGTTCTTTCGTTAAGGACATGCACATTTTTTGAAAATTTTAATATTTTTCGTGCAATATTGCCTGCAATATGTGCAATTTAAAAAAATACAAAAACTAGATTTTCCAAAACTTTAGATTAACTAGATTAAACTAGATTTTCTCCAAAAAATACAAAAACCAGATTTTCCAGTGCCATTTTCTCAAAACGGTCTGCAAATGTTTCAAAGATAATTGCCATTTAGGACCAAGTTTTTGTGTTCTTTAATATTCTAAAATTAATATTTCCGTTCTACCATTAGAAAACTGAAAAATTAAGAAAATGCCAAAAAAAAGTACTTGGGGCAGCGATAGATGGCAGCTGGCAAGAGTATATAGTAATTCCGAATAGCTCGCCCAGACTCAAGAAAATAGAATACTAATGTGGAAAGTCTGTTCCATTCTGTAGCACTATTTGTTCTTTAATGATTTCTAGGCGGCTTAATGTATTTTATAAATCCGCTTAAATACTAGTCTCTAACCTCGCAAAAGGCATGTCCAAAAATTTACATCAAATCTTTTTACAGAATACTAAAAGCAGGAAATGACAAAAATAGTATATTGTGTTGAATCCCATGAGTATATGGCAAGTAGGTGCCATTATTCAGGATTTATACATAGAATTAAATAGAACTCATTAATGAGTGTCGTATGGGTACCAATTCAAAGTGAAATTTAATATGAGTTTTGCAACTCACTTCGAAATTTTTACTTATTCATTGATTACGCGACATATTCTATTCTTCGGTGTCTGCGAGAATACAAATTGTGAGCGCCTAAACTTACCTCAGAACTATCTTCGATTTTCCAAGCGACGCTCCGAAGTTTGGGAATACGCGGACGATTTATTATTTCATAGAAAACTGAGATCTGGAGCTACTCGATTTGTCCCATGGAGGGGTTAATTGTGAATTAGAAGTTTGGTGCTGAAATGAAGGCGAATGCGTAAATATGTTAAGAAGGTTGTTGGATAAGGTGGAGTTATCCATGTTCCCCCGCTTAAGGTCATGTGCAATTTGCTTAAAAAACAATTTTTTGCGTAGTTCTTGCTTCAAGTGAAAAGTATTGTTTTTTCTAAAAACATGTTTCAATGTTTTTCTTTAAAATTTGATGAAAAAAGATAGAGCAGATCCCCTTTACCTGACCACTGAATTTTTGAAAATTGCGGAAAATTAAAATTAAAACCTATAATATTTATGACATATTTTTCTCTTCGCGAAATCTATTGTTTGAAACTACATCTTGAAAAGGGTAAATGAAAATATCTGATTTAAGTAAAAAATCCAAATTTTTATTATTTTAAACCTTCAGAAACGTTAATTTGGGCTTTCAGGATCGTGGATAGCTTCAGGTAGTAACAAGCTAAATTAAAGGATCTGAGTTCTGTTCCCAGCCCGGGGGAAAACCTTTTGTTGTTTGGAAACAGTTTTGCTTTTTTTTGATGGATTCATTCGTGTTTCCGGGCGCGTCAACTACGTAGGTCAGTCGTCCCGTAAGTGTAGTGCGTGTTTTCTCGGGAGGTGGCAATGATCATTTTTTCCGCTGGATGGCGAGATCTGGCGCCGACCTGCCGTCGACTAGCGAGGTTTCCCTCTCAACCAGGTATCTCCCACCAGCGGGGCACCGCCTCAGCCTGGAGAAGCTGCAAGCTCCCGACCCGTCTCCCGGCAAGTGTGACTGTGTAGTGCATGCTAGTGTAAGTGTGTGTAAGGGTATGGATAGGTCAAGGAAGAGGAAGGAAAGATCGCGCGCGGTCCGTGGCCCGTTTGTTAGGATACTGCTCCGGCATTCGCCTGGTGTTGATCGGAGAAACCACGGAAACCTACCGACCAGAGCAGCCGGCCGCTATAATTCTCCTCCAGACAGCGACCGAATTCGACCTAGCTGACAAGCTAGTGTCGAAAATCCTGCCGCCCGCCGTGGGGAGTGGAGAGGAGCTCCCAGTCAGAGGGACTGCAGTGACATTAGGTTGACGCACTGAGCCATCTCTCCCGGTAACAATTATGCATGTTGATGTATAATAATATAGCAAATCCATACATGTGAGAATGTTCGTGCTGCTATGACATCACTATTTTCTCAATTCTTTATTATTCTAATGAGGGCTGCAAGTCTTTTTTTTTTTTTTTTTTTTTTTTTTTTTTTGGGAAAACCCTCTTCTTCACGTGTATTTTAAGGAGCGTATCCTTCTCCACTGTTTGCTTGACCGATGCCCAGTGACGGATGATTTGGCCTGTGCAGGGATCCGCATGCTGGACCAGCCGTACATGACGGACCTGATCGAGGCGAACTCCATGGGCCACGAGCCCAACCTCATCGACATCTACAGCGCGTCGTGGGGGCCCACGGACGACGGCAAGACCGTCGACGGCCCACGCAACGCCACCATGCGCGCCATCGTGCGCGGCGTCAACGAGGTCAGCTCATCGTCATAATAACAATAATAATAATCTTAATAATAATCTTAATAACAATAATAATAATAATCTTAATAATAATCATAATAATCATACAATGAATGTTTAAAATCAATGTAATCATGACCGTAAATAAAATATATGAATTTCAACTTATAAAAAAAACATCTTAATAATAAAAAATTCAGACACAAAATTATGCATAAATATGAAACCCGATTGGAAGAAAACTACAAAATACCAACCACTTTCAACAAATACGGAGAAAGAACCCTAAAAGTAAAAATTCCAAAGATACTAAACCAGATCCCAAAATACATAAGAGATGGAAAGGAATGTACCCATAAAATGAAAAGAGAGATTAAAAAGTGGTTAATTAAGAAGTAATTTTATATAAAAAATTATAAAGAAGTAGTATGTAATAATAGTTATTTTTTGTAAAGGTAGCAAAGTAGATAGATAGATAGATTTATTTAAACTGCAAATGGGTATAACCCGGTGGCAGCTAATTACAAAAACATAAAAATACACAGTCATTAAATAATAAATTACATTAAGAGAGAAAATAAAAAGAAAGAAAAAAAAAGAAAGAGAGAGAAGAAAAAAACAAACAAACAAACTTCTATACTCTAACTCCGCACTGAATGTTTATACAATCCGGATCACACTGCACTTCACTGCACTTCACTTCACTAAGACCTGAAAACATTTGCTTCTTCATTTCTCTGCTATACACTGCACGACACCTCACTTCACAATAGAACACTTATGCATCGCTATATAACTCACTATTCTCCCTCATTTACTTAATAATACCCTAAATTAATTTCCTAAACTGTTGAACACTTTGAGGAAAGGGTTCAAAGGTTTTTGCAGGCAATCTATTCCATTCCGTAATCGTTCGATTTGTAAAAGAAAATTTCCCGACATTCGTTCTCTGCTGTCTTAAGTAGAACTATTAAATAAATAAAAAAAGTAGTATGTAATAATTAGATAATATTTTGTAAATGTGGTAAAGGAGAATTCGTTTTAAATAAAAATGAAGTAGTATGTAAAAATTAGATTATATTCATAAATGTGGTAAAGTAAAATTTGAAATCATGGACATGAGATTGAAGAATTAAGTTGTGTATTTTCACTGTACTAGTAGTTTTGAGAAGTATTTATTTGTAGTTAGCATCTCTCTGATAAGTACATGATGTACGTTGAGAGTGCAGAAATTGTAAACAAAATGAAGAAAATAAAACTATTATTTTATTCTAATCTTAATAATAATCATAATCTTAATAATAAATGAAGTCTTAGGCTTCCGCGGCCAGAGTTTAGATCTCGGTTGTCCGGGTGACGCTGCTTGCCAGGCTGTGTAGCCGACGTTTCGACCATCATTTCGCGGTCTTCTTCAGCGCTGGTCTGCAGATGTGAATGATGGTCGAAACGTAAGCTACAGAGCCTGGCACGCGGCGTCACCCGGTCAACCGAGATCTAATCTTAATAATAATTTCTCTTCAAAAATCAGTCGTCATTAGTACGTGCTCATTGGTCAGGAGGTTCATGGAAGGACATATGGGATTCTGAAGTTTTTAAATTTAGCTGTTATTTTGTAATTTTAAGTTTGATGTTTTATTTTGTATTACATTAATTATATAATGTTGTAAAGGTTAGTATGCTTTGATGTTGCAAATGTGTGGAAGCTGTTTAAGACGAATAATTTGTGGAAACTGAAATAATAATAATAATAATAATAATAATAATCTTAACAATAATGACTTTATTTATGTGGCGAGACTTGGGCCATCACTCTTGCTCTTCCGTTTTACATATAAATTGAACCGTATTCAGAGACAAAAATTCTCCTTCTTCCTCTTTTTCCTTTTTCTTCTTCTCTTTTTGCTTTTCTTCTTTTCATTTTTTCTTCTTCCTCCCTTTTCTTTTCGTTATTTTCCTCTTACTTCATCTTGTAATTTTCTTCCTCGTTTAATTCTTCATTTCCATTTTCATTATCTTATTTCCCTTTTTTCCTTCCCGTCATTCTTTTCCTCCTATTTTGTGTTCTCCTTCTTTGTTCCTTTTTCGTATTTTTTTCTACTTCTACGTTTCAATATTAATGTCGCCTTCAATGGATTACAGGAATTAACTTTTGTTTGTTCCTCCTTTCTTGTATTATTTGTCATTTTCACATACTGTTAGTAGTTTCCCATTACATTTGTACATCCGCACATACGTACGAAAACTAAAACGAATGTGATTGAAACATGTCAGGAACAATTTTGTAAGTCGTGATACATTTTTTCCTCTTGAAAATGCTAGTGAGAAAAATTTTTCAATTTTCGCAAACTGCGATCAGCATCCAAATGATTTGTGTCTGTCTTTACATTTGAGTGAAGTAGTCTAATCGACAATACCTTTACTTGCGGTACAACTACAAATATTAGCAATAGCTATTATATTCCTATAAATTAACAAACATGCAATGTATCTCAAACGTTAATTACTCCATTCAGTGAAATATCTGCAATTTTTGATGTGGCTAAAGACTTATTTGGGTCCTCGATGTAGTGTTCTGTGGCATGAAATACAAAGCCTGCCCAGAACAGTTGTTGACTTTAATTTTTGAAAACGGTTGTGAATGGTTCTGAAGTAAATTAATGAATAAATGATTCTGAAACAAAATTAATATGAAGAATTATATCTTTGGTCGATTAGAAAAAATATAGTAAAGACAAAATTTGTGTGTATAATGTCTAGTGACAGAATTTTTAAATTATTTATGGAACAACCAATATAGTTCTTCCTCACAAATATTTCTTTTTCATCCATTCAGTGGAATTATCGTAAGTTAAATAGGTAACTCAGTATTTTTTTTAGAATAGGTTGTGAATGCTTTTATTTATGACGTGCACAATGTAGAGTTCCATAGCAGTAAATATAAAAAGTATGTATAACAGCTGTGGAATTCACAGAATGGATCGTGAATGTCAATACGTTTGCCAGAGTTCAATACGAAAAAGAAAAACTGGGAATTCGCATTCTGTACACACAGCTATTGCGGAGCACTCTGACATTCCAACGGCTTCCTGCATGAACTGTATGCGATCGCTTTGTAGCCAGGTTAGGCAATCACATTCACTGGTGCAAATTAATGGCATGCAAGGCTTCATTGGATAGAACAATGCCCAAATTGTTGGATGAGAACGAAAGGGAAACAAGGTTCAGCCATCATGTCTACGAGAAGGTATAATGCGTGTAGTGGTTTGCTTGCTCATCCAGCTGTATTTCTGTAAAATCAATTCCCTTTAAACACCGAAAATAATTAATGAAAATTATTGGTCGCTTTAAACTGTAAAAGTTTCTTTATAATTTTAATGTCGATTTCCCTCAAACAACAGAACTTTATATCTGCGTGTTTTACTGCGACTGAAATTTCTCTATTGAATGACCACACACTCTCATGCAGGTAATTGGATTGCAACAAAAATGTTTCTGAAAACCTTACACTAAACCGACTTGCTGTGAAGCATTGAACCAAACGTCAAAACGCATTCAAGGGTAATGGTCGTGTTAGATGTAATATTGTGCAAAAACTAATTACAAAATCTTAATTAAAACAGTTTATAAAACTGTATCTCTTTAAAGACTATATGAGCGTATTTATTTTCATAGAAGTTTTCCCTCTTCATGAAGTTAATCCATTTCAGCTCAAGTGTGTTACTGAGGCCGCTAAGAAACAAAATTTTCGTAAAGGGACAAGAAACAAAAGTATATATACTGCAGTTGTTGGGCTTTTCAATAGCTTGCGACAACTTAATTAATTTATCAAACGAAATCATAATCGTCCCTACTGTTTTGTAGTCGACAACACGATGAGAGTGAAAACTTACTAGTGTTACCAAAATATAAAATACGGGACCCGTGTACATATGAACTAAAAGACAATTTGTTCGACAAATATTCTTCATAAGAACTTTTTAAAAATGAATTACAATTGTAATACACGCGATCCACTCGCGTTCCAATTTTCAGCGCACCTACTGAAGAGTTAAACTAAACATATAGAAAACTACAAGCATTCAATATCAACATTAAATACGCCTAATACGTTTAATATTGTAACAACCCCCATGCGATGGGCATATAGCCAGGACATCGGCCGTTCTTCGGTTACGGAGATCTTGATTTGTGCTCGCAGACGGGCCTCGGACCGCGCGCAATCTTCCCTTCTTTTTCCTTGTCCTATCCTCATTTCTTACTTACACACACACTAACATGCACTACACTACCACACACGTCTGGAGACCGGTCGAGGGCTTAGAGCTTGTCCCAGCTGGGGTGGTGTCACGCGGATGGGAGATACCTGGTTGGGAAAACCCCGGTACCCGACGGCAGGTCGACGCCGATCTCACCATCCAGCGGGGATGAAAATCACCACCACCTCTCTTGAGAAAATACAAAGACTACATTTATGGGTCTTATGACCTTAACAGTTGACGTGCTCGGAATCACTAACCAATTAATCATTTGAACAAATGTGGAAAAACGTGTCCGGGGGATATTCCTATCAAAATTTAATAAACGTGTTGCAACAAGAGTCTATCCTTTAGCTATTCGACCTGTGGTCGAATTAGATTGGTTAATTCTGATTGTAAATCTCTCGATCGAAGCTGTGGATTTTTAAGAGCGAAAAATGTTCTTCATATGCCTTCCTTCGGAGGGGAAGTAAAGCCGGCTGTCCCAGTTAGTATATTTACTGCATGTAAAAGATCAAGCCTAAATGAAGCCTAAAAGAGAAATTGCCCGTTTCGTCGCTCGAGTAATACTAGGCAAATGCGGTAAAGTGATGCAAAACTGGAACAGCGCATGAGCAAAAGACAATGCTTCACGTTCGAAGGTGCAAAAACTCCCTGCTTTCATTCTCCGCTAGTTGATGAAGGAAGCGTAGCGAAATTTGCGTTGTCAGACGGAAGAGCAGGCCTCACGGCCTGGGTCTCTCCACGCAAAATAAGGCTTCCGTTGAATTCAATTGAATTCTGTTCGCAGGGCCGCAACGGGCTGGGCAACATCTACGTGTGGGCGTCGGGCGACGGCGGCGAGGACGACGACTGCAACTGCGACGGCTACGCGGCCTCCATGTGGACCATCTCCATCAACAGCGCCATCAACGACGGCCAGAACGCGCACTACGACGAGAGCTGCTCCTCCACGCTCGCCTCCACCTTCAGCAACGGCGCCAAGGACCCCAACACGGGCGTCGTGAGTACCGCTCCACTGCTCTCCTTTTCCTTCTTCCTCTTCTCCTTCTCCTCCTCCTTCTCCTTCTTCTCCTCCTCCTTCTTCTCCTCCTCCTTCTTCTTCTTTAACTCGCGTACCAATATCTCGAATCTTTTTGGACCACACGATCCATAATCTATTAATATTCTTCTGAATATTTGCAGGATAATTTCAGTTTTTTAGATTTTGCATTTCTGTACTTATTAACCAGGTGCCAAACCATTTTTACATATTTTCCTAATTTTTATTACAGAGTTATTATTTTTTTTTGTTATACAGCACTGGTTTGACCTATGATATAGTCTGTAATTTTTCCATTCTAATATTGTCATGAAACTCAAAAAGTGTGTCTGTTACCGTAATTTTTTTCTCATATTTGATTTATCTCGAAATAACTTTCACAGAGCCTTGGCAATATTTCTCGAGTATTATGAATCAACAATGGAGGCTACGCCCGGTTGCGGTTATTCTTCATTTAAAATATATACGTAGGTCATTCAATAATTAAAGAGACAAATTGGTCTGGAGAGAAAACAGTGGGTAGGACGAGTTTGGTAATTTTAGGACTTTGCGTTGGCATCACTAGGATGAACCCTGACCATCTGAAGGATCAACATTGTTGTGTTCATAACCTCAAAATTAAGATGAACGATGGCGAGTCCACTTGAAAATTCCACATTGATTGAAGAACATTCTTTGATTCGTTTTCAACGTGCTGAAGGTGACAAACAAGCTAATATATATTCTAGAATGATCATAATGTATGCTGAAAGTTGTAAGAACTGTGAGAATTTTTACAATTTGGTGGAACAGTTCAAAAATGGTCGAAGCTCAGTGACTGGCAAACATCGTTCTCGCCACATCAGCAAGAAAAGTCATGTTGACTGAAATTGGGGACGCTGTAGGTGCGTTTTTTTGTGATTATCATGAAGAACAGTCTTTAGTAAACAGCCAATATTGTTTAGATATGTTTTGAAGAAGGTGAAGCCAGTCATGAGAGAGAAAAGTCATGGATCTCAGAGGAGAGATGTGATTCTCCAGCAAAACAACGCACGTCCTCACACTCCACAACAAACCCGTGAAACCATTGACAAAATGGGTTGGGAGGTACTGCCTCATCCCCCTTACAGCCTCAATTTAGCACCATGTGATTTCCATTTGTTTGGCCCACTGAAGGAGGCATTTACGTTGGGAGAAGTCCCAAGATAACGAGGTTGTCAAAAAAATTTGTGGGAAATTGGTTCAAACACCAAGATAAAAAGTACTTTGCAGCCGTCATACAAAAGCTGGTAGCCCTTTGTAACAAGTGCATAAATGTTGGTGAGAAATATATTAAAAAGTAGGAGAAGTCCTGTTTTGTAAAATAAACATTTATTTCTCCAGACCAATTTGTCTCTTTAATTATTGAATGTCCCTCGTAATATGGATAAATTATATTTATTATGTTATTGAAAATAAGTTACAAGGGAATGCCTAACTTTGTCATGTGAAAAGCGCACCTGATATTTTTTTAACTTCAAGTCAATATTATTTAAAAACGGTTAGTACATTTGCAGCTGCCAAAGTTATTGGGTGAAAGGAAGAACACAAACTGAACCATGCCCGAAGCGGAACTCGAACCCGCGATCTTCCGATCCGAGATCGCCATGACACTGCTGCCCTAGCGATGTCGGCCACCGGGGATCGGCAGCGCTGTATTTCGCAGTGTACATCTTCTCCTCCGTGGCTTCCAGCGTCTCGCCAACCCGTCCCGGCCCCTCGCCCTCCTCGTGCGGGGCGCGGGCATTCGGTTTGCGCGTCGGCTTTCAGGCGCCCGCCGCGCCGCCGCGCTGCGCCCGGCCGCGCGTGGAAGGGGATTCCCCGCGGGCGCTCCGGGCCGCTCCCGCAGCGGCCGCCCCGCCGCCCGCCGCCTCCGGTTGCCGCTGCTCGGTTTTCCTGTCACGTGACACCGCCCGCGCGCAGCCCTCCACCCAAGGAGGGGGGAAGTGTTTCAGGGGTGGCGCACATTTCAGTTGCCAGCCCTTGCCCCGTAAATAGTTTTTGAAATATTGTTTTTGCTTTTTCACGTGCTACTTTCGTAGAATTGAAGAAAGTTTATAAAACTGCAGTGAAAATGGTCATTTTTCGGAAGGAAAGTAGACCCCTGATAACGAAACAAAGAGGTAAATGGTGTTCGCATATCTAGTGACCTGAAGTACCTCAAGTACCCCACGGTGCCCGAGTATTTATCATATTATACCACGAGTGCTTTGAAAATTGTCGATAAATTCCCGACTTAAGAAAAGCTTGAAGTTGAGGAGGGAGGGGAAGTGTTTCAGGGGTGGGGGAAATTTCAGTTGCCAGCCCTTGCCCCGTAAATATTTTTGAAATTATGTTTTTACTTTCTCACGTGCTATTTTCGTAGAATAGAAGAAAGGTTCATAAAACTGCAGTGAAAATGTCATTTTTCGGAAGTAAATTAGATCCCGATAAAAGAATTTCAGTTGCCAGCCCTTGCCCCGTAAATATTTTTGAAATAATGTTTTTACTTTCTCACGTGCTATTTTCGTAGAATAGAAGAAAGGTTCATAAAACTGCAGTGAAAATGTCATTTTTCGGAAGTAAATTAGATCCCGATAAAAGAATTTCAGTTGCCAGCCCTTGCCCCGTAAATATTTTTGAAATAATGTTTTTACTTTCTCACGTGCTATTTTCGTAGAATAGAAGAAAGGTTTATAAAACTGCCGTGAAAATGGTCATTTTTCGGAAGAAAAGTAGGTCCCTGGTAACGAAGAAAGAGGTAATTGGTGTTCGCGTATTTAGTGACCTGAAGTACCTGAAGTGCCCCACGGTGCCCGAGTATTAATCATAGGTAATACCACGATTGCTTTGGAAATTGTCGATAAATTCCCGACTCGCGAAGCGAGAAGGGGATTCATCTGAGAATTTCCAAAGCAAGAGTAGTATTTGATCGGACTATACCCCGAGTGAAATTATGTCCAACAGCGTTCCAAAATGCCCCAAATATCGCAAATAAATGAAAGCTATGTTAAAATCAAAGAGGTTATGTTAATTACATATGCGGTTTATTGGACATCGAGATAGCGATCGATATGTACAGCCTCCTACGATAGATGAGAGTTTATGATTGGCCAGTTGGGAGAAGCGGTAAGAAAAACAGGATAGAAAAAGCGATAAACTTTTTGAGATAACCGCCCTGATTGGGGGTTTTTGTATGTATAGTTAGACACTATTGGTTTTAATTTCACGAGTGCAATAGTCACAATAATTTGTTAGACAGGAAGAGGAATTCCATCTACTCGTATCCTGCCGCGGAGCCTGCATAGTCATTCTGCCCTGCCCTGCCCCTCTGCCTTGCTCCTATCTGAAAGTACACCGTCTGCCTCACTAACTTTATATGTAAAAGTAATACAAACTTTTTAATAAATCTAAGCTAAAATAAATAATATGCATGTACTCACGTACATTATTTTTGTGGAATTTTATTTATTGTACCAAAACTTTCAATCAATTGCCTCCTTGTAAAACTTACTCTTCTCACTATTTTCCTTCTCAAGTTTCATTTTTTCTTCCAAAGAAAAGTTTGAAGTTGATGTTTAACACAACGCCCAGGCAATAGAACTTTAAATGTAATTAAAGTTTATATAATTAATAGAACGCAGAGATGTTTAAATATAATTTTAATTGAATTAGAGTGCACGTTTTAGAAGGTCCTTGGTATATGGCGGCTGACGGAAATGTGCCATTAACACTTAGACAATTGTAATACCTCAAAAATTCCCAGTCACAGTAGATTTTGGCTTGAAAGGTTTGTCTATTAACTAAAATAGTCTCTTTTGTTCTATTGTCAACGAACGTGAAAAACAGCTTTGACACAAGTTCAATACTTCCAAATACCAATTTCCCTTTACTCTTTTACTTCAATTACACTTGCCACTCATCAAATTAAATAATCTTTCCTTCACCATCCAAAGGTACACTTTTACTCTTCCCTGTAATAAAACACTTCCCTAAAAATTTGCATCGATCCGTCACAGTTTGAGCATAACACGTAAATCATTCATAATATGTTTCACTTTTGTTCGTGAAACTTGTAATTACGTAATAATCATGGGTAATTTACTATATCTAAACCAATAACAATTTCATGCAGAACTCATGTGTGCAGTCATACCTTTGTTCGACAATACCAAACATATCCATAAAAAAATGACATTTTTTCCTAGAATTTCCTATCTCTTTAACACTTCATATATTTACGCCTGGATGCAATTAAAATCGATATTCAAGTTTCTTTTACAAATAGTGTGATAGAAAACTTTCCGAATCGTTTTTAAATATTAACATTTCGGATTAGAGAATTGAATGTACAATAAATAAACAACCAGTCCTCTCTTATTCTATAGATTCGTAATTCTACGCATTGATGAACTCGATCATAGATCTCAGGTGTCAACATATGGTGGCACACAACTAAGCTATGACACATTGATGCACTCTCGAATCTGCGATGTAATGCTAATCTGTTTTGTAAAGAGTTCACAAAACTAATTATTTTTTACATACATTAAGGTTGTTGGTTGTAATTCGTAGCCTATAGTACTCCTGACCTTCAAAGTAAGCTAGCATAAAAGTTTCATCGATAACAGTTCAGAACATCCACAAATTATCGTTCTATAACTCAACGCATTTATCTCTTCGTATATTTGTATAGATATTGATGTAGATTAACTTCCTGTAACATAAATGTCAGTCTCTGTATATCTGTGTATCTTTCTGTCTGTCCGAGAACACCGCTAATGGCTAAACTTGAGGCAAGATTTTCAACAAACTGATGATCATGAATAGATCTACGTAATTTCGCTTCTCCTTGAATTTCAAATGGATATTTTCATTTTTGGGGGTACTTTACATGCAGCCTCAGGAACATTATCATTTTTTTTAAAAAACTTCAAAATTCTTGCATCCGATGAAATTTTCGGTTAGAAAATTTCAAACTTCAAAGATTTTCTGCGTGTTCTAGTCTTCAAAATTAAATATTTAAAGAAATTCATACAAATTTTAAAATAAAGTCTCGTAATTTTGCGTGAAATAATGCAATTTTAAAAACAAGATTTTTTTAGAAAAAAGGTTCGAAATTTTAACGTTCATTATTTTTCTCGAATAGAGACAAAGTACTTAACAAACTTTTGTTTTTGCTTAGTCTTGTGTGTAAAGCCCTTACTTCGCCCAGAAACCTATTTGTTTTCTTCTTCCTTACTCCACATTCCCCCTTTCTCTGTTGTCTTAACACGTCATTTTTCCCTGATTCCTTTTCCTGCTTTCTTTATCAACCTCTCATTACACACAACTCTATGCTTTCCCATCGCACCTCGAGTTGAATGCTACTTTTAGAGGTAAACTAGAGCAGATATCTCATGTGGTTTGTTGCGAAAACATGGAATGAATTGTGTTCATATTCACTAACATAGATTCAGTTGATATTTATAATATGATGTTAGTCAACGTAAGTTTGTCAGCCAATGTAAGCTTCATGCATATTGTGTTAAGATATTCTGACACCAAGTAGTGATACTTAATTACAGGATTAATAATAAATCTAATCTAATCTAATTTACATTCTGAACACTAATATTTGACGTTTCCCTTGAGATCGAGAGAAGGATATATTTTGTAGTCGGTTTATTCAACCATTCATTACCTTAAATTAGAGAAAATTACCTAGAATTAAATGACGGATATTCTGTTTTTTCTAGTCCACGCTCTCTCTAAGACGGTGAACTATCTGAATCATCTTCCAATGTTCTTGTGGAACCATTTCTAAAACAATTCACTTGCATGTTACTTGGAATGTCATTTTAAAGTGTCGGTTTTTCTTACATTACCTAACTTTCACGTTTTACATATTCTTCTTCATTCAAAGATAGTGTCACCCAAGGACAGAACACAAGCGGTTGCAATGCTCGCTTTGCAATTACTGTTGCGGGCCTGCATGCGCCTTACCGTCAGATACCATAAATGAGACCAAATTGAAATTTGAAGGAGGCAAAATTACATCGAGTGAGTTGGTTTAATTAAAAAACATGTTAAAATTAAATAACATATGTTTAACCCATTACCCATTCGAATTGGTTTTATGTATTTTAAATTTCGATTTGTTAATGGTTTGAAAACATTCATAATGGATGAGTTACATTATCTGTAACAGGTTTAAATAAAAAATCTCAAAATGACATCACATCTATTATAACCTTCACTCATTCGAGATGGTTTTACCTATTTTAGTTATTTTTATTTCAATCTGTTAATGGCCAGGCATTATTCGTAATGACTCGTTTAATTAATTTCATTGTTACTTATAAATCAAATTATCTAAAACTCATACTCCTGGATATTCATACATGTTTTCGGTTAAGAACATGTGGTAGTGGTGAATGTTGCTGGTAGTGGTAGTGTAGTGATGAATGTGGCTGTGACTGAATGTCGTGAGTGCCGTGTACTAACGGAATTGATTGTGTTGTGTTGCAGGCGACGACGGACTTGTACGGGAAGTGCACCACCACTCACTCGGGCACTTCCGCCGCCGCCCCGGAGGCCGCGGGGGTGTTCGCCCTGGCGCTCGAGGCCAAGTGAGTGCCCCCCCGGGAACTTCCCGCCTTCACCTGCACTATTCTCCGATTCAAATGTCTTGGTATTTGACGAAACTTGCGTTAGATGGAGAAATCAGCACTGTTATCCAAACAGGAACTTCACGTTTTGACGACGTCACTACAACGTTGTCGTTTGAAGGTTCGAGCGCGCATGCTAGCCAGTCGCTCGAAAGCGTGGCAACCCGGCTTCCCAGCTGATGCAGAGAGTCAACTCTCAAGACATTTCAATCGGAGAATATAGTATTGATAGTTTATATTGACAACTCTTGAGTTAAAGGAGAGGGGAGCTCTGTTATCCAAACAGGAGCTTCAAGTTTTGACGACGTCACTACAACGTTGTCATTTGAAGGTTCGAGCGTGCCTGTTAGCCAGTCTCTCGAAAGCGTGGCAACCTGGCATTCGAGCTGACTCTCAAAAAATTTAATCGGAGAATGTAGTATTCATAGTTTATATTGAAAACTCGTGAGTTGAAGGAGAAGGGAGCCCTGTTATCTAAATGAAAGATTCAATTTTTGACGTTACTACAGTGTTTGAAGGTTGGAGTGCATATGCTAACTGGCCACGCGAAAGTGTGGCAACCCAACGTTTCAGTTGACACAGTGTGTCCCTCTTAAGAAATTTTAATCGGAGAATATAGTAGTTATAGTTCATATTGACAACTCATGAACTAAAGGAAAGGGGAGAACTGTTATCGAAACGGAAGCTTCAATTGTTGACGTCCCTGTAGCGTTTGAATATTCGAGCTTGCCTGCTAGCGAGCCTCTCAAAAGTGTGTCAGCCCGGCATACCCGTTGATGAAGTGTGTCATCTCTCAAGACATTTCAATCGGAGAATATACTAGCGATAGTTTATATTGACAACTTTTGAGTTAAATGAGAGGGGAGAACTGTTATCCAAACAGCAGCTTCAAGTTTTGACGACGTCACTACAACGTTGTTATTTGAAGGTTCGAGCGCGCATGCTTGCCAGTCGCTTGAAAACCTGGCAACCCGGCTTACCAGCTGATACAGAGTGTCAACTCTCAAGACATTTCATAAGGAGAATATGCGATAGTTTATGTTGATAAGTCTTGAGTTAAAGGAGACGGGAACTCTGTTATCCAAACGGAAACTTCATTTGTTGACGTCACCACAGCATTTGAGTGTTCGAGCGCGAATACTAGCTAGCTCCACAAACGTGTGTCAACCCGGCAACCCCGCTGATGCAGGGTGATCTCTCTCAAGAAATTCCAGTCTGAGAATACATTAACGATCATTTATATTGTGTAGACATCCCACTTCGCGACACCCATCGCCTCCCGGCCCTTCACATCTCCCCTTCCGGTTAATTTCACGGCACTTTGCCACTCCGTGATCGTGCGCTGTCTTGCGTTTTCGGAAAAGGGTCGCCTGGTGATGATAGTTGTGGTGTCCGGTAAACTCCGAGAGCGGTTGATTACGGAGCGAAAGCTACACTATCAGGAATTTCCGCTTTACTTCTAATGTAAAAGTACATTAAAGTAAGTATCATGTACGTAAATGAAATTTAATGTACACGTACAGTAACTTTAAAGTACGTGTGCATTAAATGTAATGTACGTGTACAATTAAATTTACTGTATGCGTGTACCTTAAATTTACTGTACGTGTAAATTAAATTTACTGTATGCGTGTACATTAACTTTACTGTACGTGTAAATTAAATTTAATTTACGTACATGATACTAACTTTAATGTACTTTTACATTGAAATTACTGTATGTGTGCATGAAATTTACTGTACATGTACTAACTTCAATATTTTAAATTTGTTCAAAGAATTGTCACCCCGACCGGGATTCAAACCTGTCTCTCCTGGTTTACGCTCAGTTGCTCTAACCACTATCCTATCTAGACAATTAATTCTTTGAACATGTTCTTAGGCCTGATGAATTGCCCGTTGGGTTTTATGCAATTGTCACAATTTTGGACGCGTTTACGCACGGAAATATGACCCGCAGATGTAAAGAATACCAAGATCTGATTTAATGTACACGGTACATTAAATTTAATGTGAAAAGTGTATTAAACTACATTAAATTTAATGTAATTTCTGACAGTGTACTACTGCTCGAAAAAAAATCTGCGCATGTGTTGACTTTTGGTTCTTTGGCATTCGTTGACCTCCCGTTCAGTTGCAAGGTCCCTTTCCCTCTTCCGCAAGTCCACGGGGCCTTTTTAAAATATATATATATATATATATATATATATATATATATATATATATATTGATACTTGTTCGACAAGATATTTGTCTTTCAAGTGTGCGAACATTACATAACATTGAATTGAATATGAGGAGAAACTTGAAAATAACCTCTAACATACTACTGACATAGGTATTTTTGATTTTCAAAAGACAATGATGTACATAATGGTTATAAATAGTACATAACATATGAAATTTATACAATAAATAATAGATACTATGGAGTTAACAATGGAGGATGTAATAGAACTTTTGAATATCGTGATTTAATTCTCCACGGGGCCTAACTGGCGCCCGCACTCCCAAATGAATTGGGAACAATCTGACATACATACATTTGTTTATTTAACAGACCATTATCACAAATATAAAATCCATTACTAGATGCAATGTGACTAAGTCAAAGTTCTCGACGCAATTCAAAGCCTTACCCTTCAATTCTTTATTCTGTAACTGTATTACGCATGAGTTAGGAATGCAAATTTTCAATGTAAAAATGAATTATTTTTATTCGACGTGTTTATTTTCCAAATATTAATATTTTAGTAATGTTAGAAGTTCTTCTACTAAAAACAATATTAATTCTTGAAATTTTTTTCACTTTAAAACTTTCACAATGTTAGCATTAAAATCTGAAATCTTGGGTCCTTCAATTTTTTCAACAATTTGCACTTCTGTGGGCAAGGGGAACAGCTCTAACCTTGGCACTTCTCTTTGCAGTGACATTAGAATGAAGTAGGACGAGAACCACGTACCTTATGAAACGTCGAGGACGAATAGTTCAGACGTTCGCCTGGAAAAACCGATGGTTGGTATGTTGAAAAGCAAGAGATTTCTATTGCTGGCACCTAAAATTCATATAGAAAGGGCTCTATTTAATGCAGTACTTTACCTTACAAATTCAATTCCAAGAAGGATTTTAGTGAACCATGGGAGTTCCTTTTAAGTGTAGTACATAGAGAGCCAATTGTGGAGAATGATGTATAGGGTATTAGAAGGGAAAACTGCAGATTGCGCAAGATTGCACGTCGACAATATGCAAAGTGACACTACAATAATAGACTTTAAAATTTGAATTGAGCCCTAGAAATGTCCATATTACGAAGGTAATTAAGTCTTAGTGTAACCTATTTTTTATTTTGTGCATGGAATAAACCAATAGCAGCTGTAAACTTAAAAACTTCTAAATACTCAAAAAGAATCTATAGATTCCACGAGTCTCTTTCAGTTTTAGTACGTGAATACGTGTCTTTCAGGAGTTGATCGATAATATCGTTCAATTTTAGTTCAGAACATGAGCTTAATATTCTTTGCTGCAAGCCCATCGTTTCTTTCTCGCAGACTATTTCGAAGAACCTTTTCAACGCTTAATCTCGTCTCCGTTATTGCATACTACTCTTAGACGACCATCACAAGCCAGGCATCCTAGAAACCCTTAGGTCGTGAGATTTCCTTTGTGTTACGCGCCCAAGGGACAGGAACGGTTCTCTTATCGAGGGCTTCAGCAAAGAAGGGAATTGCTGAATCTCGGGGGAAGAGTGGTGCAATTTTCAAAAGACGTAACCAGCTCTATTCTCGCTCCTTCCTCCGCTCTGTGTAAGCTTCTTTTCTTCTTGTTGATTTGTGCTGGGTTCTAACGGACTTTCTTGTGCATCGAGTTTAAGACTACGCTGAAGATTATTTTAAAAGAAAGATTCCGTAGGATACAGTCTTTATACGAAAATTATTTGACGTTCAATTACATCTAACAAAATTTCCTCCTTTGTAAAATATTCTTACGAATAAAAATAGGATTTTAAATGTATCTTATCAATATATAAAAATGATTTGACGTTAGTGCGTAGTTGTGTGTGTTTAGCCCACAGAAAAAGGTGAACTGCTGGAGCAATTACTCTAAAAAAGCACGAAAACTTTTGAAAAGCCAAAAAATTATGCGATCCCGAGGTCACAATGTGATCCCAAATTTTCACATTGTTATCCCAAATCACAATGTTATCGCAATGTTATCCCAACTACAAAGCGCTGATAGAAATGATAACACTCTCAATGTATTAGGGGTATCGTGCCCTGAAAACAAGAGGCGGGGCGGGCGGAAAAACTGATTAAATGATTGTGATAAGTAGGGGGTGGATTTTGATGGCCTAAAACATTTCCAAAGATAATAAATAAAATGCTCTTAAAATTATTTACAAGTGCCCTAAAAAAGAAAAATTACGTAAAAATTTATCAAAACCACTTCAGATTAACAAGCTGTTGGATATGTTACTGATGTAATCGATGCTGCTTCCTTTGTTCAAGAGAACCCAGCTTGCAAACTTTTGGTTTGGACTGTTCTTTGAAAGAAAATCTCTGCCTTTATTTATCGCAAAATCGGACGAACTGACAATGTTGCTGATACGCGTCACAGGCACCCTAGATTACATACAAGTACTCACAAAGGCTGACATTATAATATATAAGTGAAGAAATCGGGTAATCTACTGAGGAATTCTGTGGTAAACAGTTTTTGTATCTCGTAAATATTGTTTGAAGTAAGTATGTACCATTAAAATGGTATTAAAAACGATGAAATCAGAGAAAAATACATTAAAAATAAAATTAAAATATGACTTATCAGTGGAAATCCACGAAAAATACAAAAAACGACATAAAAATGGGTCCTCTCGTTTTGTCCTAACATAAAATGAATGTCTATACTGAATGGCATTGTTCTAAAGAGAAAAGAGAAAAATGACATTTCATTAAAATCCGACCCTTAGTGATAATTTCTCAGCAACGCCGAGAAATCAATTAGTAATTATATTTCTTGCAATAAAATACATTTAGAATAAGAGATCTTCGACGTATAAAATACGTGTTAACACTTGGTTTTCGCAGCAAATTTTCTTTGAAGATTTCTTCGTGTCTCTCTTCGTGTATTGTATACAGAAATGTGCAGTACATTTTGTGAAATTAAGAAAAATGTTCGAGCTTTATCCACTGTTATAGCATACCCGCATCACACCATAGTTCGTGGGTGAGGGCGTGTCTCATTTCAAAATTTAATGATTTAAACGAGAGAAAAAGAATGAAATAACAATGCAATTTTCATGATTTCTATTGTATGTATTTTATGTAGCTTACTTAAGTAATTATCTACTTTTTATTAAAAATGTTCATAAAGTAAACTTACGTTTAGTAACAATATAAAAATTAATTAATATCAGGGTGTAAAAATAGGCATATTAAAATAAATATTAAATTAATGTTTACTTGAGGAAGTACAACATTTATACTGGTGAGCAGGAATCTTGAGACATTTCCCATATTTTCATGTTTGTGTGTACAATAAAATAAAAGTCTCGTTGCATTCTTGAAACAGCTTTTCCAATATGGCCATGCGGAAAACATTCGTTCTGGTTTTACAGTCATTAAAAAACAGAAAAGACTTCATAATCGCTTCGAAACAATAACGTACCTTATAAATGGGACTGTACCGTCTACCTCATTATTCAACCTCGATTTACTTATCAATCATTGACCAGTTTATAATTAGGTGGGGATAATTTTCTAAAATCCCAATTAGAATAAAAATAAGAATTAATGTTCAAAACCACAGTGCTAAACTATTTATATGCTAAACAAAATAATAATGTTACAATTTCACAACTAAAAATACGTTGCAGATCAATGGTAACCGCATCGCTCACTGCGTCAACGACATTCTGCAACAGATTGTTCCGTTGTAATTGAAATACAAAGGACTCTGGAAGCCAGTGGCCAGTGCAACAAAAGGAAAAGTAGGAGTGCAAAGCAGCACCCGCTGCTTTACAAATGGAATTTAAAAAGATAATTAAAAAATGCTCCATTAAATTAAAATTTCTTTATTCTGAAACCTTTCGAGTCCCATACAAAATCAGAAAACTCTCATACGTTGCTGGTCCAGAAACCTACATGGCCTCAATCTGCCTTCCCGGCGCGACTAAAAACTTTCCAAGGCTCGTGCACATGAAGTTCCAGGAGGCATGTAACGCAGACGGGGCTAGAACCTTTGACAGTCAGCCCCCGCCCCCCTCCACCCCAAGGGCGGGGGGGGGGGCTTTGTCGACGCGGAACAATGCCAGGCCCGCGGCGCCCGCACAACTTATCTATCGACCCGCTCTAGGAGGCCGTGAATGCAAGCTCCGCGCCGCGCTGTCCCCCCCTTCCCCCCGCGACCTGCAGCTGCGCTTGCGCAGTGAAGCCACCAAGTCGGGGAAGTCCCTCGGTTCCCAGAGGCGGCGGCCCAATGCAGCGGCTACGAGATACGCGCTGCAAAGGTCAGGGGGAGGGGCGATACGTCGCTATGAATACGAAACGAGATTTCGCGGTTTCAGCTGTGTAGTTTGGCGACGGATGCGGGGGTGATTTAATTTATTAGAGCTGGTCTCGAACGGGACAATTCTCATGGGCAGCACGAAATGTGGGTTGTCGGGAAGTTTGCGTTGTAAGTCACTTACGGTGTTCTCTAAGTTATTTTCTTTCTCGTTTACTTTCACCGTTATTTTTCTTGTTGCTGAATTTTTTGTCAGTTTTATATTTTTTATTTAGTGCTGCTCATGTCTTGTAGCTACGCGCATATTCATTCTCAGTTTTTGTTGCAAAGCAATGCAATCTGAAATTAGGTATCAGCCTGTTATGAATAAAAAATGAAGTCGCGCAGATTCCAATGTATAGTTACGCGACGGATGTGGTTATGATTTAATTTTTTCGCTCTGGACTCAAATGGGGCAATTCGCATGAGATTCATGTAATTTGGGATGAACGAATTTCCCCCTAGAGGGTCACGCATTGTCTGAATAATTCTTTTCACTTTCGCTCCCATACATTTTGTGTTTCTTTCCGACGTGTTGATTGGTTTTCTTTGTTCAATTTCTTTTTTCAGCTTTCTACATATTGTGTGCTTCTTCCTATTCTATTTTGTGTTAAAACAGTTCTAACATCACTCTTAAATAGCTTCCAATGAATACGAAACGGGTCTCTGCTACATCAATACGTAGTTCGGCTACGCATGCGCGTATTGCTACGGCTCTCACACGCAACACTCACCGCACTGGATACTCGGGTTGACATGCAATTTCACCAGCTGATAGAACACCATGCAAAACCTATACACGCAAATTTTGAAGTGCTATGGAATATTATAAATAGGGTGTTATAGGCATTTTGTATCAGGACCTTTCGTGACCTTCGCGCTTCCCGCAGCGGCCGAGCCGTTGCTTCGGCAGCGCTAGGAACGTTACGCGGCGTCTATCAGCCGGTGTCAGATTTCCAAGCGCGTTCGTTCCATCTGAACCTGCAAAGTAAACACCCGTTTTTGTCACCCCGCCTGCCCTCCAAGTAACTGAGACCTTGCCGACAAGCCGATAGTGCAGGCGCGGTGTATGAGCAGAAGCAGCAGCGAGCAGCGATTTCCGCCCTTCTACGGTCGGTATGGTCAAGAAAGATCCCAATACTAATTATCGCTAAACCACTACTTGCAATGCTTCATAGCACGTAAAAATTTGTATGTAGGAGTTTTGAAAGGTGCTGAACAAGCTGGTAAAATCGCAAGTCAATCCGAGTATCCAGCACGGGGAGTGTTGCGTGTCAGAACTTCATTACAGTTCGGACTCTCAGTTACGTTTTATAAAATACAGTTCTACATTCACCAGTAACACCTAAAACCTCATTTGTCTTACTTCTTCAGAAAGCTAGTGTAAATAACTTATATCTCTATTAAATTAATTTACTCAATTCTTACAAACAACAATTTATTTGCATTCATTTCTCTTAAGACCAGTCTCCAATGCATAAAATGGAGATCAGCATTCAACTTATTCATTTTAAACTCCCAAACGTTTGAACTCAAATTACCAAAACTCTTGACATCCACAAAAAACAATTGTCAAGTTCTAATAACTTTTCATAAGTTGTAAAGCCAATTTGACACATATATTTCTACTTCAATTTTTCTGGTATAACAACGCAAGGTTGCAGAGGGTAACAGCCCGCTACGAATAAGAAATATGGTGGTGCCATATGAGTGCTAAACGTGAGTGTGATTTAATGAATTTGTGCTGGATTTGGATGTGGCGTTGTGCATGGATGTCACGAAATGGTGTTGTGGGAAAGTTTGCGTACGAGACCACGTGATGTCTCTAGTTCTCGCCGTCTTTTTACTTCCTCGCTTTCTTTTCGCCCTTGCTGAAATTTTTGTGTGGCTTTACGATGTTTTTCTGTGTATTATTCTTTCATCTATTTCCTTTTTTCTAAATGTCTGAATCATTCTACTGCATTTTTCTTGTAAAGTAATGCAAAACGCCTTCTGTGATATTAACTTCGAATATTAATGGAGATAGCGCGGTTCCAACTACGTAGGTTGGTAGTACGGATGTAGGTAATTTGTATAATTTTTTAAGGTATTTGGCAATACTAACCAAACATTTACGATAATTGCACTCGATTCAGAGGGGACGATTTGCATGGCTGTCATGGAATGTGGGTGAAGATAAAGTTTAGTATTAAAGTTTAGTATTAACATTTAATAGTTCATATATTTCCTGTTGTACCTTCCAATTAGTTTCCTTTTGGTATATGCTTTCTCCGTCACTTTTCATGCCGCTTTCCGTTGCATGTGTTGAATTGTTTAATTTTATTGTTCTATTTAGCAATTTCCCACTTTATGAAGCAATTTTCTTCATCTCTGCTACATTGTATTCCATTTTCTTGTAAAATGATTACAAGTCAGACGTTTGTATTAGCTTTTTCTGAATGAGAAACGGGTATGCTTTATTTCAGCTGAGTAGTTTGACGGCGGGTGTCAGATATAACCTTTCCATTACGAATGGCACATGCAATTATTTCTTGTCCTTGAGGAGCTATATATAAATTGTTCGTCCTCTCTGGAGACCTTTCTGTTTATTAATAGCTTCACAGAAACCATTTATCAGCGAACATATCAAATCGAAGCGCGCCTTTCGGGAACAATGGATCCCACTGCGTTACTCATGTCAGTGCAACGGTCGTTAAAAGGTTTGCTATAATAGGGAAGAGGCTCAATTTACTACAGTGGATCAAATGTTTCAAAAATGTGATGTTTAAAATGATTTTATGAAAGTTTATTTTTTATCATGATTTTGATTGCACGATTAAAGATACTATTATAAAAGTATTGTTTGCTTACGTCATAAGAAGGAAATTCCATCAGCAATGTTTAAATAGACGCAAGATTTTCCGAGACTCTAGGTCTAATTCGGGAGCTGGAGGAGAATTCCAACGGCCGGCTGCTCTGATCGGTAGTTTTCCGCGGATTCTCCAATCAACACCAGGTGAATGCCGGAGCAATACCCTAACAAACGGGCCATAGACTGCGCGCGATTTGTCCTTCCTCTTTCTTGTCCTTTCCACCCCCTTACATACACATACCTCACATTCACCACATCCTTACTGTTGAAATCATTATTAACGCCATTAAACCTAGTATGTTACTTCTGTAATCGACTATGTACGGTTCAATACTATTTGTAATACCATCTTCTTACGAGAAAATTTGTGATCGGGAGCTTCATTACAACTATAATGTCTGGTATTGAGCTCCCGACTGAAGGACAGTGTCCCTCACGCCATCCAGATCGTGACCTTAAAGAGACACAACGATTAAATGTGAGTGTAGTGTTAGAATTAGTATATTGTTACGTCTGTGCAGCTACTTCTTCAGCAGATAAGAATATTTGTTTGTAGCCTGAACGTATAAAGAAGTTAATGCAATAACTGAATTCTGATATAAACACGATTACGAAATCTAGATTCTTTCGATTGAAAATGTTTAATTTTCCTCTCAAGTCACAAATTTAAAATGGATGATCTACTTTATATTAATGGATAACGGTTATGCGTGATGGGAGAAAATGACAATTACTCTTTTCTGACTTCTCCAAAATACTGTCGTGGTCCACATATCAGGTGACGTACCATCTCCTCAAAGCAATTAATGCAACCCTTACTTTGAACACGACCTGTTATTATGTGTTAATTTGACTTTGCCGAGGCAAAATTACTTTATTTGTAGGTCCCCAATTTACGGTTTCCACTTGAAGTATCCAGTCAAAGAATTCCAATTAAAGAATTTAAAAAGAGAAAGAGAGAGAAAACAGAAAAAAAACTAGGAAAAAAGAAAGAAAATCCTTTCTCACTGGTTTTCCTAGAAAAATAGTTTACGCAGATTGTGTAAGTAACGTTATCAATTATCAATTTCCGGATTCCCTACCCGCACCTCATGGGCTTTAATTGGCGCACTCCTTGGAGAAATTTGCCCTCTGACTAAGTGACATTTGCTCAAGTCACTGTGCTAAGCACAGGAATCTTTTTAATTTCTTGTTCTTACTTCCTAAGAAGAAGACTTTTCGGATAGAACCAGAGACGCTTAAAAGTATAGCGTAGGTCTGACTATTGTAACGGTTACGTAATTGTGAGCGAAATATAGACAGTTTTTAATGTTTTAAACAAACTTTTTCTCAAAAAGAGTTCGAACATTTTTCTTTAAATTTCCTCCGCGTTTTTTTATAGAGATAGTAAAAAATGGTGCTGATCTCATTTTCGGCGAACTCTGTCTATTTTCAAAAATACAAGTGTGAAGATAGACATTTTTGCCATAAATAAAATCTGTTCTAAAAGATCACCGCTTAAAATAGGTCATACACAATTTTTCGAAAAAACGAGTAGTTTTTGCGTGAATTTTACTTGAAATTATAGTGATTTATAAAAACAAATTAACAAATATACGAGCTCCAAATTTTGTTTTCAATTTTTCGGATAGAACCAGGGACGCTTAAAAGTATAGCGTAGTTCTGGCTTTTCGAAAACTGCAAATTTAGAAATGATGCGAGAAAGTACGCGTTGTCGCGCCACTATTGTGCTCGGTCGTAAAGTAGTTGGCGATGATTCGCGCTGCGGGAGTGCATGTGGCCGCAGATTAAAATATTCATTAATCCCGTTCTTCGACGGCGACGACGGCAGCGACGGGGTCGTAAAAGAGCGTTAACGGTTAATGCCGCACCTTTGTCGGGGCGCTGAATGCCACACATCAAGCGGCGTTAATTCGAGATGGGTCTGTCGAGATGTGACTGTCGAGATGTGACTGTCGAGATGGGACTGTCGAGATGGGGCTGTCGAGATGGGGCTGTCGAGATGGGGCTGTCGAGACGGGGCTGTCGAGGGGAGCGGCGTCGCGGGAAGTGCGGGTCTCGCTTTGATGCACCTGCCTCAAATGGTTGTATTCAATGGCCGACCACGTCCTTGAATACAGATCGTTGACACGAGATGGAAAATCTGATGTATCAGAGGTCAGGATTGAGATGAAACATGCGTTTTAACCCTCAGCTGGCGTGGTGAAAATTCTAGGACATAAGTGGAGTTGTGGGGTCGAAAATCATACCACCTAATACTGATGAAACTAAACACTTAATTAGTTGTATATGTTTTGAAATTATATGAAAAACAAATAATATGGATAATAATGAAAAACGGGGCCAGAAATTCTAGGAAAAATATTTAATAAAAATTCAAAAAATAATTAAAAGAAAATATACTGCTGAGAATAATATATTGAGTTGTTTAATAATGGAATGAACAATACTCAATGATAACACTTAATAATACTGATCAAACTCATACATCACATAAGAATAATGAGATATTTGTTAACAATTTGATCATCTGGTTATTATAATTAATTTAATTTAAAAGTTTCTAGTCACTATATTCTTTGTACATCACGCATCGACATGCCTGGCAAACTAATTTATGACAAAAAAAATTACTCCCAGTTCGTGACGTAGTGTGTGAGTCAGCGACGACAAAAGTGAAAGCTATACAGAAGGGATTAAAGAAGAAAGGGTTTTCAAAGAAACGCCAGGGGTGTACAGTTTGACTGATATCGAAAATGACCCCACAATTCCACTTAAGGGTTAATGGGTATTTAAAATCTAATCATTACGCAGTAATCGAAATGTACATAAGAGTTCTAAACATTTCTAATAACAGAAATCAAGCGGCATTAGTTCGGATATGACTTGAATGATTTTAAAGTTTGAATAGTTCAAAGAAGTAATTAAATGATCATAGGTGTTGTCTTTGCCAAAAATACTGTTTATTTGAAGAGCACCTTTTGATAGCTTGGGTACCATCATCATCAGTTTCTGCTGTCTGGAAGCCACAAAACGACAAAACGGCTAGTAGTCGTTTTGTGGCTTCCGGAGAGTATGGCTAAGTCATCGAAAAGTATTTTTGGCAATGACAACACCTATGATCAATTAATTTTAAATGCCAACCACAAAATCAATATTCAAAGAAATAAGCCAGAAACGACTCGCTCTAAGAAATTGTGAAAATGACAGTTAATATTCCATCATATAATTTCAAAAATAAAAGCTCTATCTTAATGAGAAATATTTATAAAGTCAGTTCGTCACAGCTGAACATTTCAAAATAAAAGTTCCAAAAATTGTTCGGTAGGCCAAAGAAAAGCATCTGTTCAAAAATGTAATACAGAGACATGTAGCCAGAGAAAACATTTCCACAATTTTCTACGCCCGGTTTTCTCGTCTGCCTCATTTTCAATGCACGTGCATTTCTAATGCCAAATATCAAGCGGCGTTAGTCAGTGAGTGCCAGGGGCTGCCGCAATCGGACAGGGTGGCGGGGAAGAAAGGAATGCCCAGGGTGGGCGGTGTGCGAGCCGGCTGTCAACTCGCGGCGGCCACACAGTAATACACAGGTTTCCGGTGAGGAAATGTAGAAATTTCGAAAATAAGCTCTTACGACAATTTTAAGCATATTTGGACGTTGTTGTTCATCAACCAGCTAAGCGCCATTTCTGAAAAAAAAATGAGATATTGACGCCATCAGTTGCGTTGGACCATGTTCTAAGTGTACGCAAAATTTTAGCACCCAATCTATAAAAATAGCCTTATATTTAATGAAAAATGTAAACTCCGTCACTCACATCAGGGATTTTATGTTTCGCAACAACTGGCTATAAATCTGCAGTTCTTAATTTCACATTATGCAGGTAAGCGCCAGATATTCCACTCATATTTGTGTAGCTTGGCGCTCCAATGAATGAAATAATTAAATTACAGTTTTTAGAGCTGAAAATGTAATAAAATATTTCAACATGATTATCTCAAAACTTCTATCATGTCGCATAGCCGGTTGATGCATAACACCGTCCATTTTGTCTAATAAACTTCTTGGATATTCTAAATCATTTAGCCGGAATAAGCAAAGTTGATTTGAAAAACTGCTTTCTAGGCAAAACTTTGCATTGCAGAAGCATAGAAACACTCCATGAACATGTAAATTGTTTAGTATTGGCAAAAAAATGAATATATTTGATATGAAAGAAAAATTAACCTAGAAACAAAAAAGGTGTCGAATGATGTTAATTGGATGCTTTTTTTATTTCTGATTGAATTTTATTTCTGAACAAATGTATTCATTTCTTTTGTAAATAGTACACAAGTTACATGTTTGTGGCCTGTTTCTGTGCTTCTGCAATGCACATTTTTGCCTAGAAATCATTTTTTCAAATCAACTTTTGAGTGCTTATTGCAGCTCAGCCATACAGACTATTCAAGTAGTTTATTTGGAAGTTCGGTTGAAATAAATTTCTTTACAGCCTACCTTACCTTGCAACTATTTTACAACATTCAAATTTTCATTCACAGACATATTTGCATGTATCTTTGTTTCTGAACGTAGAAATTAGTTGCAGATGAGAAACGGGAATTGAAGTTTCATCACCCGATTCTTCCGAAGACGAATTATGATCACTGTCTTGTAGATAATCTTCTTTCTCTATGTAAAATTCATTACAAATTTCAAAATCAGTTCGCTCATTTAGCTCATCCAAAAACACTTTTCTGAATTGTTCCTATTAATCGACCTTATTTTACGATAAAAATTCAAGAAGAAACAATAAATGGTCCAAGCAGCACATGGCATTCAGACGATAACTCGAACACTAGGCAATGATCGCGTCACGGAGATAACCTCCGGGTCAGCGCACGGGGTTAAGAAATTCGCTGTCACTGGTCCAGGATTTAACTCATACTGTAGCGCATCTCCCAATCGACTTGAAAGATGTTCGCAGAAAAGTACTGAAAATAGTGTGGCCATTCTCAGTTTTGCAACAAAATGACAAGCAAACAAAAAGAGACCCGGGGGAAACCTCCGTGACGCGACTAAAGAAGGGTTTTAGTGTGGACATTTTTAGATTTAAACGATAAAAGCAAACGAAAATAACGAAAATGATTAGTAAATTACTCAAAGAAAGGATAATATCCTAATAGTTTATATTTTTGATCAGTTACTCTTCTAACTCGAGTTTATGTTTTCAGTCTCTTTCTGTTGTATGTATTTAAAGAAATAAATGTTTCTAAAATACAATAACTATTTACCGTCACTAAGATTGAAAAATACTACTTTTTTTGTTTTCCGTGCGTCGATTGCATACATTATCGTATGCTTCTAAAGCACTTATTTCTCTCTGAACGTAGAAAATTATGAGCAATTGAGCGCCTTTTTATTTGCATGAAATGAAACCCTGTGGAAGTTGTTAATTGTGATTGCCACTGTTTATCTCCGCTGCTGTTGCCGCGTGTTAAACGATCTAGCCATGCGCCGTTACTTCGGTATACCTATAGTTCACTTGCCCGACCTTTATGAGTCTAATTCACGTATACTTGTTTTATGCATCGTTGCTAACTTTAATTTCTTATACACCTCTGTGCCAAGTTTTAGACATCCAAAGCCATTATTATAATTAACATAATGCTTTAAAGTTTGGAAAACGATGTCAAATACTTAATCATGAACTATGTTCTTTATCGTTTTCTTTATTATGCACTAGACTATTTGATAAAGGCGTGTTTTTAATTTTGCTGCTACACAACAAGATTTATCTTCGAAATTGAGTTTCGTCAGTTTGGATACTCTGCGTTAATGCCATATTTGCATTCATGAATTTTCACTGCAGCTCATAAAGTGTCAAAGTGGAAAGATATTTTTGCAAACTTGTCATATTTCCGTCAATTAAAAGAATTTCTGCAGTACGTTACAGTAAAGCACTAGGTATTAAAATTATGTAAATGAAGCTGGTTATTACATCGATCCACGAAGTACACTTTATAATCATGTGAATTCGGGTGCATTTTACCAGCCGTTATTGCTTCTACGCGTGGTGTTCATATTATCTTTCTCATTTAGCGTTAATATAGTTTTCCCCTAGCTTGATGGACTTGTAAATTCTACCAGACCTACCAAGGCTGATAAATGGGTGAAACCAGGCATGTTATCGCCTGCATATTGCTCATGTGGTATCGCACAGTTGGCAGAATGAGTGCCGCTGCCATTTAGAATGTGACAGATGATAAATGATGCATGCTTTTCAAATATCCGTAAACTTACTCTAAAATAACCCACCAATTGAAAAGGATGAGGTATCTCAGAGTTGATTTGCGTGTCATTTTGTAAAGGAAATCACCTATTCGCTCTGTAGTGTGATAATTAATTACAGGTACAAGGTTAACGTCCATTTTATAACGGTATCTAGTTTTTGGTCATCAAATAAATATTAAGTTATTTTGTGTCATTTATTTGCTCTTCACGACGTTTCGGGAACTCCTTTTTCCCATCACCAGGTGTAAAACACTCTTTGCGTAATGTTCATTATGTATTTAATCGCGTGTTCCGGCCTATTACCATCTTCAAACGACTTGATCGTCTAACACGGGTCTTCAAGTCACGTCATATCTTTTCCTTGTTGGATAGCCCTGCTCTAGAGTTTTTTTTGTGAAAATCAATATTGCTGAGAATTTGTCCATCAACCTTAGACGAGATAGATTATACGAGGATTGGGGCAGAAGTCATAGCAACTACTTTTTTTGTGAGAATATGAGTAGGGATGGAACATTTCAAATATATAAAATAACATGGTATAAACTAAGTGCTTGGACATTTATCAACACAGAAAAATTGAATGTTTCATATTTATTGAGGTATTTGAAATGACCGTACTCGTTTCATGTTCTAAGGCATTTTAGAGAATACGACTTCACAAATTCGAAAAGCATTACATAGCCGTTCTAAAGGCCTGATTAGGTAGATGCTCATCATATTGATCCGCACACTCGCAGGTCGTCACGTGCGTTGCTGATCACTGGTTGCTGCGCATGTTTGCAGAAACTCTCCTGCGCATCTCGCGGCTGTCCGGTACGGAAGGACATTATTCCATGAGCTTCCACCAATTCCCTGTGATATTCTCGGGCATGGTGAACGGCTCTCTTGGAGTAAGAACGCTGTTAGAAACATGTTGCATTCACCTCGCACGGCGGTAGAGAGACAATTGATTTCAAGTTGCTCTCTGTGTTAATAAAGACACTTGCAGAGCTATCTGTTGATGTAAACACACCCTACTGCGACATTTCTTACAAGATATATATGAAATTTTGCGATTCGATAATATTTCTTTTAGAACCAATCTGCCACGACTTCTGCCCCATCTCTCGTATCTTTTAGAAAATTCGTTTATCATTTTCAGCTGTGATACAACTCGTACATACATTTCGCACTTTCCCATTTCTCACCAAGCCTTTGATCTAGAGTAGGGCTTGCCAACTGGCGGCCCAGGTCGCATGCAGCCCGCCGGATCTTTTTGTGCGGCCCGCGACTGCTTTGAAAAATTTTAATATACCAAACAAATACAATACAATTGCACAATTCATCTTATTGAATGATATATTAATTTTCATGTTGTCCGTACATTAATCATTAAGTATGTTAAATAAAAGTCGTATCTAATATATATTTGTTTCAGTATAACCTCAGTAGTTAAGGTAAAAATCGTTTTAAATTAGGGTGTGGGCCGCGGCTTCACTAGCATTTGATATGTGGCTCCTAAGCCCTTCTAAGTTGGACAGCCCTGGGGTAGAGGTTGCATCCCCTCCTTGGGGCTAATCGAATCTAAGCTCGTGCTTTTTTTATTTACACGCCTCGGAGATAGGTTTTTCCAAATCTCACAAATTAGCATGCAAAACATGTCGACCAACGCAAGCTTAAATACACGCAAAGGCTACAGATATTTTGTTATTTGACGTCCAGATTGGAGCACGCTCAGATGGTCGCGACATTTTCACGGCCTTTTCACGAACTCCGAAGCCGTTTGTAAAATGAATGAGATGTTTCCGCTCGCCATGACGTCACGACTGACCACAGCTTGACAGGGAATGGGTCACTATTTTACTTCAAGAGAACAACGCAGATTTTGAAGTAATGAATAATTTTTCAACCACCTACATGTATCTATTATAAATCACAATTGTAATCAGTTGATTTAAATTGTTAAAATCATCGCCACATTGATAGTTAGCATTCACAACATAGTGAATAACAAAATTCGTAATTTGAATTACTTAACGTTGTCTGTGATAAATAAATGTGTGAAAAGAAATATAAAAAAAATGGAATGCGCTTTAATTAGACACCAGTGGCCTGAAAAACGGTCCCACAATGCTGCTGAACATAACTTTTCAAATCGTTTGTCCAAACGTATAACTGCTCACTGCTCAAAATCAAAGTAATCTCGTTTAACACTGTAATAAATTAAACATTTTAACACAAACAGCCGTCCCCTGTACTTCTATATCGTAGTACAGTGATGTCCATGAAACTTGCAATACCAAGAACGAGACATTTTTACAATGGCATTTATACAACTTTTTAAGAATATCACAATACACAAATGATTAGAATTACAGAAATATACCTGCATTTTGACCTTGAGTATTTAGTACGGTGTGAAGCCGCCACAAGCTGCCATCGAAGCCTCTAGACGTCGTGATATGGGTTCAAAGAGAGCCTGGATATGCTGCTGGGGAGCACACTGCTACGCGGTTTCTGTGCGTGACCACAAAGCATTGACAATGGTTGCAGGAGGACCAGAACGAACAAGTTACCGACCGATATATCCTAGACATGTTTGATGGGCGACATTTCAGACGAACCTGCAGTCCAGGGAAGCAGTGGTACCCTTCGTTCATTGCAGAAAGCTAGCTAATTATTCGCCACATGCGTTCGGACATTGTCCTGCTTAATTATGCCATGTGGAGCTGCTTGCAGGAATACGTTTGATGCGAAATCGCTAATTGCAGCCAAGGGCGCCCCATACCATTACACTTGGCGTTTGTCCGCTGTGGCGGGAACAATGCAGGCTGGCAGGTTGCGATCGGTCTCCCGGCATGCATGGTAGTGTAGTGCATGTTTGTGTATGTGTAAGAGGAGAGTATAGGACAAAGAAGAGGAAGAAAAGATCGCGCGCGGTCTGTGGCTCGTTTGTTAGGGTCCTGCTCCAGCATTCGTTTGGTGTTGATCGTAGAAACCACGGAAAAGTACCGAGCAGCCGGCCGCTAGAATTCTCCTCCAGACAGCGACTGAATTCGACCTAGCTGACGAGCTAGTGTCGAAAATCCAGCCGCGTTGGGAGTGGAACCTAGGACCTCCCGGTCAGAGGGACTGCAGTGACATCAGGTTGATGCACTGAGCCATCTCTCCCGGTCCCACGGATGTGTCGAACATGTACGCGGCCATCGCTGTAGTACAAATTGAAGTGGGGACACACTACATATTGCCACTCAGAACACCAGTGAAAACTTTCACGCCTCCATTACTGTTTTAGGCATAGCTGGTCAACTAAATCTGGCACGGTAATATTAGTGCTACAAGTCCTGCCTTCAGCAGACGACGTCGAACCGTTGATGCAGACACGATCACACCCGTTACAGAGCAGCAATGTCAAGTCAACACTGTGAACGAAGCGGTTCTGTCGGTTAGGGACATGCGGAAAAAAGCCTGTCATCTCGCGCTGTGGTCACATTGTCCTGTGGCTGTCGCTGTGGTCCACATGCGCATCACTGTCACAGCAGCGTGCCCCGTTCACATCGCAGTGTCATGGTACGACAAACCCGCTTACCGGAGACCGATCATTCTGCCCCGTTGGAACTCACTAATATGGTGAGATTGCGCCTTTGGGCGTCGACGACGCATACCGACACTTGCTTCCATGTTTACACAACATTTAACGGCTTTACACCGACTGAGTGGGGGTGTAATACTGACCTGCACTGTCACACAAAGGAGTACGCTGCTAGGCCAGCGTGCACGCCATCTTTACGCAAATTCAAAAAACTTCTTATGGATACATTCATCGACACATTCACCGATTTTTAAGTGAATCGGAACATTCCTTCTGGGTGTTACAATTCGTACACCGGTGTATATACGGATACGCAATACAACAGTTCTTTACTTACCAAGAATACAAAGCCGTAAATCTACAACAGTGCATACTTTCTCGCTTTATTTCTAAATTTGCAATTACGCCAAAACTACTAATGTTTTTGAAAAATTATACATGGCCTTATTTCATGATTTGTCGTTAAGGAACAGGTTCCATTAAGGAAACAGTATCTTCTATATTGTGGGAAGATGCCCCTCAAAAAATTGCCCTTTTGCAATTTTCGAAATATCTGGGATTTTAACGAATATGAGACCTGCAAAAACTTCTTAAGCGTCCTTAATACTATCCGAGAACAAAATTTAATCAAAAGATTTTGGCCATATTTAGAACACTTTTTAGAATGTTTTTAGACGTTTTATGCAAACCTTCAAAAATCAAAATATCCGTTTGAAACTCCCAAGTCTTGAGTTCGTTCAGATCGATCGGAAAGGATCGATTTTGAAGAAAATCGGTTTAAGCACTAGCGTTGACCACAGACGGGCCCGACAGACGGACGGCTAAACAAAAGTTTCGCCGTCTGTACTTTTTTTCGGTAACAAGGATCACAAATAATGTATTCTGTCTACACGACGTGTTAAAAGAAGTAACTTACTATACATAGTCAGATTTTTGTCTATTTATATTTATCACAATTTATCCATTTATTCGTTACCACAATCCGTTATATGAGTTTTTCTGCCGAAATTTGCCATTTCCAACACACGATTGGAAAACTTTCTCTTCTTACGAAGTAAGCGTGAGAAAGTAAAATCTCATCATTCCATAACACAACATGTGAATAGCAAATATTCATTGGTAGTCGGCTTCTCCCTTGGGTGTTGTATGACTGTGCCTTGCTGCTGCGTGTGTCGTAAACAGTGAAGAACTCATTATTATAATCCAGTCGCATGCGCAGCATTGGAAAAGGTCATTGGTTGCCAACTCCATGCTCTGTGACGTCACAGAAATCTGCTCCCTTGCTCCGAACCGACCGACCGACAAAGATAGAGCTCGTCGCGGCGGCAAGCGCTCAGTGTCCCAGTGATGGTACGGAAGTGGGAGAAATGGTTTGCTTGAAAAATCGATTATAACGATTTTTAACTGGTAATAATTGTTTAGAATGTTTATTACTTAATAACAATATGAAGTATTTTTCATTTATAGTATTTGAGTAAACTCCTTGTGTGCATGCATGGAGAAAATACGTTTCCGTGCCTCACGGTTAGACCACTTCCCGTGCACCAATTGACACACATGAGGTATCAGTAAACGCATCTCGGTCCCCTGTTGGGGAACTGATAATTTGTTTTTCGATCCGGCTATAAGATTCCAAGAAATTGTCAAAAACGTGGTTTTTCGTGTTTTGGATCTACGATGTGAGTATGACATCTACAAAAGGATACCTTTCGTCCCTAACAGAAAGAAAATTGACGGGCGTAGATGGTTTCCCTCTCATGTTGTCTCAAACATCGACCAAGGCCCACTGCCATGTCGGCGGTACCGGCGACCGCCGTCTGCCCCTCCTACCCTTCCCCATTCGCTCGCACTGCTTCTCCGAGTGCCTTATCACGGAGGAGAAAAATGCTCCTTGTCCAGTTGGCTTGCATACTTCAGTCAAAATTGGAGCAGCATTTGACGATTTATATGTTGTTCAATCGTAGGTAATACCATGAGTGCTTTGGAAATTGTCGATGAATCCCTGACTTGCGAAGAGAGGAGGGGATTAATCTGCGAATTTCCAAAGCGCGAGTGGTATTTAATATTCTATTCTATTCTACGAATGAAAGTATGTCCAACAAAGTTCAAAAATGCACGAAATATTGAAAATAACTGAAACTATGTGAAAATCAAAGAGGTTAAGTTATAGTACATGCCCCCGTTTATTGGACAATGACACAGCGATCGATGTATACCGTCTACTTAAATAGAGGAGTCACTGTTTATGATTTGCCAGGAGGGAGAAACGGTAAGAAAAATCAGATAGAAAAAGCGATAAACTTTTTGAGATACACCGCCCTGATTGGGGCCCTTTGTATGTATAGTTAAATACTATTGGTTTTAATTTCACGAGTGGAATAGTCATATTTTATCATCATAGCGGTAACTTCCCGGTTCTGGGGCCTCCGCAAACGTATTTGGCTAATCTGAAATAGCATTCTCTCCAGCAATTGGATGAAATTCTCCAAATGCTTTGAAGTTAACAAGATTTATCTTGTGTGCGATTTACGGGTGAACATGTAACTCCCTGCAAATACCTAAATTCCTGCAAAGGCTAGTACATACCACATCAATCGTGATAATGTAATCCTGTCCCTAGCAGAAGCAAGCTTTCAGAGCCATGCGAACAAACGGCCGTACAATTACCAAACTAGTGCAGCAGCGTCTACATTCTCCCATTATTTTTAACGGTCACAATTTATAATACTGTTTCATAATTGTAGTTTACGCAATTAGTTTATAATGATAAGCTTTATTGCATGAGTTCATGTTTTGAAAACAAGCGACGTTAGGAGCGAGTTTTCAAATTCAACGAATCCAATAAAGAAACATTATAAACGAGTTGCATAGGCTATTTTTTCTATGACAGCATTATAAATTTATAAGAGAATCAAACGTAATTTTGCGAAACAACATTCCTGTCATATCTCGGGTACTTGACATTCGTGCGAGAAAACTGTTCGGTTTGCACCGTTTACTTCTATCTCCTTCCGGTTCTCCCGCTGCGATTGGATGAATGTGTGATGACGCAATCATTCGAGCCGTGAAATCTAATACGTCATCATTTGTGCCGAAAAAACGCCCTATTATGAACAATTTCTTGCTACAGAAAATGTCGTTTATAATGCTGGAAGATAAAACAAGGTTTTTCACGCTGAGATTCGAAATTGCGTTCTTAGATTCAGTTCACCATTCCCGTTATCCTTACTACACCACCAGACTATCAGGTCAACTCGACCTTCTAGACTCACGAAAAACAAAGTTCAACCTGTGGTTTTGCATATATTAAAAAATTCAGAGATTTTCAATGTCGTTATTTCAAAATCTAGTGTTAATGATCTAATTTTATTTTTGAAATTCTTAAAAAACATTAGTTGTAAGTATACGTTTTTACATAAAAATTTAGTTTTTATGAAAGGAAATTAGGTCATCCCAGAATCCTGGTCATACTGAGGCGCATTGAAAAAACATTTGCGTATTTCCTACCTTCAGTTGCCACTGTGGGGCAAATATGTACCACTACTGACTTTGTTAAAGTTACAGACAATATTAAATGTTGAATATTAAAATATTTATATTTATATTATATATTAAATGTTGAAGAAAAGTTAAATTCCATTTTTCAAACGTCTAAAAAATTAAAAATTTGGCTTTGAACATTACATATCACATCGCCCAACTTTCCTTAAAATGGAAGACACTCCTATCTGACTCAAAAATCAATTTCGTTAACTTCAAATTCGGAAATAAATTTATTGACAGCCAGAAAAAAATGTTTGGCATTCCGTTTCAAAAACAATGTTTTGTAAAGAAATTTGATTCATTTCATGTTCTTACATAAGAATAGTAATAATATGATCGCTCGTCCAAGGCTCATTACTACCATTATTCAGAATTCAATTACTTGAAGTAAAAGAGGAAAGGGATTTCCGAACTCAGGAAAAATGGCTGGACTCTATATGGCAAATACATTTTTACTTTCCCGTATACGTACGTATACACGGAGTGATATACGTAGTATAGGGAAAGTTATGTAATGCTGCGCGAAAAAATGGCCAATTTTCGGCGGAAAAAAATTCATTGCCGGGCCGTGAAAACGAAAAAGTGGATAAAACCAGTTGCTAAATTAAGAAAAAAAATCCTCTAAAACGTGGTGTAATTTCCTCTATAATATCAAGATGTAAATTCATTATTTCCTTAACTCTTTCATTTCTAATTTTTTCCATTCTAGATATTGCTGCAGCTTGTCTGAGGAAATCCATTTCCAGGGCTCTCAATTTTCTTTTCTGTTGTTCTGGAAGTTGTCATATTTCTGCTCCGTATAAAGCAACACTTTCAGTCATATTTTTATATATTCTAAATTTCGTTTTTCTGCTTATATTTGGATCCCAGATCACTGGATTCAGAGCTCCTAAAATTTTCCTTCCTTTTATTATTCGAGTTTCACATTCCTTTTCATAAAAATCTTGTTTCCCTATTGTTGTTCCCAAGTACTTCATGTCCTCTGATGTTCTTATTATTTCTCCAGTTACCATAGTCAAGACATCATGTGTACTGCCTAGTGTCCAGTACACTCTAGATTGAGGCTTAGTCCCCATTTCTCATAATCTTGTTTTATCTTCCTAGTCATATATTCAATATCTTCCTGGTATTGCGCCACCAGTACCTGATCATCAGCGAATCAGGGTGTAAAGTGTTATATTATCATCAAGTGGTATTCCCATCCCAGCACATTTTCTTTTCCGTACTGTAACACCGCATTAACATATATTTTAAAGAGGGTAGGTGACAGACAACATCCTTGCCGTAGTCCTTTTGATATAGGAAATGCTTTGGTCATCTGTTTTCCAACTTCCACTTTTCCTTTTTTATCTATGTACAATTCCTTCACCACATTTATTAAAATTTTATTTATTTTACTTTCATTCATAACTTCCCATAACTTTATGAATGGCACACTATCATAGACCTTTGCTAAATCAAGGAAGACCATATGAAGTTCTCTCCCTGTTTGCCATTTCTTTTGCATCACCTGGGACAAACAAAACAGGTTATCTATGCAAGAACGACCTGCTCTAAAACCACTTTGTTCTTCTTCTTCGTACTCCTTGTATCCGTCTTCTATTAATTCTCTTAAGGTTCTTCCATATACCTTACTGTGTTTGTCACTGCTATCCCTTTATAATTTTCAAATATGTCTTTCCTTCCTTTCTTACAAATATTGTGTTATATAACCCATTTTCCAGTCTTCGGGTAGATCGCCTTTATTGATGCAGCTATTAATTAGCTCCGTCATCATCCGTACTAGCTTTGGTGTTCCATTCTTTATCAATTCGCTTGGGATTTCTCCTGGACCCGGAGCCTTACCGCCTTTCATTTCTTTGATACATCTCTTGACCCTTTCTTCTGTTACTGTAAATTCTCTGGCCGGAGACATCTTTTCCCAAGAGTAGAGTAGTTCCAAGAAAATCTGATCTTCCTTCATTCAATAATGTTCTAAAATAGTATTCCCATTTACTTACAGATATACTTTGAATGCGGACTTTTTCCATTTGAGGAAATTTCACCTGTTTTATGAACTTCCAAATCTCGCTTGTTTTTGTGGCACCTATGTATATTTCTACTTCTTGGCATTTACGCTCCCACGATTGTTGTTTCTCTTTTCTTATCATGTTTCTAACTCTATTTCTTTGGATGTAATATTCCTCCCTATTTTCCGCTTTCTTGGTACTCAACCATTTTTCATAGTCTCTTACTCTCCTCTATTTCCCGCTCCAGGTCTTGTGTAATCCAATAGCTCCTCCCTCTCCTTTTCTTATTTAAAGGTATTTCTCCGAGTGCTTCTTTAGCCGCTTGATGCAGACTATCCTTGAGGTGTTCATATATCTCCTTATTTGATCCAACTATGTTTTCATTGAGTCAATTATCCAATCTATTTTGAAATAAATATTTTTTTACTTGGTTGTGATAGACCCTCTAAATTATATTTCCTAGCTTTACTATTTTTAGATAGATTTCTTTAAACTGCAATTGGGTATAACCCGGTGGCAGCTAATTACAAAAACATAAATATACACAGTCTCTCAGTAACATAGAACACTTAATACCAATAATAATTATATTAATAATAATAATAATAAGAAGAAGAAGAAGAAGGTAATGTAACTAGCAAATTATATACTAATTGTAGTAATAATAATAGTAAAGTAATAAAAATAACAGTAAAATAATGATAATAATATAAAAACTGATTCATTAATTAATATTATTGTTTTATTTTGTCTCCCTTATGTTCTCTGATCTCCATATCTTTTTGTCTTATGGGGGGAAACATAATTTTGGCCTAGATAATGGTTTGATCAAATGGGGGCCTCTGTGTACCCTGACGTCCATTACTTTTTCAGTTAAATATTGTCTAGTGATTACGTAATCGATCACAGATCTCCTTCCTCTTACCTTATCATCCCAAGTCAACATATGCTAATATGCGATTTTTTCACATTATTATATTTACGAGTACATGTGCTTTAAATAATGTCAAGTAAAGTTTCTCGAAAACACAACCGTTTTCTGTGAAAAGTAGCTCAAATTTCCGCATTTTCAGCAACGCTCAAACGCCATTTTCTCATATATGGCTGCAATTTGTTTCTTGAAACTTTTGTAACGGATAGTGCTAATTACTCTTTAGTGTAGAGTTAAGATTACTTTGAGTTTTTTTTGTTTTTTCAAAAATTACATAATTGTAATTTTTTTGAAAGATCTCTCACATCTTTAATATGCATATTGCCAGCAATTTGTAAACATTATTATACTTGTGAGTGTAAGTGCTTCGAATAACTTCAAGTAAAGTATTTTGAAAACTCAAACATTTTCTGTGACAATGAGCTTCAAATTTCGCTTTTTTAGTAGGGCTAAATCGCCATTTTCTCTTAAACGGCACATAATTTTTAAAAGAAAATTGACATTTATGACTAGGTTTTTGTGTTCTTTAATATTCTAAAATTAATGTTTCCGTTCAACCAATAGGTAACCGCAAAATTAAGAAAATGACAAAAAAATGTACTTTTGGCGGTGATTCATGACAGCTGGCAAGAAAGAGTTTGTGGCAATTCCGAATAGCTAACGAAGACCCAAGGAAATAGAAAACGAATACTGGAAAGTCTGTGCCATTCTGTAGCACCACTAGTTTCCTAATATTATACTTCGATCAATCCTTTAAATTAACCGGCAACTGGTGACGTGCCTTCAAACTTCTATTACCGGTACGCGACGGTCACTGTGACCGGGAAAGTTTTAGACTGATTATATTCGTTATTTCATTTCATATCGAATTCACAATTTTTTTCGCTTTAACAGAAGCATAATAAAGAGAAAAATCGAGGAGTTTGTAATTTATAAAACAAACAGGATATAATATAATTTTTAATAACTCACTGAGAGAATTTCTGGCCATATATTGCTCCATATTCTTTCTTCACAGTTGACTATTGAAATACACATAGAAGGGCTTTGAAGTGATATTGATTACATAAAACAAGACATTTTAATTAGAAAATACAGTGTTAAATGAAAATTATTTACAAAGTATAAACGTCTACTATTGGTGAGGTGTGGTCATCGAGACTGATCCGTAATTTCAACTGATTCTCAGAAGCAAATGGTTGCAACTAGATAAGCTAACCCACGCCCTAACATTGTCTAGAAAGAGATAATAAGGTACTGTAAAGCAAAACGTCCTGCATTGTACCGGTCGAGAGGACAGTGAGTTTATTTTTCCTCGCCGGTCACTGGGACCGCACGTCACCAGTTAACTGTTAAATTAGATGAAATAATATCGAATAAATAAAGAAACAAAGCAGTCATGGAAATCACAGGAAGGGAATGATTTCAGAGATTTTGTCATAGTTTCTTTTAGCGGCGGCGAATGTGCACGAAAATAGCATTCATTTGCGTATGTCAGTTCGCGTGCATATCGCTCTTTGCATACTCGCGTACTGTGAGACATGACATTGAGTTGATGGAACGATTTCGCATTCTTTTGTCTCGGCTTTTCCTGTTATTTGTATCACGTGGTAAACGTTCTCGCAATTCTGGAATCAATTCAGTGCGCTTATATCAGAATTTACGATCTCGAACAGTATTGAGAATGGGATATTTTGAGTATTGAAATGCAGATATTTTTAACGTAAATATGTGAAGCATATGGTAGAGGTGGGGAACTAAGATCTGTCACTCATTTAAAATTTTATCTTCAACTTTCGTCTTTGTGTTTAAAATGTTTTCAAACGTTTTTAAAAATCTTTTGTATCAGTAAACTGCAGGTATTAAGTCATAAGTTTGTTTTTAAAATAATATTTGTTTGACTAAATATTTGTCTTTATACTGTTCTGTATCAGTACACTCTAGGTATTAAGTCGTAAGTTTAAAAAAACAATGTTTGTTTCACTAAATATTTATTTTTAATTCTATACTACATTTTTAAACTCATTTGTAAACTTCATGACTTGTAGTTAGACGGTAGAGCTGATGTTAAGGCCCGATATTCGCCATATCAATAAAGTCATTATCATTTTATGTTTTTTCTAATCTATTTTCACGGCTAATCGGACCCAGCTTCCCTAGAGTCGTTTTGGGAAAGGTTTAGTCGCAGAAAAAGTTCATCTTTTATGTAGACTTATCACATTAATTTTCTTACAATGTTGACTGTGTGCAGCAGAACTGCGACCTGTGGCTTGTTTTTGGATTATTGACGTTCTGATAAATTGTTTAGGAATCTTTTACTGACAAGGTTTTCCGTCGATATCAAGTGTGGGTGTATTTTGTATTTCTCAGTTCATATGCTAGGTTTTCATTTGGAACTTTTTTCTATTTCTTTCTGTTGAGCAGTGAGCATTGTGAATCGGTTATGAATCGGTTGAATATAAAATCTAGTCCGGGGTTGCACCCATCTTCCTAAACAGCAAATACATGACTGTCGGTGCCTCTACAGTACTTTGCGCGAAATGTGGAGAGTCCAAATAAAACATTTTCTTGCACTTCCCAATCTTTTGAATGTCCTGGGAGTTAAACCAAGTTGTTACACAAATGTTGCGGAACAAATTCCAGAATTTCGGTGACTATCGTTACGGCCTGTGCTTTGCGCCTCACATTGTGTTGATCTTGATTTCCAAACTCTGATAGTTAATACGTTTCTGTGCCTCGTTGGTTACGACCTCGAAGATCGACATCGCATATTGGAGGGAATTCAGACCACTTGAAGCATGTATCTAGAACTTCGATGGCGGTCCAGATCTGCCAGTGGTGGTATCTACACTTGGGTTTTTCGTTCTTGGCGCACCAAGGTCAGGGAAGAAAAATGGAGAGGGAAGGCTTTCTGCAATAGGAAGCTGCTGTTCACTACTGTGTTGTGACATGGAAGCTCCTATTTGAGAAAGCCTTCCCTCTCCATTTTTCTTCCGTGACCTTGGTGCGCCCAGAACGAAAAATCCAAGTATCCACACCCTATCGTGTCTGTTCGTGTATACGGTCTTTGCTAAAGTTGGACAAGCCATGATGCGAATTTCTTGCTTAGTCCAGTCCACGTATTATTATTAACATTATTATTCTGCCTGTTTCAGCCCGTCGCTGACGTGGCGCGACATCCAGCACCTGACGGTGCTGACGTCGAAGCGCAACTCGCTGTTCGACGCGAAAGGCCGCTTCCACTGGACCATGAACGGCGTGGGGCTGGAGTTCAACCACCTGTTTGGCTTCGGCGTGCTGGACGCCGGCGCCATGGTGGCGCTGGCCAAGCAGTGGAAGACCGTGCCCGCGCGCTTCCACTGCGAGGGCGGCTCCGTCAACGACGTCAGGTCAGGCGCCATCACTTGTTTTAATACTTTACTTTGTTACTTGTACGCGGCTCCGTCAACGACGTCAGGTCAGGCGCCATCCCTTGTTTTTCTACGTTAATTTGTTACTTGTAAGCCGCTCCGTCAACGACGTCAAGTCAGGCGCCATCACTTGTTTTTCTACTTTACTTTGTTACTTTTACGCGGCTCCGTCAACGACGATAGGTCAGGTGCCATCACTTGTTTTGTCTTTCTTACTTTCTTTCTTGTACGCGGCTCCGTCAATGACGTAAAGTCAGTCACTACTTTTTCTTTTTTTTACTTCGTTAGTTGTAAGTGGCTCCGTTAACGACATTAGGTCTGTCTCCATACCACTAGCGATACTTTTATTTTTAACTTTAGTTACTTGTAAGTTAATTGCACGGTGTCGCAATCTTGTTGGTTTGCCGCCATTGGTATCCGGGATTTCCAGGCAGTCACCCTCCCCGGAACCCACACTGACGGGAGCTAAGGGGGTCACTCCAAATGCAACTTTTTTTAACCCTAGTGTGCTACTCGCATTTACTTCTTTTAAAGATAAAATTTTTGTCGTGATGTGCCGAGATATTACCTACCAGTGTGATATTTTCTCTTGGACGTTAACACGCTCAGTGTTCTTATTGTATTTGTTCTCGTTCAATAAGCAAATGCCTTAAGATATGGTATTAACATTTACTGTCTCCCATAGTATTACGGAGTCTCAAAACAGCTGCGTCCCGTCAGTTAGTCTCTTACTAAAGCTGTCCAGCAATGCAGTAAAATTCTGTTGATTTTCAGTATTTTATGTTTTATGACAATCAGTAGAATTGTTTCATAAGTAATCAGTGACTTGTATTTCATGTAATTTTATAGAAATAATTTGATTTATATTTCTATAAAATTATACGAAAAACAATTTACTGCTACTGATTGTCTTAAAATATACGATACTGAAAATCGAGAGAGTTTATTAAGAGACAATCAACATAACTAGGACAATACAATACAAAGATGATTCTTTGTTTCAGTGGTATTTCAAGAGATTTTTAATAACGTTTTTGGGTTATTATAATTAATAATCGCGTAAATTATAACACTTTTCTTGTAGAAATTTCTCCTTTTTTGGAGTTAAATTAACATAATTATCACAGTAACAAGCGGCACACTTCAACGCCTGCGCCGGTAGTCGAACTCCTTAACCAGCCTCCGTGAAGTTACGGAAGTAAAGTACGACGGTTACACCACAAAAAATGCACATGAATTTTTAAGACATGCATTTTCTTTTCTCCATCTTTACTCCTAACAGATTTTGTAAAATGTTGCAACTTCAGTGCAACCAGTTTTCGTGTTTCTCTCGCAACGCTCGTTCAAGAGGGTTGTTCCGTTAGATGTTCGTCGCAAGCAACGTGCTTTGAAACGAGGCAGTGACAACCATTCACAAGAGGTTACAATATGCGTATGGAGATGATGCTATTGATCGCAGTACAGTTAGTCGGTGGGATTCCAGATTACCTGGTGAATTAGGGCTAGCGAATACTCAGGATCTCCCGCGCAACGGCCGACCGCTCCATTCACATTCGTCTAATGATGTGCAGCGCATTCACAATTGGGCGGACAAACGTGTAACCGTGAAAAAATTGTCAGTGAAAGTGGGTAAAGGAGGTAAAGTAGGTAAGGGAGAGGTATGCGAATAATAATGAAAGAACTGCAGTCGAAAAAGTTCCTTCAGGTGGGTTCCAGGAGATGACGATGCCATTGTGAAGACTGTTAAACAGTGGCTCAGACGTGCTGCTCCAGGCTGCCACCGTGTGGGTATACACGCCCTTCTTCCAACGAATCGTAAGGCAGTAGAAACAGACGAACATTATGTGGGGAAGTGACTTTTTCTTCCTCAAAGATGGATCCACATACTGTAGCAAAAATATAGAAAATCAATTGAATGTTTCAGCACTTGAGGAAACATTACAGGACAAACACATTAATGCTCACTACATTTGAATTGTCACAATTTTCATATGGCGTACCAAAGGTTCCTATTCCTCACACATTCTGGTTCTTTTGGTAGCAAGTTTTGATTCCATTACTGATTACAGTACACCTGATCTTTCCCGTTGTCGTTATTCTTCGTTCGTAAACAAAATTACAATTCAACTGATGAGGCGCAAAGGTTGTTGACAGTGTTTCAAAGTCTGTAAATTTATCTTACACTCATTTTGTCACTGAGTTTAGTTTTGTAATATGAACGCCATAAGAAATAGGAACTTGCGTTGATTTTAAAATAAGGTGATGTTATTTTATGGCACTGTTATATTTTAGACCATTTTTTCCACTCTATATTTGCACTTAATCCAATGGTTTGCCAATGAAGACAGTTGCGTGTTATTACCCCACCAAGCGAAGAATGAAGGCTGCGATTGCGGCGCGTCGTGGAACTAACAGGGAAAACACGAGTCTGTACAGACAGTTTAGCAAACAAAAGTCGCCAGGAGTGTGAAGCGAGTTCAGAGACTGCTTCTAGGGAATCACCATGGCCTCCTTCATAGAGGTTGTGAATCAGCTGATTAATTATAAGTTCAGAGACACATCATGCAAGCTTTGTCCTGACTGTTTTATTTTTGTCCCTTTCGCAAGTTGCATTTTTTACTTTTCACCATTCTAGTACAAAACTATAATACAAATTTATATTTATATTGAATTTTTAATACTTATTCATTGAATTTAAACATTTTATATTCTCCTTTATTCATCTTTTTTTCCATAGACTTTAGACGGTTTGTTAGGTATGCAATAAAGTACCAAAACTTTAATTTCACTGTCATAAGTATCTATAATATTCTTCATTATGGTGGAATTTACTTCTTACATAAAAAAGAATTTTATTAGATATATATTCTGAGAAACTACTTAAGTTAAAATAAACGATTTATATGAATGTTACTGCTCCTCGAAAGAATTACTTTCAAAATTTTGAATCGTTTTGCAGAGAAAAGTATACTTTTATTTCTTCCAATATGAGGTGCAGACATGTTCAAATATACTTAAAATATTAATTGGGAAGAAGCTAGATTTGCAACGAAATAAATTGTGCTTTCTTTTGCAATAGTTTGGGCACGGTTCCATTTTAATTTTGAATTGAGTAACCTTATATCTCTGTCTTTGTCGTTTCGGTTGTAAACACAGACGGTGGCGCACTCCTGTAAACATCATTCTCAACTTGGTAGAGCTATAACATATGAGGAGTGTACTGGAAAATCTACTCTTATACGACATATAACACTTTAATTGCAGTGTTGACATCCATAAAACAATTAGAGGTTTATATTCTAATATACCTCAGTATCCCTCTGGCTCCGAGGGCATTGTGCTGTATCCGCTAACAGATATGTTAATACCAATCGAATTTGCTGCTATCTGCACTCAAGCTTGCGAAGATCTATAACATGCATTGTGCACGCTTGCATGTGAATGAATACTTGAAAGGAGATTAACAAACCTAATAGAATCAATACTTTCTCAATTGTACTGAAATGAAAAGCGTGTATCAAAGTATCAAAGAAACTTACTGAGACGCAGCGTGCGTTTATGTTATTGTTAATAGTAATTTATGCAATTAGTTTATAATGTTAAGCATTATTGCATGAGTACATGTTTTGAAAACGAGCGACGTTAGGAGCGAGTTCTCAGATTTGTACGAATGCAGTAAAGCAATATTATAAGCGAGCTATTATAAGCTAGAAAACAGTGGTCGGCTGTTCCGTGTACTGCTCCCTCCCCAAGATTCTCTCGTTGCGATTGGACGAATGTGTGATGACGCAATCATTCGTGCCATAAAATCTTATACGTCATCATTTGAGCCGTAAACTGCCCGAATATGAACCATTTCTTACAACAGAAAATTCCGTTTACAATGCTGGTACACAAAAATAACCTGTTATTAATATGCACCGTGTAAGTAAAAGTAGTTGAAAAACTATTCGTTCTATATTGAGATATGGCCTGAATATCTCACTACTTTTTTTGAAAGATACAGGAAACAAGCCTCTTCTTCAGAATGTTTTTTAAACTAGACTAATTTAAAGCGTCAGCAAAACTTACTAACACGCCACATGTTGCGTCCTTTCTGTTCTGTCTAAAATGTTCTAAAATGACGCGCACCGGCAAGCTCGGCTTGAACTGCGATCCTTCGCGCCGCATCACTTCCCCGAAAAACGTTTTAGCCGACGACGTGCAAAAACACGTTGATATACGAAAACCATTCTTTGAGATAAAAGGCCATTCGGCGCTCTCTTCGGCGGAAACGCGTCACCGTCGACTGCGCGCCACTTTCCGATTACGCTTTTAACCTCGTTTGCTTTCGCCCGCCGCGTCTCGTCGCGCCACAGACGTTTTTATTTCCTGTGCGTAATGGAAGATTGGGCGTTGAAGGCGAGCGTAAATACGGCGACGCGAGCGGTGGGCGCGCCCGCCTTCTATTGCTCGCTCGCTGCGCGGTTTCCACGTTAAGCCAAATATACAAAATATACACCGGAGCTTGAACCTTGAGGTACGCCCTTTGCCGGGGAATGTCGCTAATTGGCTTTTGCGGCTTTTGGACGCGTTTTGCAACTGCGGATGTCACCGTCTCAATCAAGTCTTTACTTCTGTTTTCATCTCCCCCATCTCTACATCCGTCTTCGTCTCTATCTTTGTGGGTTGGGTGGTTAGCGTATTGGGATGTTGTACCCAAGTTTGCAGGTTCAAACCCGATGGAAGGCGTGGATTTTAAGCGATTTTAATGCGAAAAAAAATCGCATTCCTTCGGAGGGGAAGTAAATCCGGCTGTACCATGTAGTAGATTTACTGAAAGTAAATTATCATGAAGCCTCTGAGCTAAATTCAAATTGCCTGTTTTTTCGCCCGAGATGGTACCTTCTTTCTTCGCTAGATGGTGAAAGGAGCGTAGCGAAATTTGCGTGGTCAGACGGAAGAGCGGGCCTCATGGCCCGAGTCTCGCCACGTAAAATAACGCATTAACTAATTAACTACCTCTGTCTCCACCATCTTCCGCCTTCAGTTCATTTCAATATTCTTCACCACATTCCCCTCTACCGTTTATTACCAAATTATATTCATTTCTTGTAAAAATCAAATGGGATCTCTTTGTGGCAATAGACTGCATCTATTTCAGATTTTTAGTTCCTCGTATTTGCATTATACCTGCTTTGTATTTGTAGCATTTTTGCATTTGACAATTAACCCGTGCGGTTCTTCCAACGGAAAGAAAGTACAATGTGAACCGCTGCCACAATGAACCTTGTGGAATGCCCTTTGCGCAGGAATGTCGCTGCTAATTTGGAAGTCTTTCCAGCCCCGACAGCTCATTCCACAACGGCTCGGCAACTTTCAAAGCGTTCTCCACCACTTTATTTTTCCATCATTCCCTGCTTTCAACTGTTCTAAAAACTTTTCTTCAAAATTAAATTTCACTTTTATCTCTTCTTGGTTTTTATGTTTTGATCAAATGTTAATTCAATATTCTCTAGGTGGGACTTCTGTTAACAGTGATGACATTCCTGCGAAAAAAAATGAAAATCCATCTTTTTGAAATATTAACGAAATATAGAGGAATATGAAGAGTCGGAGGCATACGCAAAGTTGTTTAGCAATAGAATCTACTGTTCGCATTAACATGCCAAAAACGAGTGTTTACACGGCAAGATCGGACAGATGAAAAGGTCGAACACATAAATAAATACATTTCCTTTTTCAGTTAGAAACAACATTTTTACAATAATGGGATCTAATAAAAAATCAAAATATAGAATGTAACAAAGAATATCATCATGTGCACCGGACGTAAGTTTCTTTTCCTGTTCCTTAATAACAGAATTGATTTACGATATCCTCACAGCTAACTTCGGTAAAATTATTAAGAACTAGTATCACGCCGCAGTTCAAGCAGAAAAGAAAAAAAACCGATGTGGCCTTTGCCACCAGTCGTAAAAGAACGAACACACAAGAAATCTGACACCGGTTGGTAGACGTTGCCTAACATTCCTGGTGCTGTCGATGCAACGGATTACCTGCTGCAGGAGGCGCGTATGTCACGAAAGGTCTCGAAGAAAAATGCTTCTAAAAAACTATTTCTAATACTCCATAGCACTTCAGAGTTTGTATCTGTGTGTTTTGGATGGTGTTCTACCAGCTGGTGAAATTTCACGAGAATCCGAATATCCAGCACGGTGAGTATTAAGTGTTAGCGGGAAAGCCGAGTTGGCGGCGTCTGGTCTTCTGGAGTAAACGTGTGCCCATGAGGTGCGTAATTTTTCATCCCTGGCGACAATACGCTTCATATTTCACCAGATACGTGCTGTATTAGAAATAAACAACGTATAGCCTGCTCATCCAGTGTTGCCAGGTCAGGGACTTTATCCCTAAACGTATTTTTGCTTCTAGTGGTCTTTCGAAATCCGTCCCTGCCTGGCCACCAAAGGTGATTGCTACAGACTTTTGAGGTTTACAGGACCTGTGAGGGAGGTTCTAGTGTTCAAAATCCGGCAGTGCGGGATTTTCTCCACTATCAAATCAAACATCGAATTCAGACACTGCTTGGTCGGTAATTTTCAATGGTTTCTTCGAGTAATACCATTTCTTCGGTGGACGCCGGAGCGGTACCTTGTCAAATAGGCTTCAGACGGCCCACGATATTCTCTTCCTTATCCTTGCCCCTTCATCCCCTTACAACACTTACATGCACTACACTTCCAGACATATCGGTAGACTAGTGGGAAGCTGAGAGCTGCTCCCCGCTGGCGAAGATATCTAGATGGGGCAAACCCCCGCATCCGAATGTGTAGGTCGCGTAGGGTCGTACGCCCTAACGCGGGAGGAACGTCACCATCCTCCAAGTATAGCACTCAGTACACTTCCAAGATTAATCACAGTAGCAGTTGACGCGCCACGGAATCCGAAATAATCAATATATCAATCAAAAACCAATTACTTCGTATACAATGTTTGATGTGCTATTATAGTTCGCATTATGTTGTTTGGCAATACTCTTTACGTTGCCTTCAGGTTTCCTATCGTCGTTCTAATGGGTTCTCTTCTTGTAAGAGAGAAATAGTAGTTTTATGCAATTAATTTATAATGTTAAGCTTTATTGCATGAGTACATGTTTTGAAAACTCGCTCTTAACGTCGCTCGTTTTCAAACTTGTACGAATGTAATATAGCAACATTACAAACGAGTTGCATACGCCATTTTTTAATGACAGCATTATAAATTTATAAGAAAATGAAATTTAAATTTGCAAAGAACTTTCCTGTGATGTCTCGGGTATTTGACATCTGTGCGAGTAAACTGAGGTAGGCTGTTCTGTTTACCTCTACCTCCCCCTAATTCTCTCGCTGCGATTGGCTGAATGTGTGATGACGCAATCATTGGAGCCGTAAAATCTAATACGTTGTCATTTGTGCCATAAAACGCCTGATTATGAACGATTTCTTGCAAGAGAAAAGGTCGTTATAATGCTGGAATACAAAAAAATAAATTGCGACTCATCACGGCGACTTTTACTGTAGGGCTATATCTTATGTATCATATCCTTAGCGAGAGGATTGCATATCACAAAATAATTGCTCGAAGGTCTGCTGTTGCCATTCCGTGCCCCGGTTCGTTCTGTGGCTAGCCCTTTGTCCGGGAGTGTCGGTCGCCGTTTCCTCAGCTGTGACCTTTTCTCGACATTTCCTCTTTCTGGGAGCCTTCTAACAGGTTTGTGCTCCAAGCGCTTCTTTAACGGCGTGTTTACGACCGATTGCAGGGAATTGCAACTTATCTTTACTGATCAATTACGAAGTAATAAAAGTTGAGGTAGATGATTCGAAGTTTGATTTGACCTTCCAGAAGACTATCACAAAGGGAACACCACCAAGCTTTATCTGAGATTCAGATAGAATGAACTGGTTGTGCGCTGGCCAATTTGCGCGTTTAGATCGCCTAAAGATCTTCCTAATAGCATTGAAATATTGAATCACAAGGAAAATCAATTGGCACTAATTTTAGCCGAACCTTTTTAGAACATTCTGGAAAAATTCTGAAAATAAATGCTTTTGGACAGTTCAAAGCACATACAGTGATCAAACACGATGGATTCGTGTACTGTCTCTTCAGCATAACATAAGTCGTTACTTGATTCGTCAGATTGACAGTAATTAAATTCAATTTTATAATGAAAAGTTTGAAAATTAGAAAAAAGAAACTTGTTGATTCTTCATCACACGATTTGAGCACAATATGCGCAAATATGAACAAACCTGTTAACTATATTATATTCAAAGTGTATTTTGTGGGGATTGCTTAGCATCAATGAAAATTGTTAAAAGATCCACGCAAGGTGCTTCACCAAAAGCTAGTTTTAAAGTAATTCGTTCCAATCTTCCATTATTGGCCACCTGTGTGTCAATCCAGGCCGCAGTTCGCTCTCCCCATCACGGTCCCAGACTCCGCCCTCCACAACCGCAGGTCGGACGTCACAGACACAACCCCCTCCCGCGCCCCCCGACCGCAGCCCCCCGCCCCCGCCCGCCGCCCCCGCCCCGGCCCCCGTCTCCGCCCCGCCCCCGCCCCCGTCCCCCGCCCCTGCCCCGCCCACCGCCCCGGCCCCCGGTCCCGCCCCCGCCACCTGTCCCCCGTCCCCGCCCCCGCCACCAGCCCCCACCGCCGCCCCCGCCCCGCGCCCCCCGACCGCAGCGCGTCGCCGGGCGCTTTCCGCGGGCCTAATTCGCCCCTGTTTTGCGGGCAGACGGCGGCGGCTCGCTCATGTCTTATGCATGGCGGCTCCGGGCCGCGGACTCGTGCCGGCGCACCTGTAGGGCGGGCGGCCAAGGTAATGGCCCCGCGCCCACATCAGAGGCGCGCTGCTCCAGTACGGCAGCGACGGTGGGCGAGAGAAGTGGCAGGCGAAGCGGCTGTAGAGATGATGGTGCAGAGGTGCTGACGGTGCAAGGGGATGGCTGTTTCCTTTTTACTAGTTCCCTCAATGAGGCTTTGCCAGCACATAATGTAGTACGCTAGGTCACCGTCACGTCGCCACCACAAACGGGGGTCTTAGTGGCTACCGTGTATGCTTGCATCGCTGTGGCGTTAATTGATAACTCCCAATCCATGTGTTTAAGCAGAACAAAGCGAAGTCTCGGGAGAGTTTTTCGGAATACTTCCGTTTTTCCATCCCTACCTTTCCATCTTCATTAACCTCATCATCTGTATCTCTAGCGTCTTCTCATTATATCATCGTTCGTGTTCTCAATAGTTCCATCTGTTGTAGGGTCCCTAAAATCCAACTAAACAAATTAGACCAATACGAAGAAGCAAAATAATGAAATAAGTAAATAATCATCGGCGTCTCCAAGCCAGTATTACCACCATTGCGGTACAATCACCATTGCAATGCATAGTACTATTCACCAGGAAAGCATACCGCCATTGGATCACAACATCACAGAACCACATCACCATCACAAACCACAACACCTTACGTTCCGTTCAGAAGTCAATGTTAAGCCATAGGAGCCTGAACATACCTAGCCTGTACTACACGAACTGTAGAGAAAACTGATCTTTCACATTCACAAATATTTGGAAAATTTTCAAATATTTTTGTCCAAACAAAACAAATATATTTACAAGTGTGTCTGACTTTAGCTGGTCACAATAGTTGCTCAATTTAACTCGAAAAGTGACGAACGTAGTTCAGTCATCTTTGGACGTTGGAAATGGTGGTAGCAGTGGGGCAGGTGGTTGTTGTGAAGAGGGAGGTGATGATGGTGTCGGTAGTGGTCAGACTGATTGTTTGTGATTCCGGGCGCGTCAACTACTTAACTCATTAGTTCCGTACGTGTAGTGCGTGTTTTCCTATCGGGAGGTGGCAATGATCTTCCCTTGCTGGATGGCGAGGTCCGGCGTCGACCTACCATTGACTAGTTGCGTTTTCCCCCACCAGGTGTCTCCCACCAGCGGGGCACCGCCCCCGCCGGGACAAGCTCTAAGCTCCCGACCGGTCTCCCGGCGTGTGTGATAGTGTAGTGCATGTTAGTGTGTGTGTGTAAGAGGAGAGGATAGGAAAAGGAAGAGGAAGGAAAGATCGCGCGCGGTCCATGGCCCGTTTCTTAGGGTACTGCTCCGGCATTCTCCTGGTGTTGATCGGGGAAAGCATGGAAAATACCGCTCAGAGCAGCCGGCCGCTAGAATTCTCCTCCAGACAGCGACTGAATTCGACCTAGCTGACAAGCTAGTGTCGAAAATCCTGCCACCGTGGGGAGTGGAGTCCTAGGATCTTCCGGTCAGGGCACTGCAGTAACATCAGCTGATGCACTGAGCCATCTCTCCCGGCAGGTAGTGTCAGTGGCGGATCCAGGGGGGGGCATGGGAGCCATGGCCCCCTCCCAAAGGACGTGAGGTTTTCGTTTGTTACTTTCCTTTACATGGCACAATTGATTTAAATATTATCTTAAAATTTTGTAATTATTTAAACAATAATATTGTATATTATCAAATTTACACAACAAAAATATTATAGAATATAATACATATGTTTATTATTTGAGAAAAATATATGAACCCTTCCCCCCAAATGGTGGTCTGGATCCGCCCCTGGAAGTGGTAAGGTGGTTGAGATGGAGGAGGAGGAGGATGGCGATGTGGAACTAAAAGATTCATGGGCGGAGCTCGGGTGGGCGTGGGAGTCGAAGGGCTCTACAGAGGGAGGTGTGCGTAGTGCAGGTGACAGGCCAGAGTGACTTTGTCTCGAGCTTTGGGAGTCGCCGGCTTCATTCTCGTAATTGCGGCGAGTGTCGAGGGGTTAGCATTTCGTGTCCTTTGTAGCCGCCTTCACCCCCTACACGTTCTCAGCCACAGCACAAAAGGAGACAATCGCTGGGAAATGTCACCTTGAAAGATTAATGAACGTATAAAATACGAATGACTTAATTTACCTCGGTCGTGGCGTAGAATATTCAAACATGGAACTTGTTGAATGTGGGGTTAATGTCAAGAGGTTAACTAAATAGTTCCTTTAAGTGTTTACTCTTAGGTAACTCGCTAGCTCACTAACTCAATTATACAGGTAGTAATATGGTTTCAGTGATGTATGTGATTTCACAGTACAAAAAGATATTTATTTTGTTGATTATTCTATTTAATTGTAAATAAAGTAATTCTTTGTTCACAAGTATAATGGTATAAAAGAGGATAAGAAAGAGACTATGATATTAGTTAGCTATTCTAACAATTGCGTGAACACTAATTATGCACTGAACTCTTTGAATTCAAAACAATTGAGAATTAGTTACTGAAAAAGGTGATTCTTTGATTGCGAAACTTGTTTATTGTTAATGTGGCATGAACTTTAAACCATACGAAACTCAATGACTAGTGTTGTATGAATATTCAGATAATTGTATAAGCATTCAGCCCGAAAGCTGCTTCAATTGCCGTTAAGTAATGATCACTTCTGTGAAATGGTACTTTTATTGTCCAACAAAGTGATAAAATCCAATTAAGTATAACGTATGTACTAATTCATGCACAAAAATATTTTCTAAATAATTTTCAATTACGAAAATTGTTGCAGTGGTAATAATATGCGGAAAATACAGTGTGCGTGCATTTTGCATTTTTTCATTAAGTTTTATCGTTTATAGAAATGGAGCGTATTCACGGGAGTGTCTTAAATATGTCCTAGGAATATAATACCCAAACTTACGCCATATAAATTTTAATTATTTCATTTTAAACATTATATTTTCATGATGCTCATCATCTTATGCCATCATGCATTCCATTTAAGTTTCGTATTTGTTGTCAGTTGTAGCAAAGGTGCTCGACGTCATTTGAAAAGTTCTTAAAAACAATTCAATTAAATAAATATAATGGAAAGGTGTGGAACCTGCTTATCAGATGACTTTCATTACACTTAACAGCAATGAGAGCCAATTCGACATTTTTCGCATTTGTTGGGAAAGAAGATATTGACGACATGACTATTACATTGAAGTTCTTAATTTTCTAGTTTAAGTATTCACATAAAAATACGTGTTCTTACGTTTCTTAATCCCATGAAAAATGACATGAAAATTCCAAATTATGTCGCATTAAGAACCGATTTACATTAAAACTATCTGCCAATGCAAAACTGGTAACTTTATTATGCGGTATCTAGAACGACAAATAATACATACACCACTTTAGAATGTACAGATGCTCATCTATTCACATCAAATTTACCATAACCCGGATTGTAGCCAAAATGTTTCATAGACCACTGTAGTTCCAGGCCAACCATTTTATGTGTCTATCCTCCTAAATCGAGGATATTATTGAGCAAACCGGATATACGGCCCATGCTGTCTGAGAAAGGCCTTATCAGCTCCTCCGGCAAGGTAGCTCCCGCCATAAAGCAGGCTCCGCGCCTTAATAAATGCGCAAGTTTTGACGTCTCCCCTCCCCCCGCGCGGCGGGGGCGGGGCGGGACGAGGCGCAGCGCCTCGGGACGAGCTGCGGGAAGTTAATGGAGGCCTCTGGCAGCAGCTCCGCACGCAAATTGTCTGCTTCAGGGACAGGAGCTGCCGCCGCCGCCGGCTGGAGGAGGAGGCTGAGGGGCAGGGAGAGGATCGGGGCGGGCGGGAAGATGAGACGGTCGTAGATGGGTGGGAGCGGAGCGGGGAAGAGGAAGGTGTAGGCGGACGTGGGAAGGCTGTGCAGGCCAGGAGCGGTCGGGGATGTGTGGGTGGGCGGAGCGGCTGAGAGTGCGTTGAAGACGGTGAGTGCGGGGCGGGAGCGGGGCGGGAGCGGGGCGGGAGCGGGGCGGGAGCGGGGCGGGGCGGGAGCGGGGCGGGAGCGGGGCGGGGCGGGAGCGGGGCGGGAGCGGGGCGGGAGCGGGGCGGGAGCGGGGCGGGAGCGGGGCGGGAGCGGGGCGGGAGCGGGGCGGGAGCGGGGCGGGAGCGGGGCGGGAGCGGGGCGGGAGCGGGGCGGGAGCGGGGCGGGAGCGGGGCGGGAGCGGGGCGGGAGCGGGGCGGGAGCGGGGCGGGAGCGGGGCGGGAGCGGGGCGGGAGCGGGGCGGGAGCGGGGCGGGAGCGGGGCGGGAGCGGGGCGGGAGCGGGGCGGGAGCGGGGCGGGAGCGGGGCGGGAGCGGGGCGGGAGCGGGGCGGGAGCGGGGGCGGGAGCGGGGCGGGAGCGGGGCGGGAGCGGGGCGGGGCGGGAGCGGGGCGGGAGCGGGGCGGGAGCGGGGCGGGAGCGGGGCGGGAGCGGGGCGGGAGCGGGCGGGAGCGGGGCGGGAGCGGGGCGGGAGCGGGGCGGGAGGGGGCGGGAGGGGGGCGGGAGCGGGGCGGGAGCGGAGCGGGGGCGGGGGTGGGGATGGCGGTGGGGCGGGGCAGGGGCGGGGCCGGGCCAGAGAAGTGCCGACAGCGCCCGAGCGGCGCAGATAAATCTCCGGGAATGAGGCTCGTCCGCCGTTCTTGGGCCGCGCCGCCGCCGGAGTCACCTCATCTGGAGTCACCGCCGCCTTCGCCGCCTCTTTTAACCCGCACTTACTCTTACTTCGCTCCTAAATCGCCGCCTCTCGCCGCGCGCTCCGGCCTCTAGAGGGCGCTGGGATGGGCCTGGAGCTTAAGAGCAGCACAATCGGGCGAGCCTTTTTCGCACGATGATGACGATGACTGTTCAGGCACCAAAATAAATAATTGCATTGTTAAAACATTGTGTTGCATAATTGCGTAATGAAGTTGCACTTTTGAAACGCGAGCAGAGCATCACTCGGGCCTCGTATTGCTTCTGCACGGAGCAGAGGGTATCTTTACATAGTCAAGAGCTGTCAGTCAAGAGCTGTCAATCATTTGAAACATTAGAGAAATCTTTGACAATCTTTGCCGTCCACATAAGTTACACTCCATGAACGAATACCGCTACACAGACGCATACAAATCTTGAAGATTCAGCTGACGTGAACCAAGCGCAGATTTGGTAAAAAATGTTCTTGCAAATATTTAGTGTTGGCAAACATGCTGAGAACAAATGCCTACGTGTGCTTAGAACATAATTCTTCCGTTTCAGGCTCTATAATCGCTGGGTGCTGGTAGAATACGCCAGTCAACCCTACCGGTTTTTATCTAATTTGCTCCCCCACCAAATGGGAACTGATTATTTTGATGCCTTAACAACGATGCCACCGCTGTAGAAAAAGTCTACACCCACACACTCATGCTCTTCTTCTTTTTTTAATTTATTTTATTTAAAGTCGCATCAACGACAAGTTTATTAGCGACTGCAATCATACATGTTATACTATATTTAATACAGGATTGGATAACATAGTGAAAATACAATTTAAACAAGAGAGAAACAGTAATTTACAAATGACATACTCATAAATCGTCAAACACTTTTAATAATTTACACAATCTTCTTCTTGATCTGTCTTACCACAGATTTCTTTCTCTTAGAGTCATGTCTTTCTTACCCTTTTTCTATCTACGAGTATTTTACCTCAAAATCTCAACCTAAAAATCCGGTTTGTTCATTTTGCTATCCCACATGGCCAATTATGTATTTTATTAAAAAGAACTTTAAATTTACTATTCACAATTGGATATGTAACGCGACCGTTTTTTGGAAAAAACTGTCAAATACATTGACTGTAAACAAACATGTCATATATCTCTCTGTTTGCCGATTCTTATTTCGTAAATAAAGTATAATTCAAAAACATAACCGGTATGAAGTACAAAATGTTATCTCTCAGAAGTGTTCATGGATTTACACCACGAAGAACAATTTTGCAATTGACACCGAAGAATCTGCACTCAAGAGCAGTAGTTCGGGTTTCCGCATCCATATCAACGTGTCGTGGAGAAAATAGATCACGAGGCGTTCAGACAAATCTTTAGGACTTGATATTTCCGAGTTCTGATATTTTCCGAGGCACTTCATATTCTGCCTCGATAAAACGGACAAAGTAAGGCCAGTGTTGATTGTGAGTGAACACAACTATTTCTCTTCTATACCCTTCTTTCTTTTCCTCTGGCAAAGGGATCAGTTTCTTACTTCTATCGAAAATATTTGCTTCCGTTAGGATTTTAATACACAACCTACCATTTATTAAGCTTAAATTTAGGAATCGCATTTATGTGTGAAAATGCGACCGATGTAACAAAATTGCTCGTACTATAAACAAATGTTCTGATTACACCATATCATCATCTTACGGAATTATTCATAGCATCAAAAATGTCTCCATGTTTGCATTTAACATTTTTCTGTTCATAAATTACATCATGTAACAAAATTTTGTTTAAGTTAATTTTGTTGTTGTTTCTGACGCAGTGTGTTTCAAAACACTATGTAAACACAATTTTGCTCATGGAAAATTGTTTTTAGGGAAATGACATCGATTTTCTTAATTTCAGGAAAATACATATATTTGAAACAATGAATGGTCGTTTGCATTTACCCATGAAACAAAACAAAATAAATTCTTAAATACAACGTTTGAAAAAATGTAAATGCAAAAAATATATATGACAAAATGTTGTATATATGTTAAAATACATGAACATTTTACATATACAGTGTGCTTCAAAATGTGTTGTCTTCGTAAATGTCTTCTATTACGTTACATCTCTGATCAGTCCTATAATCACCAAGCATTCGCTCTTTATACTGTCCCTGGTATCTTCTTTCAAATAGTTGTAAGTCCTGATGGAACCTTTGGCCCTATTCCTCTGAATATCACCCCTTATGAGGTTTGAAAATATCCTGATGCGAGTGGAGTACATGCAAATTTAGAGACATTCTGCACTCCATTGGGTTGTAGTTATTCAACACA